>CAWUFW010002185.1:600000-1022500 GCA_963921515.1 Calotriton arnoldi
ATCAGATGCGACTTCGGCACACTGATGGAGAACCCCAGCGAGTGCAGGAGTTCGGCCGTAGTCTGGAGGTGGGAGACGACTGTCTGGGACGAGCCCGCCTTCAGCAGCCAGTCGTCGAGGTAGGGGAAGACTGGAACCCCTGATCGGCGCAGATGAGCTGCGACCACCGCCATCACTTTCCTGAACACCCGAGGGGCACTTGTAAGGCCAAAGGGGAGCACGGTGAACTGAAAATGCTCGAGGCCTACCGTGAACCGCAGGTAACGCCGGTGGGCCGGCAGGACGGGGATGTGAAAATAAGCGTCCTGCAAGTCCAACGCCACCAACCAGTTTCCAGGGTCGAGGGCAGTTAAGACCTGAGCTAGGGTGAGCATCTTGAACTTCTCCTTCCGGAGGAAGCGATTGACGTTCCGGAGGTCTAAGATAGGACGCATGCCCTCCTTGTCCTTTTTGGGCACCAGAAAGTAGTGGGAGTAGCAACCACATCCTACTTCTGGGGTCGGAACATGCTCGATGGCCCTCTTGGTCAAGAGGGCCGTGACTTCCTTCTGCAGAAGCACCAAGTGATCCCCTGACATGCGGTGGAATTGAGGTGGCATGGCTGGGGGGGTGGTCTCGAAGGGGAGGGAGTAGCCCCTTCGGACAATGTCCAAGACCCACCTGTCCGAGGTGATGGGACGCCAGTGGTGAAGGTGATGGCGGACCCTGCCCCCTACTGGCGTGCTGTACACCTGAAAGGAAGGACTAGGAGGGCTTGGAGGCCGCGGACGGGGCGGAGTTGGTGGCCTGACCCGCACGCTGGTTGCCCGACCCGCCACGGCGGGAGCCACGTCCTCGGCCACGCGAAGACGCTTGCTGCGCGGGCCGGTGGCTGGGCAGCGGACGTGACTGGGCGCCCCTTCCGTGGCCACGAAAGGGGCGAAAAGCAGAGGTTAGCGGAGGGCGCACAACAGAAAGGCCCAGGGACTTGGCAGTAGCCCGTGAGTCCTTAAAACGCTCCAGCGCATGGTCTGCTTTGGAACCAAAAAGACCGACTCCATCAAAGGGCATGTCCATGAGTGTATTCTGGACATCACCCGAGAAACCAGTTGTTCTCAGCCAGGCGTGGCGACGCAGCGCCACCGTCGTTGCAAGCGATCTGCCCAGCGAGTCGGCGGTATCAAGGCCACAACGTATGGTGTACTTTGCCGCATCCCTACCTTCCGCAATGGTGCGGGTAAGCAGTGTCTGGACCTCCTCAGAACACTGGGGCAAAACAGCCGCCACCGAATCCCACAGAGAGTGGGAATATCGGCCCAAAAGGCAAGCGGTGTTGACGGACCACAAGCCAGCACTGGAGGAAGAAAAGGCCTTCTTCCCAAATTGGTCCAGGCGTTTGGATTCCCTATCCGGAGGGGCGGTAGGGAAGGCGGTTTGGGAGGCAGAGGCTTGGACAACCAAGCTCTCGGGGGTGGGATGTTGAGAGAGAAACAAGGGGTCGCCCGGAGCAGTGCGATGGCGTCGGGCCACGTTCCTATCCACAGGAGCCCCTGTGGTGGACTTGGACCAGGTGCCCAAAAGAACGTCAGACAGTGCATCATTAAACGGCAGCAATGGCTCCGAGGAGGTAGCTGCCGGCTGAAGCACTTCCGTCAGGAGGTTAGTCCTGACAGCCACAGTAGGCAATTGGAGGTGCAAGGCTCCAGCTGCTCTACGCAACACCGTTGCGAAATTTGCTCCGTCCTCCGTAGCCACGGAAGGAGGAGACAGCATGCCAGAGTCAGGAGAAGTGTCCAGACCACTGGCATCCCCAAGTTCCTCTGCCCAGTCCTGATCATACTCACACTGCTGTGTGAGAGGGTCTTCCGACCCCTTCCAGCTCTCCTGGTCCTCCTCTGGCTCAAAATATGGAGGAGGAGGGACATCTGGGACCCAAGGTCTCATCGGTGCCGGGGCCGGCGTCGAGCGACGTCGGTCTGGCTCCATGTCCGGAACCGGAGAGAACCGGGGAACGACGCCGCCCGGAGCCCCGGGTGGCGTCAGTAACGGCACCGGGGACATCGGCGCCGGCGTGGTTAGGTCAACCGGCGTCGATCGGGGTTGCGGTACCACCGGAGCCGGGATCGGGGCCGGAGCCGAGGCCGGGATCAAGGCTGGCGGGACGGGCGACGCCGGGACAGGAGTCGTCGGCGACGCCGGAGCAACCCCATCAGGGCCCGCGGGGCCCGAAGGCGCACTGGAGGGACCTTGAGGCCCGAAGAGGCGGGCCATGGCCGACAGGAATTCCTGTAGTTTGGGCCGGAGTCGCCCCGAACCCGGAAAGGACGGGTAATGCGGGGCGCCTCCACAGCCACGTCCGGGGCCGCGGGGACGGTGCCAACAGGGGCCTCAGCCGAGTCGCGAGACCGGCGAGGCGAAGTCTTAGAGCGATGATGCTTCTTAGACTTTTTGTGCTTCGACTTACCCGAGGAGTGCGAAGACTTGGACTCCGACGACCGGCGGGGGCTCCGCGTCCGGCCCCTCGACCTCTCACGGGACCGGGGCTTGGAGCGGCGCGGAGCCGACTGCCGGACCTCGAGGAGCTTTCGAGACCGCTCTCGCAAAGCCTTCGGGTGTAAGGCCCGGCAGTCAGGGCACGACTTCGTGTCGTGGTCTCGGCCGAGACAGTAGAGACACTCCAAGTGCGGGTCTGTGATCGACTTCATTCGACCACAGACGTCGCATGGCTTGAAGCCGGGCATCCCTACCAACACCTAAGAGTCGAGATGACTCGAAAAGAAACAGTGAAAAAATCACCAAAAATTTAGTCAAAAATTGACTAGGGCACTGCTCTTCCCGGATCTGCGCCTACTGGCGCGGAAAAAAGAAGAACTGACGTCAGCGCGCAGGGGCGGCGTCTAAGTACTGCCCGCGACGTCATCCCGGCGATCACGACGCCGACGACGGACGCGGAGCCGCACGACGCCGCCTACCGACGCGCAAGGGTACTGCTACGCAAAAACTTTCCGGATCCAGCCTGACGCCTGGGGATATTCTAAGGTAAGGAATCTGTCACTAACGTGTCTCTTTCAGATGTGAATGCAACCAAAGATCAGGGAGTGCAAGGGGACAAAGTCCAGACACAAAACCAAATGGAAGAGCAGATACAGCGTGCATGCTCATCCGCATTAACACATACAGAGAATAAAAGCACCCACCAATCCGAGGAAACTACCCTGAGAAACAGAGTATGAAAAAAGGAACCTCCAATGAAGGAGAAAAAGAGAGCAATGAGTGCTGAAGAACATCACTAGGAAAACAACAAGAATGATAAAGAAACTGCTCTTAAACAGAGAACCTCAAAAGTACAGAAAACACCCTCTGGGTAATGCAATGGAGACGCTCACTGAAGAGAAGGAAGGAAACAACAAGTACAATCAAGAATGTTGAACCAGGTGTAGGAAGCTGGCTCTTTATATACTATACCAAAGTGAGGTATAGTATGCACAGAGTCCAGTGGAACCCAAAAGGTAGGCAGAGGTAAAGTAGATAGCACCTCACTCTCTATTTGTGGTAGTGTGATCGAGCAGTAAGGCTTTATCAGAGGACAGTGTTAAGCATTTGTTGTACACCCTCAGTCAGCAAATGAATTCACACACTCAAAGACTGAACTTCAGACCAATTGTTTTTGTATAAAAATATTCTTTTAGTTATTTTATTTTCTAGAACCAAGCAAGCCTGGCACAGGTAAGCAATAAATACTTTACAGTAGTAATGCAGTTTGTAAATAGTTTGAATTGCAATTGTAAATGTACTTTGATTTGATTACAGTAGTGTTACTGATAATGCAATGCTTTTCAGAATACAGTACATATACTTTGTATAGGAGTTTTAGTAGAATATCATGTAAGTTATTTTTCAGATTACTTTTCTTACACAGTGCAGTATACCTGGATATTGCACTGGGACATTTCCAGTAAACAGGTAAGTAAAAGCGTTTTGGTTATTTAGTACAGTTGTAAAAGGTTTTCATAGATTTTCCAACTCCACACTTAGAAACTTTTCATAGAAAAACAGTCAATGTTATCCTATGGAGGAAAATAGTGTTATCGGTTCAAAGGTAAGTACTTTGTTGTGGGAGCTGGTATTCTGGGGTTAGACTTAGGGGTCCCCCAGGGTCAAGGATACACTCTTGTTACACCCTCAGCGGCACTAGGGCGGCCGGGTGCAGAGTGCTGAGGCCCAATGTTATCCAATGGGGGACAGGGGGCCTCCGGTTGGTGGCTGCTGACGAGCAGGCCACTGGTTTGTGGGAGCAAAGCTCCTGGACTTAAGCTCAGGGCAACTGGGGGTTTAGGCCAGCACAAAAGATGCACCCTCAGCGGCACTGGGGCGGCCGGGTGCAGAGTGCTGTTTTGGCATCGGAAGCCCTGTAGCTTTCAATGGGGAGTCTCCGGTTTGCAAAAGCACTGCAGGCTCGGGACGAAGGTCTCCTGGGTGCGACCACCACTTGGAGAGGTAAGAAAAGAAGTTACTTACCTGTAACTACGGTTATCCAGTACTGGTATCTTTCATAGATTCACATGCCTGAATCATTCCCCGTCGTCGAGATGGGAGTCTCACAGTAAAATAAACAAGCAGTGCCATAAATAATACATAGGCTAAAATGGCCCAAGGCCCTCTAATAGTAGCCTATCTATGTCCTTTTTAAAAAAAGGACCAAATGCTGGCGGCAGCCAATCAGCTGTTAGCACCCTCTAGAACACTCCCAGCAGAGGCAAGTTCTCTTCAGATTTTCTAAGCACAAGTGGGAAGTAAGAATCCCAAAATTCAAAGAGAACTGACCAGTGGCTGTTTCTCTTCATGGGCGTCGGGGCTCCGCCCCCGTTACAAAGTGCTCAGCTCTTCATGTAATAAAAAACTTTATTGCAGTACTGCTTTATTGTAGTCTACAGTACTACTACTCTTATTATGTAAAATATATATACTGCTTGCTTGAAGAACACTCACCGATACCTCCGCTACGCGACTACGTCACGTGACTGATTCAGTCTCTCTCCATTTGTTTACTCCACGTGACTGATTCAGTCTCTCTCTTCATTTGTTTACTCCCCGGGCGGGCCCAAAGAAGCCTACGTGTTTGCCGGCTGAGAACCTCACAGCCCTGAAGGCTGTGATGTCATCAGCTTGGCAAAGACCTAGCTGCAAGGCGCAGTCTCCACCCCCTGATGGCGTGGAGGTAAAGTTAGTCCCGGGCGTTTTAATTACAAGCCCCGGATCGCTAACCCTCCACGTCAATCAGAAAGTGGAGAGCTTGTCACCCTACCCTTTCCGAACTCCTTACAGGGTGTGGGTGGGACCCTTCCCTGTGACGAGATGGGAAAGGGTGTGGCAGGCGGGAAGCCGAGGAATCCGAGTCTGCGCAGGCTCGATCTCTGACAGACTGCTTCCCGCACGTGTGACTCTGCAGTGAGAGTTGGAGTGGTGGAAGCAGCTGCCATTTCATGGCGTCACCAGTACTCGAGCCAGACTGCATTCAGAGCCGAGGCATCGCAGGCAGTCTGTCCTCAGGCTCTGAATCATCTTTTTCCTGCAGGTTGCTGTCCGGAGTAGGGCAGTAGGACTGGACTGGACCGACTGACTTGTTGTGAACTCGGGCAGTTCACAAGGTAAGGCCCAGGTGGGCATTTTTTTTAACTTATATAGGCCCTTTTAGGGCCTTGTCATCGCATGGAAGGATGTAGGTGCCCGCGTTTGAACCGACGCCAGGATACATCTTGATTAATCTTGGCAAGGCCTGTACGGGGGGAGGGGGGCACATTCCCAAGGCCTGTGGGGAGCATCAGCATATTGCTTCAGGAGGACTGAATGTATGTGAGTTAGTAGGTATAGTGTGAGGCGCGGCACCATGCTGTTCAGGGCAGGGCCGCAATTAACAAACAGTTAACACATTTAAAATGCGTCCGTGCATAACCCTTGCCATGGTTACTTAGCCTTACGTAGAGCCAGAGACTGCACTGCCTTCTGTTTGTTTCTGTACTTGAAAATTCAATGAAAATAATTTTATAAAAAATGGGCCCTAAGCTTCATCAGCTGTTTCTCATTGGCCTTGCTTGGTTGAGGTAGTAATAACCGAGTGGGTCTCGGGTGCAACTTCCATGTATGTTTATACCGTTACGGGTATTTGGGTTATATGTAATACACTTGGTGACAGCGACAACACTGCGCTTACAATTGTGGCAACAAATAAAATGTGTTATTCCTTCTCATATCCCTAGTTTTGGCTTAGGGAAGTGCAGAAGTGCGCAAAGTATGTTAGAAAAAGACATTTTAGGGTAGCATTCAAAATTACGTCGAGAACGTTCATGCTCACATTAATATATATTCCGTTTCTGGCCTGTCCGTGCGTGACACGCGCCAGCTGCAACACCTGAAGCCATGGCATGTTGTATGACAGTCAGCCAGACATGATGGTCCACAGATTGATTTGTTTGCCTATAAAATGGAATAAAGGGGCTCACTGTCAACAGGTCTTTCAGTGCGGTCTTCCATCTGCATAGGAATAATTATTTGTAAAGCTGTGTTGTCAGCATTGTGTTGTAACACAGTCTTTGTCAGTATTGTAATCGTGTGCTACTGTTGTAAAGGAGGCCAATCATGCTGACATTGCAGCATTCACCTACTGCGTTATTTCTATGTGCATCTCTAGTCAGTGCTGCCGGTAAATTAGCTGCAAGGCCCCCTCCACACTTGCCGCTGCCCTCCGGTGCCTCTTCTGAATGTAATTGCTTCACCTTCCTGTTCCTGGCTGTACCAGTGAGTAACATTTCAGTCCGTGCAGCTAAGTGAATAACAGGCTGCACTGCGCACTTGCTCAAGGTGCACTTTCACTGAGACAATAAAAGTGCATCTTCAAGAGTGCTAACAAGATAACTTCCGGTCTCTTCAGACATTATTTAATTTCAATAGTTTTTAGACTCGTTTATAATCTTGTTTGTCATTTGCAATAGAAGAACATGGCATATTTCTTTGCGGAGGAGTGTTTAATGTAATTCCTCGCTTTTACATAGTATTCAGGTTCTTAGGAGGTAGCATCAAGCCTTTTATATGCCATGTTTGTCTGTAATGTATCCCTGCCATCGATTTGGTGAGTTTGAATTTCAAATGACAACAATAAAGTCTAATTTCTTAAAGGAACCGCTTCATTTCTGAAGCTGTGCGGTGGGTGATTAGGGGCACAGGGTGGTGGTTCTGTCTTCTGAGGTAGGTTTGCAAGTATGGGGTTGGATGCACCTTGAAATGCATCAGGTCACCACATATAAGTAAAATAACTTGTTCCTTCGTGTGCGCACACTAGAGAGGTGGCTGCTAGATGTGGCTCTCTAGAGCACTTTTGTCAAGGGCAGCAAAAACCTTAGGACTGCTGACTGTCGGGTCTCATAGATCAGCTGTGGTGTCTGCGCCTCACTTCAGTTTCTTGTCTGGGCTGGCCTGTTGCTGATGGATGATGTTGTAGGGCCAACCTTGCCCTGTCTCCTTGTATTCGACTCTGAGCTGTCTTCTCACCCTGGTGTGTCTTCTTCTCGAGGCAAGGCCCTTGAAACACTGTCTCGTGCTCCAGAGACAGTTGCATACGTTTTTGCGTCTTCCTTTTTTCATCTCCCTACCTTTCTCCCACATTCATTCCTTCTCTTGTTGCCCCTGGCTCCCTCTCTCTGATTCTGTCTCTCTATCACTTTATTTGCACTCTCTCCTATTCCTTTCTGGTCTTCCCTTCCTCTGCCGCACTACTCCTTCTCCTTTATCTCTATTTTCTTCAGTCTCCCCATCTCCCTCTCTCTATTGTCCTCTCTCGTCTGTCTGTCCCCACTGACTCACTTTCTCCTTTTCTCTTCCCTTTTTCCACTTTTCGTCCCTTGCGCTTCCTTTCTCCCCCTCTCTTTCACTTGCCTTCTCTCCCTCCTAGTGCCTGTGATAGGAAAGGCAGTCTCCGCTAATGTCCCCAACGCCCGCACTCTGGTGGTGGGGGTGGCCCTACTCCTGATGCCCATTATTGGCAGCCCGTGGCACTGCCAGGTGCATGAGGATCCCATTTAATAAGAGTGATTTCAAATCCCTTAAAAGTTCCCAGCTAATGTGCTTGGATCTGGGAAACAGGGCTTGAGCCGCAAAAAGTCTGACTTATTAGACATTATCCTCCCGGCAACCACTGCCAGCCCCTGCCAGGGTCCTCTCCTGTCAGAAAGGGGACGAGAAATTACTGCTAGTGCCTAGAGGGCCCTCTCCTGCCAGAGAGAGAGCAGAGATAGGATAGTGGAACTGGGGGTAGTGCCAGTAGATTTGCTGACGGTCCTGGAAGTGTGAAAGGACAGTGGAGCTGGGGCAGTGACGGTAGACTTACTGGCAGGCCTGGGAGTGCTAAAGGGTGTACAGGAGTCTGAAAGGACAGCTGAGCTGGAGCAGTGCCAACAGATTTATTGACAGGCTTGTGAGTCTGAAAAGACACTATGACAATTGCTTTATTAACCTTCTTGCTTTTGCAAATATGCTTTAAAATGCACCATTTGCCCACTCCTTTTTTCAAAATTTTCTCGGGGGAGAACCCCCCCCGAACCCTCCCTATGACATTCGAGCTCGCTCGCCACCGCGCACTCACCACAAACTTTGCGCCTCACCACTTTCAAATGTCACCAGCCGCCACTGGAACTGACTCCATGGGGAGGTGGGTGGGTTGCATGTGAATCTATGAAAGATACCAATACTGGATAACCGTAGTTACAGATAAGTAACTTATTTTCTTATCCAGTATTGGGGTATCTTTCATAGATTCACATGCCTGAATCAGAATAGCAAGCAGTACCCTGAAACTGTACTGTCGTTAGCGGACAGTGGGAGACATATAATCTTAAAGCACAAGTTACTAACTTGTGTAACGATATATCTGTAAGAGACAGTAGTTAGTGACAGATTCCTTACCTTAGAATATCCCCAGGCGTCAGGCTGGATCCGGAAAGTTTTTGCGTAGCAGTACCCTTGCGCGTCGGTAGGCAGCGTCGTGCGGCTCCGCGTCCGTCGTCGTGATCGCCGGGATGACGTCGCGGGCAGTACTTAGGCGCCGCCCCTGCGCGCTGACGTCAGTTCTGTACACGACTTTCCGCGCCAGGAACGCAGAGCCATGCAAGAAGCTGACATAGGTGTCTGAAAAATACTAGGGCCCTGAAAGGGATGTCCTTAACCCTAGAAATCAGTACGCAGAACGGGGAGGATGGGTGAGGCGGTAAGGAATCTGTCACTAACTACTGTCTCTTACAGATATATCGTTACACAAGTTAGTAACTTGTGCATCTGAAAGAGACACGTTAGTGACAGATTCCTTACCTTAGAATAGATACCCCAGCAATACCAACCCCGGTGGTGGGTCTGCGAACAAAGATCAGACAAGGAAGTCCTGGAGGACAGAACGGCCAAAGAAGCCGTCCCTCCGGACCTGACTGTCAAGGAAGTAATGCTTTGTAAACGTGTGCAGCGAGGCCCACGTAGCTGCCTGACAGATAACCGGCAGCGGAACACCGCGGCCTAAGGCCGTGGTAGCAGCCGTTGCCCTGGTGGAATGGGCACGCAGCCCAACAGGAGGCTCCTTCTTAGCCAAAGAATAGCAGGTCTTGATGCACAAGGTAACCCAGCGGGAGATGGTCCTCTTGTGCACCGCCCGACCTTTTTGGCGCCCACGTAGCCAACAAAGAGCTGGTCATCCACCCGGAAGTGTTTTGTGCGGTCAATATAGAAGGAGAGCGCACGTTTAGGGTCCAGACGGTGGAGCCTCTCTGGAAGGATGCGGAGGCGGAAAGAAGGTGGGCAAAGTGATGGTCTGCCCAATGTGGAAAGCAGTAACCACCTTTGGCAAGAAGGACGGACGCGTCCGAAGAACAACCTTGTCTGGATGAACAGACAGAAAGGGAGGTTTGCAAGATAGAGCCTGGAGCTCACTCACCCGCCGAGCGGAGGTGATGGCCACCAGAAAGGCTGTCTTCAGAGTCAGAAGACGCACATTAAAAAGGTAAGAACCAAGTTCAAGTCCCACTGAGGCATCACAAACGGAACAGGAGGGAAGAGGTGAATAATGCCTTTTAAGAACCTGTTAACAACAGGGGACTTGAAAAGGGAGGGCTGATCAGGGAGCCTGAGGAAGGCCGAGATAGCACAAAGATAACCCTTGATGGTACCCAGGGCAGAACCCTGTTGGGCCAGAGAGAGAAGGAACAGAAGGACCTCAGAAAGAGGGGCAGAAAGGGGATTCACAGCCTTTGCTGTGCACCATGCCACAAATGTGTTCCACCTGCAGGCGTATACCACCTTAGTGGAGGGACGCCTGGCTGCCAGAATCACATCACAAACTTCGGGAGGCAAGTCGAAAGGAATCAACTGCCGCCGCTCAATCTCCACGCAAGCAGGTGTAGACTGGACAGGTTCGGGTGGAGGACCGACCCCTGCTGCTGCGATAGAAGATCCTCCCGAAGAGGCAGACGGATCGGGGGATCTACGCTCATATTGAGTAGCTCGGGATACCAAACTCTTCGAGCCCAGTCCGGAGCCACAAGAATGACTTGGGCCCGGTCGTGCCGAATCTTCTTCAACACTCTGGGTAGAAGTGGTATAGGTGGAAAGGCGTACAACAGACCGCAACTCCACTCGCGACGAAAAGCGTCGCCGAGCGAGTGCCGCCTTGGAAATTCCAACGCGCAGAACTGATGACATTGCGCGTTCTCTTCGGTGGCGAATAGATCTAACCAAGGCTCTCCCCATTGTAGAAAGAGTCCTTGCGCCACTTCCGAGTGAAGACGCCATTCGTGATCCATCATGCACCTGCGGCTGAGTTCGTCCGCCCTGGCGTTCAGGGAACCTGCCAGGTGTTGGACCATCAGGAACATGCCCTGATGTTCCAGCCATGTCCAGAGGCGCAGAGCCTCCTGACAAAGGGTCCAAGACCCCACCCCGCCCTGTTTGTTGCAGTACCACATGGCGGTGGTGTTGTCTGTGAACACCTGCACTACCTTCCCTTTGACAGAGGAAGGAATGCCTTCAGTGCAAGTCGGATCGCCCGGAGCTCCAGAAGGTTGATATGGAGCCGGGACTCCGCCCGGAGACCAGAGGCCTCTGATCTCCGCCTCTCCCATGTGACCGCCCCATCCCAGAAGGGACGTGTCCGTCACAACTGTATGCTCTGGCTGGGGAAGGGAGAGGGATCTGCCCATGACCCATTGCCGGTTCGAGAGCCACCACTGCAACTGTTTTGCAGTCCCCTCCGAGATCTGGACGTGATCGGACAGGTTGCCCTGGTGCTGCGCCCACTGGAACTTCAGGTCCCACTGCAGAGCCCGCATATGCCATCTGGCATGATTGACCAACAGGATGCAGGAGGCCATGAGGCCCAGCAGCCTCAGGGTTATCCGTACCGAAACCCAGGATAAAGGCTGAAAGATCGGAATCATAGCCTGAATATCCCGGACTCGCCGTTCGGGAGGATAGGCCCGAAACTGCGTCGTGTCCAGAACTGCTCCGATGAAAAGGAGCTGTGGAGAAGGAATCAGATGCGACTTCGGCACATTGATGGAGAACCCCAGCGAGTGCAGGAGTTCGGCCGTAGTCTGAAGGTGGGAGACGACTGCCTGGGACGAGCCCGCCTTCAGCAGCCAGTCGTCGAGGAAGGGGAAGACTGGAACCCCTGCCAGGCCGGTGGCTGGGCTGCTGACGTATAGGGGCGAAAAGCAGAAGTCAGCGTAGGGCGTGTAGCAGAAAGGCCCAGGGACTTGGCAGTAGCCCGTGAGTCCTTAAAGCGCTCCAACGCATGGTCTGCTTTGGATCCAAAAAGACCGACTCCATCAAAGGGCATGTCCATGAGAGTATTCTGGACATCCCCTGAAAAACCAGTGGTTCTCAGCCAGGCGTGGCGTCGCAGCGCCACCGTCGTTGCAATAGACCTGCCCAGCGAGTCGGCGGTATCAAGGCCACAACGTATTGTGTATTTAGCCGCATCCCTTCCTTCCGCAATGGCGCGGGAAAGCAGTGTCTGGACCTCCTCAGAACACTGGGGCAAAACATTCGCCACCGAATCCCACAAGGAGTGGATATATCGGCCCAAAAGACAAGCGGTGTTGATGGACCGCAAGCCAGCACTGGAGGAAGAAAAACCCTTCTTCCCAAATTGATCCAGGCGTTTGGATTCCCTATCCGGAGGGGCGGTAGGGAAGGCGGTTTGGGAAGCGGAGGCTTGGACAACCAAGCTCTCAGGAGTGGGGTGGACAGAGAGAAACAGGGGGTCGCCCGGAGCTGGGCGATGGCGTCGGGACACGTTCCTATCCACAGGAGCCCCTGTGTTGGGCTTGGACCAGGCGCCCAAAGAACGTCAGTGAGGGCGTCGTTAAACGGCAGCACAGTCTCCGTAGAGGAGGCTGCCGGCTGAAGCACCTCTGTCAAGAGATTAGTCTTGACCGCCACAGTAGGGAGTTGGAGATGTAAGGCTCCAGCCGCCCTACGCAACACCGTTGCAAAATTGGCTCCCTCCTCCGTAGCCACGGGAGGAGACAGCATGCCAGTGTCAGGGGAAGTATCTAGACCACTGGCATCCCCTAGACCCTCTGTCCAGTCCTCATCGTACTGACACTGTTGTGCCAGAGGGTCATCAGACCCCTCCCAGTCCTCCTCTGGTTCAAAATAAGGGGAGGAGGGACATTTGGGACCCAAGGTCTCATCGGCGCCGGAACCGGCGTCGAGCGACGTCGGTCCGGGTCCATGTCCGGAGCCGGAAGGAACTGGGGGACGACGCCGCCCGGAGCCCCAGGCGGCGTCGAGAACGGCACCGGAGACATCGGCGCCGGCGGAGGTGTCGTTAGGTCGACCGGCGTCGATGGGGGTTGTGGAGCCGGGATCGAGGCCGGGGCCGGAATCGAGGTTGGAGGCACGGGCGACGCCGGGGCCGGAGCCGTCGGCGACGCCGGAGCAACCCTATCAGGGCCCGCGGGGCCCGAAGGTGCACCGGAGGGACCTGGAGGCCCGAAGAGGCGGGCCATGGCCGACAGGAATTCCTGTACTTGGGCCGGATCCGCCCCCGAACCCGGGAAGGACGGGTATTGCGGGGGCGACTCCACAGGCATGTCCGGGGCTGCGGGGGCGGGGACGGTGCCGGGAGGGGCCTCAGCCGAGTCGCGAGACCGGCGAGGCGAAGTCCTAGAGCGACAATGCTTTTTGGACTTTTTGTGTTTTGACTTACCGGACGAAGAAGACTTCGATGCCGACGACCGGTGTGGACTCCGCGATCGACCCCTGGACCTCTCACGCGACCGGGGCTTGCGCGGAGCCGAATGCCGGGCCTCGAGGAGCTTTCGAGACCGCTCTCGCAAAGCTTTCGGGTTGAGGGCCCGGCAGTCGGAACAAGACTCCGTGTCGTGGCCTCGGCCGAAGAGACACTCCCGATGCGGGTCTGTGATGGACATCATCCGAGCACAGGCGCCGCAACGTTTAAACCCGGGCATCCCTCGACACCTTGAAGTCGATTGAAGAAAAACTGTGAAAAATTCACCAAAAAGTTTGGTCAAAAAATGACCAGGGCACTGCTCTTCCCGGATCTGCGCTTGCTGGCGCGGAAAAAGAAGAACTGACGTCAGCGCGCAGGGGCGGCGCCTAAGTACTGCCCGCGACGTCATCCCGGCAATCACGACGCCGACGACGGACGCGGAGCCGCACGACGCCGCCTACCGACGCGCAAGGATACTGCTACGCAAAAACTTTCCGGATCTAGCCTGACGCCTGGGGATAGTCTAAGGTAAGGAATCTGTCACTAACGTGTCTCTTTCAGATCTCCCAATATATTAGCCATATACTAGAAACATTTCTAGTAGTCATAAATCTAATCAGAAATGTATGCATTAAATATTTCAGTAAAGCAAAATGCTAAAAATAAAACCATCCCATGTGAGATAATTCCTTCATGATACATGAACGTTCACCTATAAACACAGTTCTACACAGTGATCTATACATATAAATACATGTATACCTTTTGTCTATACATTTTCAGATTAACGTTATACCTTTATTAGAATAAAGGAAAGATTTCCTCTTATGATAAACAAAGAGGCTGACCTTATTTGAAGAGATGCCGCAGTACCGCCTGACCAACCGCTGCATCTTCTTGTTGTGTAGATTGTAAACAATAATGCTTCGTAAACGTGTGGACATTCTTCCATGTCGCAGCACGGCATATCTTGTCTAACGTCACTCCAGCAAATAAAGCTGCCGATGACAAAACAGTTCTTGTGGAGTGCGCTTTGGTTCTTGCTGTTAGAGGCTTGTTAGCCTTTTCATGACAGAACTGAATCGCGGCTGAGACCCATCTGGCGATCGTAGCCTTTGTTACAGCTGTTCCCCGTCTTCCTTGTCCGTAAGCGACCAGGAGCTGATCTGTTTTCCGTATTTCCTTCGTCTTGTGTAGATAGAATTTCAGACACTTTTTGTTATCCAACGTATGCAATGCCTGTTCTGCTGGGCTTGATGGATTTGGAAAGAAGGATTGCAATATCACAGGTTAATTGAGGTGAAATTGTGTTGGTACCTTGGGAATAAATGTCGGGTTTGTTCGTAAAGTTACGTAGTTTTCAGTAAAATGTAGAAAAGGTTCCTTTAGTGTAAATGCTTGTATTTCACTCGCTTTCCTTGAAGGGGTAAGAGCTAATAAAAGGGATACCTTCCATGTGAGGAACTTGAGCTCCGCCTTGTGAATTGGCTCAAACGGTTGTCTCATCAACTGCGCTAGGACCACATTGAGCTTCCATTCTGGCGGAGGTGCACCCACCAGGGGAAATGAGCGGAAAAGGCCTCATGAATTGTTTTATGAGACTAGATGCACAGAGAGAAGGAGCTTGAGGAGATTTCCTATAGCGGGAAATTGCAGCCAGGTGAACCTTCACTGAAGAGAAAGTGAGACCTGATTTAGCCAGAGAGAGGAGGTACGGCAAAATCTGCTCAGCAGGGGCTTGCAGAGGATGAACGTTATTTCTTTCACATCAGCAACAGAATCTTTTCCATTTCAAACGATATATTTTGATAGTACTTTCAGCACGGGATTTAGCAATGATTTCTCTACAGTCTTGCGGAATATTAAGGTCTCTACATTCTAGGAATTCAGGAGCCATGCATGCAAGTGAAGAGTGTGGATCCGGATGAATCACTTGGCCCTTGTTCCTCGATAACATCGTTGCGGACGGTTGTAGACGAATGGGCTTCGCTTGCGACAACAGGAGCAGCTCCGGGAACCAGTATTGCCTGGGCCAGCGTGATGCTATCAGGATTAGGCGACAACCTGGGAATTAACGGGAAGGGGGGAAAAGCGTATGCATATATCCCTGACCATCGCATTAAAAGGGCATTCCCCCTTTACCCTGGCAGTGGGAATCTGCTGGCATAATACTGGCATTTGGTGTTCTCCTTCGTTGCAAAGAGGTCCAAAGCTGGTTTCCCCCATCTTTGGAAGACCTTGTCCAACTGGGATTGTTCTAGCTCCCAACGTGTCTGCTAGGGTATTGTGCAGACCCCTGACATGCTCGGCCTTCAACGAGATTCCATGGTACGTTGTCCATTCCCATAATTCCTGCGCTTCTTGAGATAGCGTAATGGATTTTGTTCCTCCTTGCTTGTTTATATAGTACATGCTGGTCGTATTGTCCGTACGGACCAACACTGAGGAGCCTGCTATTCTTGGCAGGAAAGCTTGAAGAGATAGGAATATGGCTTTGAGCTCCAAACTGTTGATGTGCTGCTTTTTCTGTTCCGAAGACCATTTGCCTTGGATTTGCAAGTCCTGCAGATGACCTCCCCAGCCCTCCATGGAGGAGTCTGTTGTTAGAATGAAGTCTGGGGTGTTTTGTAGAAAGGTTAGGCCTTGAACGAGATTTGTCGTTTGAGACCACCATTTTAGTGTTTCCACCATCTGTGTTGTGATTCGAATTACATCTTCGAAGGATCCCAACGCTTGTTGCCACTGTTTCTGCAGCTCTTCCTGAAGAGGCCTCATCTTTAGTCTGGCTAGAGGTACCAGATTTATTGCTGAAGAGCACATCCCCAGGAGCGATTTGAACATTCATACAGAAACTGACCCTTTTTTTTAAATGGTCTTTGCCAGCCTTTGTAGACGTATCTGTCTCTCTTGAGACAAGAACGCCTTGCATTGAACGGTGTCCAAGGATGCTCCCAGAAAAGATATTACTTGAGTTGGACGTAAAACTGATTTTTCCCTGTTTAGGGTGAGTCCCAATGTGTTGAACAAACGGAGGCAAGCTCTTGTTGTTTGATCGGCTTCCTGCGCTGTTGCTGCTTTGAGCAGCCAATCGTCGAGGTATGGCAAAACTTGAAACCCCTGAGACCGCAAGGCCGCCGCTACTGGCGCCAGGCACTTGGTGAAAATCTGTGGTGCTGATTTTAGGCCAAACGGGAGCACCTTGAATTGATAGTGGGTACCAGCCACTGTGAACCGTAGATTTTTCCGGTGCTTTGGGTGGATTGGGATATGGAAATATGCGTCTTCCATGCTGAGCGAAGTCATGAAATCTCCTTTGTTTAAGCATCCCAGAATATCGGAGAGTGTTACCATCCTGAAGGTCTGTTTCCTGAGAAACTTGCTGAGATTCCTTCGGTCCAGAATCGGTCTCCATTCTCCTGACTTCTTTCTTATTAGGAAGAAACAAGAATAAAAACCTCTTCCCTTCTGAGCGAATGGTACTTCTTCTATTGCTTCCTTGAGGAGCATGGTCAAGACTTCCTTTCGTAATAAGTGAAGGGGAGGGGCACCCCTGGGTGGAGTGATCGGTGGACGTTGAATACATTCTAGAGTGTGACCCTTGGTGACTAGGTCCAGCACCCAGCGGTCTGATGTTATTTCGTGCCACCGCTGTACATAAGCAGAAATTTTCGCACCCACGGGCAGGGAGGGAAGTTGGGCTGGTACCCTGACATACTCATTGTTTTCTGCCTGAGTCACGGCCTTGTTGGGGTGCTCGTTTGCGGCCTCCCTGGTGAGAGAAACCAGCCGTCTATGATTGACGATATGATGGAGGGTTGTAAGATTGGCGATATTGATTTTGGTATGTTTGATATTGTTGAGCCCTCTGATATCCTCCTTTGTAAGTGGCGAATCCTCGCCCTCTAGCACCTCTGAATGGTACTCTTCTGTATTGCAGAGCTCCCAAAGATTTTGCGGTGTCCGTATCATTTTTTATCGCCAATAAAGCTTCATCAATATGCTTTCCAAAGAGCGATTCTCAGTCAAAAGCCATATCAAGAACTTTTGTTTGTACCTCAGGTCTGAAGGTAGTTGCTTTTAGCCACCCATGGCGTCGAAGTACAGCCGCTCCAGCCAATTGCCTAAAACCAATATTTGCTATGTCAAGGGCACAGTCAATTGTTTCTGAAGCTGCACGCTCACCCTCTAGCAGGATCTTGCGTGCATCTTGTCTGTTTTCCTCTTGGATGAGGTCTATCAGTCCTGCCATATCGGACCACATCGGACGGTCGTAGCGACCGATAATGGCTAGAGCATTTGCTGCTCGGACTGTTACAGCTGCCATTGATGAAAACCTTTTCCCTAGAATGTCCATCCGACGCCCTTCTTTGTCTGGGGGGGTAGTAATTGGGGTGGCCGGGTTCTTCGAGCGTCTCTGTGCAGCCTGGGAGATGACGGAATCTGGCTTCGGATGCTATATTTCTTTTCTACACGAGGCAGTACCGGTGGTATGGATGCTGGTGTCTTCATGATCCTAATGCCCTCCTGCCATATATGGTCGATGATAGGAATTGAGCGTACCACTTTCTTTGTGTCCTCTTTAAAATCGTACAGAAAACATTCTGTTTGTTTTACAGTAATGGGTAAGTGGATAGGAGGGGATGGTGTTGGAATCACATAATCATCCCAAGGATCAGGAACAGATGCCGGGTCTGGTAATTCACCTTCCTCTACCTCTTCTTCTGAAGAGGAAGTGTCCTGTTCTTCAGGGTTGGCAGGCACTGAGCCTGTTGCATTCACAGGTGTGCTAGACATTTGAGGGCCTGGTGCGCCTGTAGGTTCTTCCACTTGAGGAACCTGGTCTTCTGGTGGACGTTGTTGAGGAGGAAATCTTTGTCTGTAATCCGCCAACATGGCTTGAAGATCTTGTTTTAATGTTGGCGGTAGATGAGCCATTTCTCTGTGGCGCGGTTCCTGTCGGAGGTTAAATTGATAGCTATGACGTGGAGCCATATACTGTTCCTGGTAATATCGTGCCTCCTGATAATCTTCTTCCTCTTCATCATCATCCTGGCACTTTACATGGAGCTCAGATGGACTGTGAGCTACCCCATAGAGGCCGTCATCATCATCATCCTCATCGATATACCCTTCCAAAAGATGCAATGGGAGCAAAGGCGACACCTTGCTATAGTCCTGCAGACGGGTATAAAAAAGTCTTTGTAACTGTAGTGACCTGAGTAATCCTCGTCGACGGTGCAGAAATTGTAATCGAGGGGATTTCCTTTGTCGACGGTGCCGTCGTCATCGACGGCGGTGCCTCCGTCGACGGCGGTGCCTTCGTCGACTGTGTCTTCGTCGACAGTGGGGCATCGACGGTCTTCAACGACGAAGCTCTCATCGTAGAGATAGAAACTTTAGTAGATAGAATAGGGGACTGGATCGCCGTCGACGATGGTGTTGACGATGTAACGCATATTGTCGTCGACGATAGAGAATTTGTCGTCGACGATGGCTTTTTCAACTGTTTTTTACTCACAGTATCAGAAGAGGAAGATCTCGGACGATCTCTTTCTTTCTTGGCAGGTGTAGAGGGCACAGAAAGCGTTGGTTCAGAGGAATGTTTGGTAGTCCTCTCCTTGCTTACAGGCTTTTCATGGGAAGATTTAAAATGTTTTCTTCCCTCACCTGAGGATCTGTCCTGGGATCTAGCCCTCTTGTGGGATGTTGAAGCCACATCCTCCTCTTCATCAGAAAAACGAGATTGTTGTTTTGTGGTTTGGAGCCACAATAGCAATCTTCCCTCTGTCCTTGGGGGTTTTGTTAGAGAAGGTGCGACAGATCTTACAGTCTCTCACCTCATGCCTGGGATATAGGCAGCAAATACATTCTTTATGTGGATCATCCACATGGACTATCTTCTTCCCACAGGTTTTGCAAGGGCGGAAAGGGCCTTTCTTGTCCGACATGATGTCTAGATTTGCTGAATAGAAGAAAACTGAGTAGCACTCAGGGAGACTCCCTTTCACACGACGTGCGGTGAAAATCTGAAGAGAACTTGCCTCTGCTGGGAGTGTTCTAGAGGGTGCTAACAGCTGATTGGCTGAAGCCAACATTTGGTCCTTTTTTTAAAAAGGACAGAGATAGGCTACTATTAGAGGGCCTTGGGCCATTTTAGCCTATGTATTATTTATGGCACTGCTTGTATATTTTACCGTGAGACTCCCATCTCGACGACGGGGAATGATTCAGGCATGTGAATCTATGAAAGATACCCCAATACTGGATAAGTTGGGATGTTGGTTAGGCACCGTCGGTTGGGCCACCCAAGGCCATGGGGCGTCGGGTGCAGGGGTGCCTTTTAGGGTCGGATCTTCTTACCAGCTCCTGGTTGAAGTTGGGGGGACCTTCTGGTTTGAGGCTGCAGGTGTCGGCTGGAGGCAGGTCAGGGGTCACCGGATCTCGGGGAGACCTCCTCTTAGTGTTGGGCCACTCGAACTCGGGCCGTGGGCGTCTGGTGCAGAGTGGTGCAAACTCGCGGATCCTTGCGGAGCTGGAGTCTGTTGTTTGAACAAAACCGGTGTTCACGGGAGACAGAGTCTTTGGATTTGAAGGCAGGCAGGTCCTCCGGGATTCTTGAGGTTGCCGACTGCAGGACACACCGGGATTTCGCTGGAGCATGTTCGAGGTGGGGACAGCCGGTAGGGCTGGGGCCAAGTCAGTGGGCGTCGTCCTCTTGTTAGCTTCGGAACGGCTGATCGGTCCTTCTTCTTCTGGTTTCTTGTCTGAGGAAGCAAGGTTCAGGGGTGCCCCTAAATACTAGATTTAGGGGCGTTACAGGTAGGTAAAAGGTTGGGACCTATGGGTCCCTTCCGGGGGGGGTACACCCCCTATTATGCCCCCCTCCAGTGGGAGAGGGGCGTAAACCTTTCCCTGGTAGGCTGGGTCCCCCCATCTGCAAGATGACGGGGACTGAGAGTTGTGCTTCACCTCGCCTCCCTCACCTGAGGGGTGGAGTTGGCAGAGGTGGGCACACCTCTCTTCCTCACTTGTTTTTCCCGCCGGTTTTCCCACCCAAAGTTGGGGTCAGAACCAGTGGGGACCAGTTGCTGAAAGCAGCAAGTGGCCTGGGGAAGCTCACAAAGGCGGCAAGCCTTTGAAGCTTCCCCTTCGTGAACCCAGCCCATCCTGGGGGAGGAGGCTTGGCACCTCGTCCCAGGATGTGCATTGTTTCAGGCCCCCAAGAGCAGCAGGCTCTCGACCCAGGGGTCCAGAAACATGTCTGATGGTGGCAGCTGAAAGCAGCCATCCAGCCCGGACACTAGTGGTAGGTCGTTTTTCAGGGGACATCTCTAAGATGCCCTCTGTGTGCATTTTTAATTAAATCCCACACTGGCATCAGTGTGGGTTTAATGTGCTGAGAAGTTTGATACCAAACTTCTCAGTTTTCAGTGTAGCCATTATGGTGCTGTGGAGTTCGTAATGACAAACTCCCAGCACCATATACTCTTAATGGCAGCACTGCAATTACAATGTCTAAGAATGGACTTAGACACTGTAGGGGTACAGGGCTCATGCACATGTACCCTCACCACTGGTATAGGGCACCCAGCTAGAGGGGTGACTGATCTATGCCAGGGCAGTGGGTTGTAGGCATGGCACACAGGGATGTGTGCCATGTCGACTCTTCACTTTGTTTTGCACTAAGACACGAAGCCTGCAAAGGCAGTGTGTGAGTGTAATGGTACAGGGCCTATAAGGATGGCACAATAAGTGCTGCAGCCCTTAGAGGTCTTCCCTGGTCACAGTGCCCTGGGTACCTGTGGTACCATTTACCAGGGGCTGACCTGTGGCCAGAGATGCCAATTGGATTTTGTTTTCAATGCAGTTTTAGGGAAAGAACATAGGCCGTGGGTACCTGATTGGCAGGTGCCCAGGGCACACTCAGTCAAAGCACATCAGCAGTTCAGCAAAAAGTGGGGGCTACCATGCAGAAAGAGGGCACTTTCTCACACCAGGTCACCAAGAAGGATGGAGGTAAGATGCAGCGATGTACATAGTACAGAAGATCAGACTACCATATGCGCAAACACACACAAATATCTGAAGTAAAAGACATCCACAAGAGATGGGTACATACATGCAGATGCATCCAAGGATAAATGCATATAAGGATAATTATGCTTATACAACCATAGAAATCCCTGTAGAGACACAAGTCATCCAGGGTACATCAAAAGTATATCTACTCCTGCGAAGGTAACCCTTGTTAACTGCCAGTGAGCGGGAGGACGAGAAGTAGAGGAATGAAAGATACTCCAAGAACAGCAGGGCCGCTTTAACACTGGTGGCACCCTGTGCGACAATGTTTGTTGGTGCCTCCCCCCAATGGCCACCTCTGCCACCGATTCCCTCACTAGCACCCTTTAACAGTGCCCCTCAAGTCTCCATAACAAAATGGTTACTTACCAGTAGGAGTAGTTTTGCAGCTTGAAGAATATTCTGGATTCACATGCTGTGTATTATTCCGCCATCTAGTGGTTGGGTCCGGAATTGTCTTTGTTTTCTTGTTTTTTTTTTTTTTGGTCGCTGTCGACCACCATTTGGTGCCAGGTACGTCCCCTGTGTGACGTCAGACGGTAGCCTGGAGGTCGACGTGCGTGGTAGCCATCTTCGGATTCATTTTTCTGCTTTGTCTCTATTGGTAGTCCTTGAGATGGTAATTAAATAAGTGATGTAATCATTTGCTTTTCCACCTGTTCGTTTTCCTTGTAGGGGAGGCCGGGTGGGTCGCATGTGAATCCAGAAAATTCTTCAAGCTGCAAAACTACTCCTACTGGTAAGTAACCATTTCGTTTTGCAGCGTGAATACTTTTCTGGATTCACATGCTGTGCATTAGATTACGTAGCCGTTTCACCCGAGGTTGGGTGGCTGTGGTGAAAGGAAGACTTTGCAAACAGGTGTTGAAGCACCTTCTGTCCAATTTAAGCCTCCTTACTCATTTGTATGTCCACACAGTAATGCTTTGTAAAGGTGTATGGTGATGCCCATGCTGCTGCTGCACAAATAGTGTCAATGGGTATATTAGCCATGAAGGCTACGGTTGCTCCTTTCTTTCTAGTGGAGTGAGCTGTAGGTCGTATAATCAGTTCTTTTTTGGCATAGGCATAACATGACTGGATGGTTTGTACTATCCATCGTGCAATTGTTGCCTTTGTGACTGGTGATCCTGTGTTGGTGTGAGCGTATGCGACAAACAATTGTTTTGTTTTGCGTATTTGGTCTGTTCTTTGTAAATAGTACAGTAACGCTCTCCTTACATCCAGGGTATGGAGACTTTTTTCTGCTTTAGTCTTTGGATTTTTGAAGAAAATCGGCAGGAGAATATTTTGATCCAAGTGGTAGTTTGATACTACCTTCGGTACGAAGTGTGGGTTCGTTTTTAAAATCACCTTGTCTTTATGAATTTGTAGGTATGGCTCTTGTACTGTTCGAGCCTGTAACTCACTTACTCTCCTCTCCGTAGGGAAGTAATGGCGATGAGAAAGGCTGTTTTAAAAGGGATGTGTTTAAGATCTGCCTTGTGCATGGGTTCAAAGGGTTTTGCCATTAGTTGTGAAAGCACTGTATTTAGACTCCATGTGGGTACAGGAGCTGCCCTCGGTGGGGCAGTCCTTTTTGTTCCTTCTAAAAAACTCTTAATTAGAGGCCTTGTGAAGAAACTCTTGCATGCTCTTCCTCTTGTATATGCTACGATGGCAGCTAGGTGCGCCTTTATGCTTGAGTAGTTGACGTTACTGTCCAGGAGATAATTTAGATAAGTGATTACTGTCTCCTGCGTGTTGATTGAACTCGTCTGATTGTTAGCAGTGCACCATGTGGTGTATTGCTTCCATTTTGTTGCATAGCATTTTCTTGTTGATTGTTTCCTTGCCTCTTTTAGAATTTGCATAGTTCTTAGAGGCAGTTTGAGGTGACCAAATTCTATGTATTCAGGCGCCAAGCTGCTAGGTGCAGTGTCGCAGGTTCCGGGTGAAAAATGAGGCCCTGTTGCATTGTTAGCAGATCCTTGTCTGCTTTGATCCTTATCTTCCCTTTGGATAGTTCCTGTAGGGTTGAGTACCATGGTTGCCTTGGCCATTGAGGGGCAATGAGAATCATGTTTGTTCCCGTATGTTTTGCTTTTTCTAGTACTCTTTGTATTAGGGGTATCGGTGGAAAAGCGTAAACAAATGTCTGTGACCAGTTGAGTGAAAGGGCATTCCCCTTTGACAGGTGATGTGGGATCCTCGAGGCAAAGGACTGGCATTTCTTGTTCTGCATTGTTGCAAACAGATTTATCACTGGAGTTCCCCTGCGATTGAACAGGTATTGAACTGCTGACTGTTTCAACTCCCATTCGTGAGAGCAGTTGTTCTGTCTGCTCAGCTGATCCGCTGTAATGTTGTCTACTCCTGGCAAATGCACCGTTTGTAGGTTGATCTCTTGAGCCAGTGCCCACTGCCAGATGTCCTGTGCTAGTTTGCTCAGTGGAAAGGACTTCGTACCTCCTTGTTTGTTGAGGTAGAACATTGTCGTGGTATTGTCTGTCTGGATCAGCACAGTTTTGCCCTGAATGTGTTTTTGGAATGCCTTCAGCGCCAGAAAGACAGTCTTCATCTCCAGATAGTTGATGTGTTTTATGGAATCCTGTTCGTTCCATTGACCATGTACTTTGAGCTGGTTGAAGTGTGCTCCCCAACCGTTGAGGGATGCGTTCGTGGTGATTGTCACAGATGGAGTTGGGTTTTTGAAAGGTCTCCCCTGTGCTATGTTGTTAGATGCCCACCATTGTATCTGTGCCTGCAACCTTTGTGTAACAACCACTAGATCTTCCCAACTTCCTGTGGCCTGAGACCAGCTGTTGGTAAGCCATTCCCGGAATGGGCGCATGTGTAGGCGAGCGTGAGGAATCAGTGGGATGCATGATGCCATCATGCCCATCAGTTTCATGACCTTCCTCACGGTCAGAGATTGCCCCTTCTGGTAAAGGGTCGCTTCGTGGTGGATAGCTTGTATTCTCTTTTGTATTGGATACGCTTTCGCACTTATTGAGTTTAATCTTGCTCCTAGGAAAGTTTTTTTCCCTTTCTGGATTTGTGGATGATTTTTTTGTGGTTTATTGAGAAACCCAGTTTTTGAAGCGTTTGTACAGCTGTTTGAACATGATTGCGGCATGCTTGTTTTGAGTGTGCCCTTATGAGCCAGTCGTCTGGATAGGGATAGACATGGATTCCTTCCCTTCTCAGATGCGCTACTACTGCTGCCAGGCACATTGTGAAGACACGTGGTGCAGATTTTATTTCGAAAGGAAGTACCTTGAATTGATAATGTGTTCCGTTGTGTATGAATCGCAGGTACTTTGTGTCTTTTGTTCATAGGGATATGCAAGTAGGCGTCCTTGAGGTCTATGGTTGCCATGTAATCCCCCTTTTCTATCTGTGGGATTATTTCTTGCAGGGTACACATTTTGAAGCGTTGTGTTAATATGAACTTGTTTATGAACCTTAGGTCCAGAATTGGTCTTCGAGACAGATCCTGTTTGGGTACCAGGAAATATGGGGAGTAACTTCCTGCGAACCACTCCTGTTTTGGCACAAATTCTATTGCGTGTTTTTGCGATAGTTCTTACCCCTGATGGGATGTTGAAGCGCTTTTTTGTTTTTTGGCGAGTAGCACGCTAATCCGGAAACCCATAAAGCATTAGTGGTGAATTAGTATAGTGAAATATGAAAGTAATTTGAGTGATGGATATTAGTCATGTATTTTGAGTGAGAAGGATAGCGGAGGGATAGAACAGGGAAAAAAGGTTTGCATTTATATAGCGCTTGTTACCCCTAATGGGGTGTTGAAGCGCTTTTTTGGCGAGCAGCACGCTACTCTGGACCCCATAAAGGATTAGTGTTGAAAATTAGTACAGTGAAATATGAAAGTAATTTGAGTGGTGGATATGTTATTCAGTTATTTGGATAGAGAAGGGTAGCGGTGGGATAGAAGAGAAAAAACAGGTTTACATTTATATAGCGCTTGCTACCCCTGACAGGGTTTTGAAGTGCTTTTTTGGCGAGTAGCACGCTACTTCGGAACCCATAAGGATTAGTGTTGAATTAGTATAGTGAAATATGAAAGTAATTTGAGTGGTGGATATGTTAGTCAGTTATTTGGATTGAGAAGAGTTGGGGAGGGATAGAAAAGGGAAAAAGGATTGCATTTATATAGCGCTTGTGCTTTTTTGGCGAGTAGCACGCTACTCCGGAACCCATAAAGGATTAGTGTTGAAAATTAGTATAGTGAAATATGAAAGTAATTTGAGTGGTGGATATGTTATTCAGTTATTTGGATAGAGAAGGGTAGCGGCGGGATAGAAGATGGAAAAGAGGTTTGCATTTATATAGCGCTTGCTACCCCTGATGGGGTTTTGAAGCGCTTTTTGGGCGAGTAGCACGCTACTCCGGAACCCATTAGGATTAGTGTTGAATTAGTATAGTGAAATATGAAAGTAATTTGAGTGGTGGATATGTTAGTCAGTTATTTGGATTGAGAAGGGTTGGGGAGGGATAGAAGAGGGAAAAAGGTTTGCATTTATGTAGTGCTTGCTACCTCTGATACAGATGGTCTTAAAATCATAAAAGTAAAATAATTATTCTTGTTGGGGATCGCAATCTCAGACAAATTTACCTGGAGAACACAGACAAGCACACATCATAGCAAGTGAAATCTTGACATTAACATCCAGCTGATGTGTGCATTCATCCAATTACCATCCTGGGAAAACTGTGGGATGCTTTGCTTTATTTTAGTGAAATGTATCACTTGGAACGCAAGTCAATGATGCTTGGGTGTTGTGAAAGATGGTTTTGGAAATGTATCCTCCACCTACCCCACACTTATCCAACAACCATATTGAAAGCACATATTGGGTAATTATCTATTAAAGAAAGAACATATGCCATAAAATAATTTCAGCAGAAGCACAAATCTAATCCTCTGTACAAAGAGAAAAAATGAAACATCAAAGTCCAGTAAAATTGCTGACTCATATCAGAAGAACTGGTAAGTTCTACCAGCATACAGACAAAGACAATAAAGTCACATCGAAGGCTCGGATCGCAGTTCAAAGAATAAGAAAGATAGGCACAGACATTTCTAGGTGGAAAGGATTAGAAAAAGTATTGTGCCAAAAAACATATTTAAGACAAACATTTTCTATACAAGAGCAAATGGGCACACCTACAAACAATGGCAATGCTCCAAGTATAGCATAAAGAGGACACTTCTCGATTAGCCTCAAGCAAATGTAAAGTTGTGCACTGTCACAAGCGCCAATACATCTGTCAGTGTACAGAAGCTCAAGTTCAGCCTTTAGGATTAACTATTGAAATATATGCTCACTGAAAAGTCGATTTCCTTCCAGGTAGTTACTTAAGAGTAAATCTCTGGCAAGATAACCAGTCGAGTCTAACATGACAAAGAATTAGCAGGAAATATTGACAACTGCATAAAACCATAGCCACGTAAGTTGTAGTCAGTCTTTCCTGTTTTTATTTGCTCTGAATTATTTTTTATTTGTTTTTTTTAAAGAATTTAAGTTTACAAAACTGGTTTGCTTGGTCCACCAACACTGCAAAATATGTATATATATCAGTATACATGAGGTTCCTCAGGGCCCCAGCTCCCCAAGACAATTTTGAGGATTACCTTCACACAGGAGAGCGCGCACCTCCAAAAGGGAGACTGATTTCCTCCTGCATCTCGGCACATAGTCAGCAAAAGAGCATCAAATCCACATAATCCTCCACCCGGATGTTTTCATGCTGAGTGCCAACCTGCCTTTATTGTTTAATGGCTTCAAGCATCCTCTAGCATACTCGTTTCACCATTGCCTGTCTGGAGGTGCCTCAGAACAAAATAAGAGTGCTGAGGAGATTACTGGGTATCCCACCAGCGTGCTCAACCTTATCCATCGTCCTAGTAGGTGTTCCTTGCCAACTTCTGAAAATCTACATTTACTATGGATATTGTAATCACTAAACAGTTTGGGGTGCCTGTACATCATCTTCATGGACAATGTGTGTTGTAAAGGTCATCACTACTGACAGCACAACACATAAAAGCTCTTCACTTTAGAGACACCAAAATTATGGGTCTTTTTTATTAATCGGTAGAAGGCTTAAAACAGAGTAACAATCACATTTGACCACAAACAATGTTAACAGTGCTTTAAGTACCAGTGGGTAGGTATGGGGAGCGCTGCCTTCTTGCCCTAAGGAAGTTATTAAACTCATATCTCTTATAAAAGCAGTTTCATGTGTGACCTTGAACCCCTATGTCGGGGCTCTCTCACCCTGCCAGTGAAAGCTGGGGGGGGGGGGGATGCTGGGAGGGAATTCAAAAGGGTTTATTGACAGCATCTTTCCTACTGTCTGACCCCAATAGACCCCTCCTTCTGCTAGTTTCCTCTGCCCTCTCTCAGGATCATACCCTGCTCACCTGCCTTCTGCTCAGTTTGCCATCCTTTCCTCTCTCCGCTGTGTCAGGTGGGGAATGGGACCTTCTCTTCTCTCTGTGCCACATTCGAGGAGCCTGTTTACAACTTCATATTCATACGAACACTGCTGAAATTGCACCCCTTCCCCAGCGATCCCTCTCTATACTCTGCCTGCATTGAATCAGCAAAATCCTTCACTTTGTTAAGAGTGCCATAAAAATAGTCTCAAGGTCTCCCACCCGTTATAGGCACTCTTGCCAGCTCCAGAGGATGTAGCCCCTGCACTAAAAAAACTGCAAAGCTGAACAGGAGTTCAAACATAAATTGCATGATGGTCAGGATAAGTTACTTACCTGTAATCCTAGTTCTCTTCCAGGGGTATCCTCATCAAAGTCATAAGCACTGAATATTCCCGCCCATGTGCGGGGACCTCGGAAATATAAAAATTATATATGGAAAACACATATATACAGCTCTACATATATGCATATACATATATCATTTTTTCTCATACCAATGCAGCTCCCAAAAGGAGGCTAAACAATGTAATTACACACAAAGACTGCATTTGCCAATATATAAAAACACCAGAGGGTAATTAGTACTTGAACTCTGTTTTTTAATGAGCAAAGTACTCATAAAACGCAAACTGCAAAACTAAGTAGACATTGTTAGCCTACAGGCTGCATTGCAAACCAATAGCATAGAAAATTAAAGCATTTTCAACAAAAACTGGCACTGTGCCTTTAAGGCAGCCATGACCCCTAGCTTCCCATCATGCCTCAGGGGTGACAGTTAGGTCAGTTGTTCTTTGCATAACCCTGAAAGTCAGGGCACAAAGATATCCTTTAACACTTTAGAAATACCTCATTTACCTGGGGAGGCGGGTGGGTTGCTTATGACTTTGATGAGGATACCCCTGGAAGAGAACTAGGATTACAGGTAAGTAACTTATCCTTCTCTTCCAGGGGATCGTCATCAATAGTCATAAGCACTGAATAGAATAGCAAGCCCATCAACCACCTGCAGGTAAATGAGAATAAAGTGACACAACCAAAAAATAACAGCCGAAATCAGCTGTTGAACAGATTCCGCAAGGAGGCCTGGCCTACTTGGGTGTCTGCTCTGGTGTCTGATTCCAGACAGTAGTGCCTCGTAAATGTATGGACGGACCTCCAAGTTGCCGCCTTACAGATTTCAGACATGGGCACATTATGAAGAAAAGCAGTAGTAGCCGCCTTTCCTCTAGTAGAATGCGCTTTGGGAGTAAATCCCAGGGGCTTCTGCGCTAATTGATAAGCAAGCTTGATACATGAAACTATCCATCTGGAGATGGAGCGCTTTGAAGCTGCGAAACCAGTTCTGATCGACCCATAGTTAACAAATAGTTGATCAGATTTTCTTATAGACCTGGACCGATCCACATAGAATTTTAAAACCCTTTTGAGGTCCAGAGAATGCAAAGCCCTCTCAGCTGGAGTGGAGGGATTGGGAAAAAAGGTGGGTAGAGAGATGGTTTGATTCACATGAAAATCTGACACCACCTTTGGAAGGAAAGAGGGGTGCGTCCTCAACACAACCCTGTTAAGATGAAAGACTGTATAAGGTTCTTTAGAGCAGAGGGCCTGTATTTCACTCACTCTGCGAGCTGACGTGATCGCTACCAAGAAAGCCGCCTTCCAAGAAAGATGTTGTAAGGCTGCTTTGTGTATGGGTTCAAAAGGCGGACCCATCAATTTTGATAGCACCAGGTTTAACTCCCAGGGTGGTGAAGGAGGCCGGACCGGAGGGTAGACCTTCTTTAAACCCTGCAAAAAATCCTTAACAGCCTGTAACTGGAAGAAGGAAGGTTGGGAAGGTGAACGCCTATATGCAGTTATAGCTGCTAAATGCACCTTAATGGAAGAAAACTTCAAACCTGCTTTCGCCAGATAAAGTAGGTAAGGAAGGATGACCTCTTCCTAACCCTTGGTTGGATTACAATTGTTTTGCATACACCACATGTAAAACCGTTTCCACTTGCATGCATACGAATGCCTCGTGGAAAGTCTTCTTGCTTCCTTCAAAATGGACATGCAGTCCTGCGGTAGTCCTAAGTGGCCATACTGGAGGACCTCAGGAGCCATGCTGCCAAGTTCAGTGAAGGAAGGTTGGGGTGATGAATCCTCCCGTTCATCTTGGACAGCAGGTCCGGTCTGCACGGCAGCTTCTTGTGAGGGCACTCTGATAGGTGCAGAAGGTCTGGGTACCACCATTGTCTCGGCCAGTCCGGAGCAATTAAAATCATCCTTGTGCACGAATGGGACAGCTTGGTCACCACCTTCGGGATCAGCGGAAGGGGTGGAAAGGCGTACACAAATGCCCCTGACCAGTCTATCAAAAGGGCATTCCCTATCGATCCTGGTCGGTAGAACCGTGAGGCGAAGTCTCAGCATTTGGTATTTTCGTCGTCCGCGAAGAGGTCGATGGTGGGACGACCCCATGACTGGAAGATGTCTTCGACGACCTCGTCGTTGAGTACCCAGTCTTCTCTGTCTTCGAAGTGACGGCTGAGCGCATCCGCTCTCACGTTCTGTTCTCCTGGCAGGTGGACTGCTGTGACTGCCAGATTCCGAGCCAGGAGCTAATGCCAGATTGTTTGAGCCTCCAGGGAAAGTGTGCGTGAGCGAGTTCCTCCCTGTTTGTTCAGGTAGTACATGGTGGTGGTGTTGTCCGTCTGTACTAACACTGAGGTTGCCTGAATTGAAGGGAGGAAAGCTTTGAGGGCTAGGTGAACTGCTCTCAGCTCTAACATGTTGATGTGATAGGAACGCTCTTTTGAAGACCACAGTCCTTGAGTCTGGAGAGGACCCATGTGGGCCCCCCAACCCCCTGCAGCGAGGCGTCCGTGATCAGTGTTTGAGCAGGCGGAGATTGATGGAAAGGAATTCCGACTTGCATATTTCGTTTTCTCATCCACCAAGGTATGGACACTCGAGCCGCGTTTGATGGACTTATTTTTTCGTCCCAGCGAGCTGTCTGCTGGTCCCACTTGTCCTCCAGATCCTGCTGAAGAGGACACATTCGTAGTCTGGCATTGGGAACCAGGAAGATGCAGGATGCCATCGACCCTAGCAGGGAGGCAATCCGACGCACAGGCAGTTTTCTGTTGTGCAGAACCAGCTGGCATTTCTGTATGAGGGAACACTGTCTCTCCTCCGAAGGAAACACTTTTCCTACCGCGGAGTCTAGCAGAGCTCCTAAGAAATGTATTTTCTGCGTTGGCTGTGAAGTTGACTTGTCGAAATTCACATGCAGGCCCAGCCGGTGACACAGCTCGAGACAGTTCAAGAAATGACTCCTCACACTGTCTGGGGAAGGGCCTTTCAACAGCCAGTCGTCCAAGTACGGGTACACGAAGACGCCCCTGCGGCGCAGTGCGGCTGCCACCACCGCCATGCACTTCGTGAACACTCTGGGGGCTGACTTCAACCAGAAGGGTAGAACCTTGAACTGGTAATGAGCGGATCCCACCAGGAATCGCAGGTACTGTCTGTGATGCTGATTGATCGGGACGTGAAAGTATGCATCTTGCAGATCCAGCGAACACATCCAATCCCCCTGTCTGAGATGTGGATATATTTGATGGAGAGCCAACATGCGAAACTTCTCCTTTTTGATGGATAGGTTGAGTGTCCGCAAGTCCAGAATGGGTCTGTACTCTGCTTTTTGGCCCTTTTTCTTTACCAAAAAGTATCTTGAGTAAACCCCTTTCCCTCTTTGAGATACTGGCACCCTCTCGATGGCTGACTTTCTGAGAAGGGTGGCAACCTCTTTCTGCAAGAGTTTTAACTGGTGACAAGATGGTGGAACTGGAGGGATTGAGGGGGGATGGTGTTGAAAACGTAGAGAGTACCCATTCTGCAGCGTGGCTAGCACCCACCGATCCTTTGTGATAGCTTGCCACTCTTCGAGATGATTTGCGATACTTCCCCCCCACTGGAGTGGTGAACGGCGACAAGGGAAGTGAGTACTCATTGTTTTGACTGCGTCTTGGCAGAGTTATTGCCTTGATGCTGGCTTCTTCCTCCTCTGGAGGGACGTCTGCCCCGATACTGCTATTTTTGCTGCCTTGCTGATCCTGATTTTTTTGCCAATGAGGGGTTTGAACCCTCTGTTGGGAGGATCGCCGATTGTAAGGGCGGAATCTCTTACGGAATTCTTTTCTCTTCTCAAGGCCCACCGCTTTAAGCGTATCCAGTTCCGTTTTCATCCGTGCCATCTCTTCATCCGTGTGAGTCCCGAACAAAGAGGAACCAGAGAACAGAAGATTGAGGATGCGTGACTGCGCTTCTGGCTTGAGCGCTGTAAGTCGTAGCCATGATGTTCTTCTTGCGCATACCCCATGAGCATAAGCATGTGCCGAAAGGGTAGCTCCATCCGCAGCAGCACTGATGACCTGGTTAGACACCTGACTGCCCTCTGTTAGGATTTCCTCAAAATCTTTACGGTCTTCCTGTGGCAACTTTTCAGTGAATCTCTGTAGTGAGTCCCACAGAGATCTGTCGTAGCGGCCCAGGAGCGCCGCTGCATTGGAGACCTTCAACATGGAGGCCGAAGTGCCACAAACCTTCTTTCCCCAGGAATCCTGCATCTTACTCTCCTTGTCTGGTGGGACAGTGGAGGAGGATGCCATCGTATGGGTCTTCTTTGCCGCAGCAATTATGACTGAATCCGGAGGAGGATCAGCTCTGAGGAAGAGCGGGTCGTCCTCTGGTGAACGGTACTTTTTTAAGATTCTCGCTGGAGCGGTCTTAACACTCGCTGGTGTGAGAAAGATGTCCATCACTGGCTCTATGATGCCTGGTACCAAGGGAAGCAGAGGTTTAGCTGCTGCTCTTTGGTGTAGAGTCTCAAAAATCACAGAGGACTTGCTTTGACGAGTTGGCATAGGGATACCCAGCTTTACAGCTCCTCTGCCAAGAATGTCCTGAAAAGTGTAGATGTCGTCCACCGGAGAGACCCTCGACGGTGGACTGTCAGTCAAAGTCGGCGAGTAGTCTCTATGGGACGTATGAGTGGAAGAAGAGGACGGAGTAGGGGATCTGTGTGCTCTCCTCCTGCTTCTTGATCTAGACCTCCTCCTGTGTGGGTGCACAGGAGTGCGGCTGCGAGCTCTGGCTCTTGAAGGAGATCGCTCTTTATCCGCTGCTTGAGTTAAACGAGACACCGGAGATCTGTTCTGAGGACTCGAGTAATGCTTGTCAGTAGCCCAGTGATGCAAAGGCCTGTACCATCGTGGTGACAAATGGATGGAAGGCGATCTGCGTCTCTCTCTTCCCTTAGGAGACTGTGCAGGAGGAGTGAGGTTCACCTCTTCATGTGCTGACCTTGTTGGGGAATCTTGGTGACCCCCTGACACTGGGCTGTTGGACGTCGAGATCACCACCTCCGGGGATCTGGACGTTGATCCTCGGTGGGAACTGGGAGAACCTGAAGGTGACGAAGAAAGGCTCACTGGAGGTGAGGCGTCTCCAGAAGGGCGCTTTGACGTTGATCTGGAGCGTCTATGCGCCGACTGTCCTCTCAACGGAGACGTATGCCTCGACGTTGACTTTCTTCTCTTAGAAGGTGGACTTGCTCCTGCAGCAGAGCGACTTCTCGACGTCGAACGTCTCTCCAACACCGATGCAGTGTCATGCTTCGACAGTCCCTGCACCCTCTCAGAAGATTGCTGCCTCGACGTCGACCGGCGTTGGGCTGCCGGCGACGGAGGTCTTGGTCTCGACGCCGAAGATCCACTCGGCGGTGTCGTCCGTCTCGACGGCAAGGAATGCTGCTTCGAAGCCGAAGGAGGTGTCCTGTGTCTCGACGCCGAAGATCGTTGCATCGATCTCGGAGGAGACCTGCGCCTCAACGTCGATGATGAAGCGACGACGGAGAGATGCGCCTCGACGTCGATCACCGCCGATGAGACGATGACGGAGAGATGTGCTTCGACGTCGATCGCCATTGATGAGGCGACGACGGAGCGCTGTGCCTCGACGTCGATCGCGCCTGCGACGACGGAACGATCTGCCTCGACGTCGATCGCGGCTGCGCCGACGGAGTGATCTGCCTCGACGTCGAACGCCCAACCTGCGCCGACGGAGACCTGTCTCTCGACGTTGAGCGCCGCCTGGTTACCTTCGTCGACGATGATTTCGTTGTCGAGTGATGATGCGCCGGCATCACCGAAGTCTTCGACGCCGATTTCTTCGTCGCTGATTTCTTCGACGCCGATCCCGACGGAGAACAGGTCGGGACTTTTCCTCTCGACGTCGACCAAGTTCTCTTCTTCTGCTGCCTCACAGGAGACCTACCTCTTTCAGAGAGGCCATAAAGACGAATCCTGTCCCTCTCCTTGATAGTCCTTTTTGACAACTTCTTACAATGGTGGCAGTTGTCCGAAGAGTGGGACTCGGGGAGGCAGAGAATACACACAGGATGTGTATCTGTTCTGGCCTTCTTCTTGCCACAGGACGGGCAAGGATCGAATAAAGAAGGCATTTTTTTACAAAAATAAACCTTTTCTGTAACACAAAAAAGGTGTTACTTGCACTCTAGGACAAAAAGACGTCGAGTGAAAGTAGAAAAAACTAGATTTTATAAGATATTTTTTGACAGAAAGTCAAAAAAGCAAGAGCTGAAAATCCAGGGTCCTGACTGAAGGAGCCGGAAAGAACAACCAACCTAACTGTCACCCCTGAGGCATGATGGGAAGTTAGGGGTCATGGCTGCATTAAAGGCACAGTGCCAGTTTTTGTTGAAAATGCTTTCATTTTCTATGCTATTGGTTTGCAATGCAGCCTGTAGGCTAACAATGTCTACTTAGTTTTGCAGTTTGCGTTTTATGAGTACTTTGCTCATTAAAAAACAGAGTTCAAGTACTAATTACCCTCTGGTGTTTTTATATATTGGCAAATGCAGTCTTTATGTGTGTAATTACATTGTTTAGCCTCCTTTTGGGAGCTGCATTGGTATGAGAAAAAATGATATATGTATATGCATATATGTAGAGCTGTATATATGTGTTTTCCATATATAATTTTTATATTATTTCCGGGGTCCCCGCACATGGGCGGGAATATTCAGTGCTTATGACTATTGATGAGGATCCCCTGGAAGAGAACCACTGTTGTAACAAACTATTAAAACATGGTTTCAAGTTCACACCTGCCCAGCTGCATCCTAGGAAAATCTTTGGTCTATAAAGTTTTTCCTTTGAATTTACAAAATGCAAGCCTTGCCGACAACAGATACCAGCTTCATAACAAGTGCTGCACATAACTGAAAGTAATCAATCTTGTTTCAACGAAGAATGTACTACATGTTTATACCTGCTCCCCAAAATATTTTCTGGTATTGTGGCACTTTTTAACAGTGCTCACACATGCTTGTGGTAACTTCTGAGCCATTTCCAACAAAGGGTGACAAGTTAAAAAAAGAAAAGAAAAACTAACCTTAACAGAGTTCACCATTGAGACACATTATTCTGATTCTAGCTCATATAATTGCAGGTGTCAAGTTTTTCACCCTCCAGATTCCAAACATGAGACCGGTAAGTTCTACAGCATTTCAGATTACTTGGGTATTGTCAGAGGTTCATTAGTCAGGACATGAACTCCAAGCTGTGAATCCCAGAGATAATGCCCTCACCGTCATTATACTTGATGGTCTATATGGCACTAAAAACCAACATAAAATGTGGCAGCAGTGTGCATGTGGAAGAACAAGCACCTCAACAGTTGAACAGTTTTGAGACCACGCGATAACGTTCATATATGCAAGTGCAAAAAAAGCTGGTACATTTGTAAAGCAGTTAAAGTTGCATTCAACGCTTAAAAATTAATGCCACCATAGGAAAATAGTTATTCAGTTTTAAAAGATTCCAACAAAGTAGTATGTCATAGCTTTGGGAAGGCAACATTTAAGACTAAATTACAACAAAAAATAAAATTAAGTAATATTAGTCTTAACAAAACGTTCTCTTGAGCACGCACCTCATCATCATCATCTGTGATTTCCTGATCATCGTCTTCATTGTACTCTTCAGAGTACAGAGACTCCACATCAAATTCAATGCTAAATAGGTCAGATTCTGAATCACTTACCGATGGAGAATCAAGATTCTGCACGGAGCATGAAGTTATCGCTATGAGGAAAGCGACTTTCTATGACAGGAATTGTAATTGACATTTGAGCATTGGTTCAAAAGGTGGACCCATTAGCCTTGTAAGAACTATGTTTAAGTTCCACTCTGGAGCAGGGGGAATTCTTGGTGGTATTACCCTTTTTAATCCTTCCATGAAGGCTTTAATCACTGGTACTCTGAATAGGGATAGGTGTTGTCTGTTTTGCAAATATGCAGCTACTGCTGCTAAATGTAAACTAATGGATGTGTAGGCTAATCCACATTGCTGTAAATGCAACAGATAACAAATGATGTTCTGTACAGAAGCATCAAGTGGATTGATATTGTTGTTGTTACAATAGACAACAAACTGTTTCCATTTTGCAGCATAACATGCTCTAGTAGTAGGCTTTCTAGCCTCTTTGAGAATATTCATACAGTCTGGTGGTAATTTAATTGTAAATAACCAAACTCTATGACTTCAGGAGCCAAATCGCTAGGTTGAGTTCTTTGGGATTTGGATGTCTGATTTCTCCATGGCTCTGAGTGAGGAGAGAGGGTGTGAGATGTTACTTTTGATGTGGAACCACTGAGAGTTCTAACAGGGTAGTGTACAAAGGTTGGCGAGCCCAAGTGGGGGCTACTAAGATCAGTGTGAGGGACATTTGTTTGAGCTTCCGAACCAGTAACGGAATTAGTGGGAGAGCAATGTTTGTTCTGATTTCAGGAATTTCCTTGCTTTTGGTTGGTTTGCCGGTGGTGTCTTCGTCAGCTCTATGCAATACCCGTATTTTACCAAATTTAATATCCAATTGTCCGTTGTGATATTTTGCCATTGTTTGAGGAAAAAGGATATTCTTCCCCCCACTGGTGTTTTGTGTGGGTCCTTTTCTGCAAACGAGTCAGTTGGAGCCGTTTCCTCTTCCTCTTGAGGTTTGGCCTCTCCCTCGGCCTCTTGCTCAAAAGGGCTGCTTCTGCTGTTGCTGCCAACCTTGGTAGCTTGACTGAGCCTTGACTTTGTGACTGTTGTGCCATTTGCTGACACTGGCCAACTGCGCCTCTTCCAGTGGACTTCTTGCCATTGAAACCACCTCTTTTAAAAGAACCTCTCTGCTGTAGGGCTCCCATTGCCCTTGCCGTTTCATTATCTTTTTTAATCTGTTGCAGAGATTCATCGACCTCTTTTCCAAAGAGTGCGTCTCCCGTGAATGGTCTGTTGATGATGGAAGTTTGAACTTCCTGCTTGAATCCTGATATCCTGAGCCAGGCATGTCTTCTCAGGATGGTACCTGTGCACATTTGCCTGCTAGCAGTGTCTGCTGCGTCGAGAGCTGACTTAAGGCAAGTATTTGCTACGTTCTTGCCTTCCTGGACGATGGATTTTGCTCTTTTTTTTGTCTTCTTCTGGGAGCTTGTTAAGAAGCTCTTCTATGTCTTCCCACTGTTGGTGGCCATATCTATTCAGCAAGGCATTAGAATTAGCAATACGCCATTGCGTAGCTGCTTCCTTTTCCATTTTCCTCCCCACCATGTCCATTCTTTTACTCTCCATTTCTGGAGGAGGCCCGGTATTGGAGACTGCATTGGCTCTCCTTCTGGCTGTGGTGACAATGATTGAGTCTGGCACTGTGTTCCCCTGAATGTACTTAGGGTCCTTTGAGGAGGCTTTGTATTTTTTCTCCACTCTGGGTGTTATTCCCATGCTTGAGGCTGGTTCCTTGAAGGCTTCTTTGCCTTGAGCCAGGATACTGGGAAGCATAGGTAGGTACTGAACTCCCTTAGTGGCAAGTGCCAGGGTTTCTAATAGGAAACGTGTGTCTCCTTTGTCTTCCACGAGGGTGACTCCGAACTGGTCTGCTGCCCTCTTGACTATGCCATTATAAAAGGCTATGTCCTCTGGAGGCGAAGCCTTCGAAGGACAACTGCATATCTCCTCCTTGGGGCTTTCGGTATTGAGTTCGTTCCACATATCCTCGAAAGTTTCGGCGATTTCTTCCTAGTCAGGAAGGTCTTCGTATTCCTCGGGGTCTTCGTCTCGAGGCTCTGGAGTTGGAGGTGATTCAAAGATATCGTCTTCTCCTCCTTGGGCCTCTTCGGCATCGATGTTCTCTGGTTCGGCGACCGGAGCGTTCTTTGTTTCGAAGACCGGAGTTTTGGGGATTCGAAAATCCTTTAGGAATTCGTCGAACTCTTTCTTCTTTTGAAGAATCGCCGTCATCTCCTCTTCGAGCCTTTTTCTCTTCTTTTCGACCTCGAGAGCCCTCTCGACGACGGAGGCCGGGGTTGTTCTCTTTTTGCTTGCGCCTACATCCGACTTCGACGGCGTGGTGCTCCTCTTCGCGGGTTCGGCTTTGACCCTTGGTTTCGGCGTCTTCTGCGATTTTACCTCCTCTGTAATCTTTGGTTGGGTTCCGTGGGGCTCTTTCAATCGTGGCTGACCTTCGATCGCCTTTTTGCTCAGCATCGGGGCTGCCTTGGGTTGCGCCTTGTGTTCGTGGCCCTTTGGTTCCGACGGATGTGTATGGTGTCTTACCTTATCCGTCTTCTTCGTTGGCTCGCTCGTCTTTTTCTGGGCGCGGGCCTTTTCGGAGTCCACTTCTTGAATTTCGATGTCCGACCCCTCGTGCGTCGATTCTGCTGGCACTCCGTGTTCGTCCTTGTCGCTGGAGAAATCCAGATCTCTGAGGGGCATCTTCTTTGCTGTCTGCGACATTGTGGCGTAGTGGGCCTCTCTCTGCTTACGGCTGGTTCATAAAGTTTTCGGTAGGAACTCCGCGCAGGCCTAGCAGTTTTTGTCCTGGTGGTCTTTGGGTAGGCAGAGGTTACAGACGTCGTAAGGGTCGCGTTGAGCGTGTTTGTGTTGGCACTTGGGACAAAACTGGAAAGGGGTATTTTCCATGTCCCCTACCTCGCCATTTGTGGACCGATGAGGTCCGCGGTGGTATCTGCCCCGGAACTTCGCTGGAACTGTGATCTTCTCTCCGGTTACGACGTCGATGAGAGAGGAGCTTCGCAGTGATTTTTTTTCCGGTGTTCTTGAAGTTTTGGGAAAAATCTGTAAAATCTTCAGAGCTTCCCGACTTGCCTCCAGACCCAACGGCGGAAAAAAGAATCTGAAGATGGCTACCATGCACGTCGACCTCCAGGATACCGTTTGACGTCATACAGGGGACGTACCTGGCACCAAATGGTGGTCAACAGCGACCAAAAAAAAAAAAAAAAAAAAAGACAATTCCGGACCCAACCACTAGATGGCGGAATAATGCACAGCATGTGAATCCAGAAAAGGATTCACGCTGCAAAACCACTGTTTCAGATTAATTTAGTTTTATAGCACCACTCATACCAGTGTAAGGTGTCAGAGCACTTTACATCACACACACATTGCACAGAGACAATCAAATGTGTGTAAATCAGTGTATAGGAAATGTTACATCAGACAGGACTACAAGGTGTAGTGTAGGAGTGACATGTCATCGATACTGGTAGGCAATATAGTTCAAGAGTCAATATTCTGGAAAAGCACAAATTCAGAATTTAAAACGTAAAACTATTGTTAGGGGTTCTCTTTCATAATAAGAATAGTTTTCTACCCAAATGAACCCTTTTGGGAAGATTAGGATAATGAAAAACTGTGCAAAAAAACATATAGCTCTATATTAGGATTTTGACTTATAAACTACAAGTAACAAAAAGACCTCTTTTACAGAGGCAGCAACCCACTGACCTTTTGTGATCTGCATGGTACACGTTCTAAGCAGCGGGCATTTTAACCCTCTGCGCTACCTTTGGAGGAGTCAGCCCTGAAGAACAGAGTAAAAACAACAGTTGATGGACAGAATGCAGAACATTGTCATACATTCACCCCAGTACAGAGATCTGGGCCTAAATCCATCGTTTTTAAGCTCAGACGTGGGTCCCGTGCTCACTACGCCACTGGAGTCAAGCTATCCTGGCTGATGAAGGCTGATAGCCTGAAACCGGTCCTAGGATGCTTGATTCCGGTCCAGGGAAGACATGGCTTGGCAGTTCGGTCTGGACTGTTCCAATGAGGCACAGGGTCAAGACTGATTTGCATATGGCTATGTCTGAACTGGGGTGGCGTGGTGAAGCAAAATAACGATGGATTTAACCCAGATCTGTGACTGGGGGTGAATGTTTGCCAATGTGCAGCATTCCGTCCATCATCTTGTGTGTTTTGCATTTCGCCCTAAGTGGGAAGGGTATGCCCAGACGTCGGTCCCGTGCTCACTACGCCACTGGAGTCAAGCTATCCTGGCTGATGAAGGCTGATAGCCTGAAACCGGTCCTAGGATGCTTGATTCCGGTCCAGGGAAGACATGGCTTGGCAGTTCGGTCTGGACTGTTCCCATGAGGCACAGGGTCAAGACTGATTTGCATATGGCTATGTCTGAACTGGGGTGGCGTGGTGAAGCAAAATAACGATGGATTTAACCCAGATCTGTGACTGGGGGTGAATGTTTGCCAATGTGCAATGTTAGAAATGGGGGTCTCTAGTTGGCAATGGCTGGCCACTGTCCAAGTAGGGACCCTTCTTCCTAAGTCAGAGTGAGAGGGCTACCCTCTTTAATACCCCTGCTCAACCCTGTGGTAACGTAGCACGAGCAGGTAGGCTTATCTCAGAGGCGGGGTGTGAAGCATTTATGACCATACACAGTAACACAGTGAGGAACACTACAAAGGGACACCACACAGGTAGTTATAAAAAATAAGTATCTTTATATAAAGGCAGATTTATCACAAGACCAATAACTGTAAAAGCCACAATACTGTCAAAAATAGGATAGCTGTTGAAGGGCTGTCAAAAATAGTTCAAAGGTTGCAAAAATAAGGTTCAAGTTCAAAGCAGTGGTCTCTGCGACCCTTCCTTTCACAAAGTACCTGGGTTTAGTAGCAAAACCAACAAAAGGTCGCAAATAAGCTGTAGCGATGATTCTCGGCACGCGAGGCCGGCGATGCGTTGAAATCCTTGCCGCAAGGGAGGATGATGCGCCGATCTGCGGGATGCGTGCGGAGACGATGCGACAAACTTCTGCACGCTGGACCGCCGATGCGATGACTTTCTTGCCGCGTGGGAGAAGTCGATGCGGTGATCCTGTTGCGCTGTGCGATCGTGTTGCGATGCGAAGACAAGACGCTCCGCGAGGGAGCGACGAAATTCGGTGCAATGCGATCAAAGTGGCGGACGCACGGCGTCCGCACTGCGATGTCTCGAAGCGATGATTTCTTTAAGGGTTGCGAGTGCGCGGCGACAGCAGCGCGATGATCTCTCCAGCGCGTCTCGGCTGCAGCGGCTCACAAAGGGGCGTCAGCGATGGTTTCGTGTTGCGGGCCCTCGGCGGCAGTAGCGCGATGATTTTCCCAGCGCTCTCGACTGCAGCGGCCCGCAAAGATGCGTTAGCGTCGATTTCCCACACTCATTTCTCTGATGCAAACTAGAGGCCCTGGAACTCACAGGAGCCTCCTCAGCAGATAGCAGTCCTCGCAGGGAGGAAGCAGGAGGTTGGTGGTGGAGTCTGATGTGCCTGAGACTCCAGCAGGAGGCTAGCTCTTTTCCTAGCCCTTGGGTAATTGCTGTAACAAAAATAAAAGTTCTCTCAAGAGTTCCTTTTCCTCTTCTTCAAGGTCCAGTGGTCACTGCTGCAGGCCAGTGCAAGAAACAACACACAGCACAGGGACAGTCACTTCCTGCAGATTCCTCCAGTGGCACGGACAGAGTTTCCTCTCCAGATCCAAAAGCAATACAAAAAATAGGGGGTTTGAGCACAGATATTTATACCCCAAAAGCCTTTGTTCTTAGAAGCTACCAGTCACTGAACCTAGCCAGAACCAGTTCTGCTCCGGCCTGGAGCACTTTGTTTACCAGGCTGCATCCTTCCTTTCAGAAAGAGGGGGTCTGCTAGCAGACACACAGTGGGAGGTGGAGCCAGCATTCACCTTGCCAGGCACAGCCCTATTCAGGTCAAGGAGTCACCCCTCCCCACACTCTAAATGCAGATCTCTCTATTCAACCCAGGTCTGACTCAGCCTGTCCTGCCCCTCTAAAACCAGACAGCCAATACACATAACGGCAGAGCACACTGGAAGGCTTAGGCAAAAAAATACCTACTTTCTAAAAGTGGTATTTTCAAACACAGAATATAAAAATAAACTTCACTAAAAGATGTATTTTAATATTCTGAGCTCAGGCATACTAAATTCGTTTTTCTACCATGTCCCTGGGGTCAGTTAGGACTATAGAATGTAATAGTCAAACTGCCCATTCTAGCCTATGAGGAACAGGTAGCCTTACAGTAGTGAAAAACGAAATGGGGTGTAATTCACTACCAGGACATGCTACATACACCAATGCATGTCCTACCTTACACATACAATGCACCCTACCATAGGGGTGACTTACAGGCTGCCAAGGGAAGGTTCAGGGGCTGGGAAGTGAGGGCACTTCACAGCCAAGATGGCAGTTCTGGACTGCACACAGACACTGCAGTGGCAGGTCTGAGACATACTTTACAAGCTGCTTCTGTGGGTGGCACACATCAGTGCTGCAGGCCCACCAGCAGCATTTGGTTTACCAGCCCTGGGCACAAATAGGCCACACTACTAGGGACTAACAGGTAAACCAAATAAGCCAATCAGGGATATACCAATTCACATAGACATATTTACACAGGGAGCATTCGCGCTGTGACACTGAATGGCAGTGGCACAGCGCCCAGAGCATCTAACACCAGTAAAACAGAGGAGACAACAGCGAAAAATGGAAGGGAAACCCACGCCAATGGTGCCAGGTCTAACATGCAGCATTCCGTCCATCATCTTGTGTGTTTTGCATTTCGCCCTAAGTGGGAAGGGTATGCCCAGACGTGGGTCCCGTGCTCACTACGCCACTGGAGTCAAGCTATCCTGGCTGATGAAGGCTGATAGCCTGAAACCGGTCCTAGGATGCTTGATTCCGGTCCAGGGAAGACATGGCTTGGCAGTTCGGTCTGGACTGTTCCCATGAGGCACAGGGTCAAGACTGATTTGCATATGGCTATGTCTGAACTGGGGTGGCGTGGTGAAGCAAAATAACGATGGATTTAACCCAGATCTGTGACTGGGGGTGAATGTTTGCCAATGTGCAGCATTCCGTCCATCATCTTGTGTGTTTTGAATTTCGCCCTAAGTGGGAAGGGTATGCCCAGACGTGGGTCCCGTGCTCACTACGCCACTGGAGTCAAGCTATCCTGGCTGATGAAGGCTGATAGCCTGAAACAGGTCCTAGGATGCTTGATTCCGGTCCAGGGAAGACATGGCTTGGCAGTTCGGTCTGGACTGTTCCCATGAGGCACAGGGTCAAGACTGATTTGCATATGGCTATGTCTGAACTGGGGTGGCGTGGTGAAGCAAAATAACGATGGATTTAACCCAGATCTGTGACTGGGGGTGAATGTTTGCCAATGTGCAGCATTCCGTCCATCATCTTGTGTGTTTTGCATTTCGCCCTAAGTGGGAAGGGTATGCCCAGACGTGGGTCCCGTGCTCACTACGCCACTGGAGTCAAGCTATCCTGGCTGATGAAGGCTGATAGCCTGAAACCGGTCCTATGATGCTTGATTCCGGTCCAGGGAAGACATGGCTTGGCAGTTCGGTCTGGACTGTTCCCATGAGGCACAGGGTCAAGACTGATTTGCATATGGCTATGTCTGAACTGGGGTGGCGTGGTGAAGCAAAATAACGATGGATTTAACCCAGATCTGTGACTGGGGGTGAATGTTTGCCAATGTGCAGCATTCCATCCATCATCTTGTGTGTTCTGAAGAACAGAGTAAGCAAGAAAGGACAGAGGCAACACATCCTACCATCGTAAAAGAAGAGTTATAACAGTAGCTGAGGTGGAGGTAGAAAGACAAGGCTGGGAGGGAAACAGCAACATAATGCCACATAAGAGCAGGAAGTGGAAGCCAAGGTAGAACAAGGGCAACCGCCCAAGAACCAACACCAGCAAGCGGTAGCAGGAGAAGCAAGGAATAATAGCATGTGGAAAGTCCACCATGATGGAAAAGACCACCAGGGTGAAACGAAAGTCTGATGGAACTAAGGGCAACAGATAGTTGCTTATGAGAAGCACACATTGTCCAACTTACCGAAGCAGGAGAAACTGGTAGGAAACCTGAACAACGCTTCATGGAAACGTGAGAAAAGGTAGGATATGCCCCATGAAAAAGTAATGAAACACCCCCACCAAAAAAAGGAATGAATATAACCTCTGCCATAGAAAAAGGGGACGCAACGAAGTTGGGAGTGGAAGGAGGAAAGATACAGGGAAGAAAGGGAAAACCCAGTCTCTTGAGAAATAAGGATACCAGGCAAGGATCCAAACAATCAAGGGGACTGGTGTCCCAGGCGAAGAGGACCGAAAAGTACAGCAGACAACATCTACCCCAGGGGGGGTGATGGCAGATATTTATAAAACTGGCACAAGAATACCACACTGCTGGAGACAAACAGTCTCAGGATCACGAGAAGGCTGGAGTTGTGGAACCCAGGCCTGAACCAAGAGGAACACAACAGGAGAAATCCATGTGTTCCAGAGAGTAATACAAAGCAAAGAGAAGGTCCACACCGAAAAGGGTCGAAGATGGAAATGAAAGCAAATCAGGCCAAAGAGGTTGCCTGCCTGCAGCACCAGCATAGCCCATATGGACATAAGGGCAGAGAAAAGAGAAAGGTGAAACCCCTATAAGGGGTACTAAGTGCATAAGTAGCTCACAAAAATGCCTCCAAGACATACAAAATAAGGTCCCCGAAAACGGGGAACAAAGCTATAGTGCAACCGCACAACATAAACAGAATACCTGCCTCAGAGTAAGTACTCGGGTAGGAAACTTCAAGCGGCAAAGGAACCATGCAAAGGCTCCCAGGAGACCGTAAAATAAGATAAGTTCCAGATGGCTGGAAACAAAACCCGTCACCGACAGCCTAAAGGAGACAAGAAGTACCTGTAGAAAGCAGGAAACACCACACCAGATGCATCCTTGGAGGGAAGAGAAGAACTCCATCCTAGGAAGGCGGAAAAGAGGCAAAACAAGTTGAACAACTGTCCCCGAAGACTTTAGTACAACAGAGTTAAGACTCCATACCGCCATGACTCTTTCTGAACCGGCATAAAGCTGAGTCGGAGTGTGCACCAAAAAGGGGGGTGCCATCAAAAGGTATGGCCATCAAAGCAGTTTGCACAGCCTCTGAAAACCTGAAAGTATGCAACCATGCGCAAGGACGTAGAGCAATGGAGGAGGCCATAGCCCGACCAACAGAATCAGTAGTATCCATACCTCAGCGGATGCTAATTGTTGCAGCTTGCTGCCCATCTTATACTAGGGGAACAAGAGCATTCCGGGCTTCCTCCGCAAGGGAGGACTAGAGACGCTCCACAGCGTCCCACAAGGCGTGGGAAAAGCAGACGAGCACACAAGAAGTGCTCAGAGCACAGAGCAGCGCTAGAAGAGAAAATACGCCTACTACAAATTTCCTGGCCTCCCTCTACAGAGGGACAGGGGGTAGAAAATCAATATTTTGCATGGGTAAAGGAGACTGAACTACAAAGTTTCTAGTAGAGGGATGTCTAAGTAGACAGGTGGGATCCTCCGGGGCCGGGCGATGCCTGTGGAAAATAGAGCGATCCACAGGGAGCCCGGTTTCAGGTTAGTCAAAGCACCGAACAGGATATCAAAAAGACAGTAACTATAAGGAAGTACAGGCTCAACATTAGACTGGGCAGGATACAGAACACCAATTAAGGGATTGGCTGACAATTACACTGAAGGAAGGTGCAAATCCAGGGCAACTGAAACTCTATTGAGCACGTCTGCCTGCGCGGAGCTAACCACCGTACCCAAACCATGAGGCTGGCGAAGATTCTAAGCCACTGGCGTCACCCAAGTCAAGTAACCAGCTAGATTGTATAGGGAGTGGTACCATGTCCAGGATTGGAGGGGGACACACCACACTGTCAGTAGTACTTAAACAGTCATGGTCCTCAAAACCAGAGAGGAAAAAACCAGATGGTGGGCTCCATTGGCACCGCATCCGACACTGTGACCGAAGCCGGTCGATGCCTCAACGTCGGAAGGAACGTCGATGGGCGTCGACGGCACCACTACGGGAGCCGGCAGACAAGAGCTCGACGCCGACATTGGAGTTGGCAGACCAGAAGCAGGAGCTGAACGTGGGAGCCCATTTCTGGCACGCACAAATATGGCAATTGCCACGCGTGCAACTCTGCCATTGTATTGGCAGTTTTGGAATGGGGCAAACGGAAATTTCATTTAAAAGAAATGACTAATTGTAGGACTTCCAATGTTGTTTACCTCATTCTCTGCCCCTGTAAACATGGCTATGTGGGAGAAACTAGCAGGGAAGTCAGAGTGAGGCAGAGTGAACATAAATCCGCCATTAAAAAACAAGCGTATAGGTGCACCTCTGGTCATGCACTGGCAAGAACTTCAACACTCTGAAAAGGACTTAAAATGGATGATATTAGAGAAGATACATTGGCCTAAGGATGGTAACATTGATGGTTTGAGGCGCAAAAGAGAAGTGTTCTGGATATACACCCTCCAGACGGCCGTCACTGGACTCAACGAACATTTACCGTGGGAGAATGCCATAGTGTAATAACCATTCTATCCTTCTCTTCTGCCCACCATATTAACATGTACATGATTCCATTTGATCCCACTAGCTAGGTTTTGGTCATATGGAATATTTTTTGCAATATACTATATATTCGTTCTTTTTTGCTATCCACATCTACTGGTGCAGGACTTTATTGGGTCCTTCTAGTCAGTTTTTGCTGATATGGACCTGTATGGTCTTCTTGTATCTACTGTAGTAATTGTGGTCTGTAAGTAATTTTATTATTTTTTTCTCTCCATGGTATTCTGTATGTAATTAGGACTGTTTAGGTTGGCTTTTTTTGCTAGGTACTTCAATTTGTACTTTAGCTGTATCCATTTATCTGTACAGGTTTGTCAGTATATCATTTTATGTGGTGTGTATATTCGTTTTCTCCCGGTTTTTCTACTTTCACCCATCTCTACATGGTGGTTCTCATCACTTGTGCTACCCTGGCGGTTAGTTTTTCATTATTTTTTATGATATTCTCACATTCTAACTGTATCGGCGTAGTCCTGTGTAGCATCGATTTGAATGTGCTTTTGTTTACTTATTCTATTGTGGCGCTTTGTATCTGGGTATTCATTTTCCATACTTTCTGATTCCAATATGGCGCCCTGAACATGCCATACTCTATGCCTGTAGCGGATCAGTCCCTTCTATTATCTTTTTGAACTCGTTTTCATTTACCTATTCCATTATGGCGCTGCCCCTTGGGTGTCCTATTTCTATCATTTTCGAACCCAAGATGGCGCCCGGAACGTCCCTTACGCTTGAGGCAGTGACGTTCCAAGCGTCTTAGTATCAGGTGCAGCTCATTTTATCTTACTTTGGCGGCAAGTCATCCCCCATATATATGAGCTCGCCATCGTTTTTCTTCCTTTCCCATGGGAACCAGCTAGACAGTCTGCACCCGAAACCCTTGGTTATATATAACTGGGTAAGTGTACCTCCATTCTTTGAGTCGGCTTGGTTATTTCAGGACACAGGCCTCTGCCGCTACTATCCTTTCGTGTGTTTATATTTAGATTCCTAGCAGTTGCAGAGATGGACGCTTTGTAATCAGTGAGTTGGATCTGTAACGGCCTCGAATTTTGTTCGTCATTTCACGTCCCGGCTGGGACCTAACAGTGAGTTATGCATTTTCGTCTTTAAGCTACACTGTTTATATAGTGTATAGATTATGGGTATTGAATTTCTCTGTATGCATCTGCATTTTCAGAATGGAGTAAATCCTGGGTCCCTGATTCCCATGGTTCTATTATCGATAGCAACCGTGCTGTTTTATGTGGTAAGCTCTGTTTAGATTGTTGTAACTTTTTGTGTATGGGCATGGTTTTGCACGTGTTTAGTACATACAAGATTATACGTATTTGGTGACTTATGTGTTACGGGGGTCTTGCCTCCTTGTAGTTAAAACACACCACCATGCACTATACAGTGTATGTTTACCATTCTATCAGTATTTATGTCCATTGTTTTATGTCCCCCTCATTTTTCAGAATTCTGTTTTGAGGATACTTGGATTATATAGGTTTACCTGCAAACGGTGCAGCTGTACCAGTTTCCACAAGACTGGAACCTTAATATTATGTATGTATATGCTTTTATGTGTATGTTTTGTCCTGTCTTGGTGTTTTAATATGTCTAATAGTTTTTATGTCTTATGTGATTTATGTTTTCATGGTGATTTTCTGGGATAATCCATCTATGTGGTGCTAACTCTATCCCTCTGAGCCTCATTATCTACTCTATAGACACCAGTATGGCTTTATCCTTCTACATTCATAGTGTATTGAACTGCTCTTCCACTATCTCTCATTTCTTCAAGCTCCGTTTCACATTACATGTAATGATGTTGTCTTTTTAATATTTATACCATAATTTATTGTCCCCACAGACCTCAGTTGTACGTATTTCCATATAGAGCCCCTTTCACTGTTTATTCAACTACAGTGTGTGACATACAGAAGGTAGTCGTCCACTGATGCATGTGACTACCCAGCGCCCTGATGAAGGAATTTGTTGTATAGTATTCAGTTCCGAAACGCGCGTCTGCGCATTTTTTTGTGCATTTGTAATTAGTTTGTTTTCTATATTGTATGTTGTGTCACCATGTATTTTGTTGTTGATGTATTGATTGATTGTTGATGTTTATGTTTTTTCATTTCTCAATTTTTGTCTTCTTTTTCTCAGTGCATTTATCATGTTCACTGCTCTTCATCACGCTTATGGGGCTCCATAACTATTGATGTCTAATATGAATGTTTTTTTAGTAAAAATAGATTTTTGATACATATATGTGATATTTATATGCCCAATGACAAATACTATTTATATAAATGATTTTTATTGATGTATATTATAATAAAAGCAGAAAAATATTGGTTGTTGGGACTTGTGTATTTTTGGATTTACCACCTATTTAGAAAATTATAATTAGGGAGAATCCTCCTGTTGTTACTTTTTGTGCTTTCCCTGCCTTCTCCCTATTATTTAGAATCAGGGACCCTCTTGTGTTACTTATAATGTTCCCAGCACGTTGCTGTGAGGGTAGTTAGGTTTTGTTGTATCGGAGCTTGATTATTCTTTATATTTTCTTCTCATTACCCTATCTTGTGTACGTCCCTCTAATTTGTGATCTATTCCTTTGGTACACACATTTCGGTGTTTATAACACAGTCTCACTTTTCATTTTTTTAGTACGTCCATTACTGCGTGGTTTGTTTTGCTTGATTCCATTACTTGGTACAGACCTAATCGATGGATAGCATCAAAACTTTTGGATTCACTGATGAGGATTTTTCCAGACTTCTAGGACAAAGTACTTCCTCTGACCGTCCCTTTTCTATCAACAAAACTAATAATGACGAATGGTTGAAATTACTCAATCTTAAAAAGAAGGCCAGGAGAACAGAGTCCGACGCAGAATTTATGCTGCAATACCTCAAAGCAGGTGTCATTCCAAATGGGCTAAGAATAATAAATATCCCTGGCCTATTCGTAGAAATTAGAACATTTTTGGAAAAATGGTCACTGATAGCCAACAGGTGCTCTCGGGACATGATGATGCTTATCATTGAGACGGCTAGGGAAGTAGTAGAATCCCTCCTCAAAGAGATTGCTGAAATAGAGGATACCCTCAAGAAGAACAACCCGATTGAGGAGGCAAAGAAGAAACTCGAGGAGGTTAATTCAGAACTCAATTCCTTTAGCGATTATCTTGTAAAGAAAAAAACAGATAAGCTCAGAAAGGATATCCGTTATTTCACAGAGGAAAAGGTATATCCATACTTAGGAGCCCAATATTACAATACCATCAGAGATCAGTCTTACCAAGGGGACTACCAACATTGGTCCAATAAAAAAATCCTCACATTTTCGGATACTTCGGAATCCGACGGGGAGGGGGGATCTAACTCTCTTGACGGGTATGGTAACAGGAGAGTACCCTTTGAAGGCTCCGCCCGCAATAATCGTTTTTTAGGAAATCGACGAGGGATCCAACGAGTGAGATTCAGAACTCAGGAGAGGGGACGTTATCAACATTCAGAGAACCCCCCTCAGTATCTACAGACCAGACGGAATCAATATTGGAGAGAGTGAGTTTACTCTCCCATACTGATCCCATTCCCATCTTCAATTTGTCTGGCACCACATTGGACACATTCCCTCAAATTACTTTCTCGAGGGTTATCCTTTGTACCTAGTACCAATCCCAACAAGTTTGAATTGAGCCGAGACATTCAGTCCTTTTTTAGGAAGATTAGACTCAAAATATTCTTTGAACACAGAAACATGACATGTAGTGTTAATAGGACGGGATTACGTCCGAGCTCCATGTTTACTCCCACCCTCGATGAGATAGGCCCAGAGGTGGGCATATTTGAGAACATTGTATATTCCAAAATCCAAACCATGATGAAATTTGTTCCTAAACCCTCATACAATTTGGATCTTGACGAATACAATGCCCTTAAAACTCTATCATCCAATAATGAGGTTACCATCAAACCTAGTGATAAGGGTGGCGGTATTGTGGTTCTCAAAAGCATTGAATACAAAGAACAAATGGAGAGGATGGTAAGTAGCCCGGAACACTATGTTAAAGTGAATACCTATCCGGAACAGAGAATCAAAACTGAAATACTTAGAATAACCCAGAGAGCATTGGATAAAGGTTCTATTTGTACCCAGGAGTTTGAATATCTAAACAAACCATTCAATAAGATTCCAGTTTTATATGGGGTATCCAAAATGCACAAAGACACCACTAATCCTCCTTATAGGCCCATTGTATCCACCATTGGGTCTATCACTGAACCGTCGTCCAAGTATGTGGATGTATTCCTTAAGCCTCTAGTAGCCAATCTCCCAGCCTACATTAGAGACACTGGACATCTTATTGGAAAAATAGAAGGTATCACCTTCAATCCCCACACAGATGTGTAAGTTTCCATGGATATAGAGGCGCTTTACACTAATGTTCCCCAGCAAGGAGCATTAGAAGCAGTTAAGAGTGCCCTTGAGAGAAACCACAGCCAAAATGATAATTTGTTCATCCTTGAATGTTTGGCTACAGTACTTCAGGAGAACTTCTTTGAATTTAACAAAGTAATTTATAAGCAAGTTCAGGGCGCGAGTATGGGCACGGCCTGTGCCCCTAATGTAGCTAATTTATTCATGGGTGCGTTTGAAGAACGGTTCATTTTCAATGAAATCGCCCTTTTTTATGAAAGCATCCAACACTGGTATCGTTTTATTGACGATATTTTCTTCATATGGAGTGGCCCAGAGGAACAACTCAATGAATTCTTTTATGGATTAACTTATGTGATCCTCACTTGAAATTCAGTTCCAATATCAGCAAAGAGAGGATAGAATTCCTCGATATTTGGATCCAGGTTGTTGATCATACCATACAGGTTTCACTTTATTCAAAGTCCACGGCGAGAAATACCCTCCTCCAATATGATAGCTATCATCCCTGCAGTCAGAAAGACAGCATACCTTTTAGTCAGTTCCTGTGATTGCGCAGGAACTGTACTAATATCAAGGACTTTGACCTACATGCTGACCAATTGAAGAGTAAACTCCTGAACAGAGGATACCCCCATAGATTGGTTAGGGATGCCTATAAGAGGGCTAAATACTACAATCGAGAGGCCCTCCTTCAGGTTAAACCTAAATCTGATGACGCGAGGTTGGTATGTGTCACTCGACACAAACTATAATAACAAAATTCGCCAGATTGTTAACTCACAGTGGCATATTCTTAATTCAGGTAACCAGGAGAACTCGTTGCCGAAACCTATTTTTGCGTTTCGGAAGAACAAAAACCTCAGAAATGCCTTAGTCATATCTACACAGTCTGGAGAAAGAGAATTCTCTCAGAGGTCCATTACAGGTAAGGATCCCATTTCTGGCACGCACAAATGTGGCAATTGCCACGCGTGCAACTCTGCCATTGTATCAGCAGTTTTGGAATGGGGCAAACGGAAATTTCATTTCAAAGAAATGACTAATTGTAGGACTTCCAATGTTGTTTACCTCATTCTCTGCCCCTGTAAACATGGCTATGTGGGAGAAACTAGCAGGGAAGTCAGAGTGAGGCTGAGTGAACATAAATCCGCCATTAAAAACAAGCGTATAGGTGCACCTCTGGTCATGCACTGGCAAGAACTTCAACACTCTGAAAAGGACTTAAAATGGATGATATTGGAGAAGATACATTGGCCTAAGGATGGTAACATTGATGGCTTGAGGCGCAAAAGAGAAGTGTTCTGGATATACACCCTCCAGACGGCCGTCACTGGACTCAACGAACATTTACCGTGGGAGAATGCCATAGTGTAATAACCATTCTATCCTTCTCTTCTGCCCCCCATATTAACATGTACATGATTCCATTTGATCCCACTAGCTAGGTTTTGGTCATATGGAATCTTTTTTGCAATATACTATATATTCGTTCTTTTTTGCTATCCACATCTACTGGTGCAGGACTTTATTGGGTCCTTCTAGTCAGTTTTCGCTGATATGGACCTGTAAGGTCTTCTTGTATCTACTGTAGTAATTGTGGTCTGTAAGTAATTTTATTATTTTTTCTCTCCATGGTATTCTGTATGTAATTAGGACTGTTTAGGTTGGCTTTTTTTTGCTAGGTACTTCATTTTGTACTTTAGCTGTATCCCTTTGATGTACAGGTTTGTCAGTATATAATTTTATGTGGTGTGTATATTCGTTTTCTCCCGGTTTTTCTACTTTCACCCATCTCTACATGGTGGTTCTCATCACTTGTGCTACCCTTGCGGTTCGTTTTTCATTATTTTTTATGATATTCTCACATTCTAACTGTATCGGCGTAGTCCTGTGTAGCATCGATTTGAATGTGCTTTTGTTTACTTATTCTACTGTGGCGCTTTGTATCTGGGTATTCATTTTCCATACTTTCTGATTCCAATATGGCGCCCCCAACATTCCATACTCTATGCCTATAGCGGATCAGTTCCTTCTATTATCTTTTTGAACTCGTTTTCATTTACCTATTCCATCATGGCGCTGCCCCTTGGGTGTCCTATTTCTATCATTTTCGAACCCAAGATGGCGCCCGGAACGTCCCTTACGCTTGAGGCAGTGACGTTCCAAGCGTCTTAGTATCAGGTGCAGCTCATTTTATCTTACTTTGGCGGCAAGTCATCCCCCATATATATGAGCTCGCCATCGTTTTTCTTTCTTTCCCATGGGAACCAGCTAGACAGTCTGCACCCGAAACCCTTGGTTATATATAACTGGGTAAGTGTACCTCCATTCTTTGAGTCAGTCGGGTTATTTCAGGACACAGGCCTCTGCCGCCGCCGCTACTATCCATTCGTGTGTTTATATTTAGATTCCTAGCAGTTGCAGAGATGGACGCTTTGTAATCAGTGAGTTGGATCTGTACCGGCCTCGAATTTTATTCGTCATTTCACGTCCCGGCTGGGACCTAACAGTGAGTTATGCATTTTCGTCTTTAAGCTACACTGTTTATATAGTGTATATATTATGGTATTGAATTTCTCTGTATGCATCTGCATTTTCAGAATGGAGTAAATCCTGGGTCCCTGATTCCCATGGTTCTATTATCGATAGCAACCGTGCTGTTTTATGTGGTAAGCTCTGTTTATATTGTTGTAACTTTTTGTGTATGGGCATGGTTTTGCACGTGTTTAGTACATACAAGATTATACCTTTTAGAAGTAGCTTTGTAGGCATCTTTCTCCAGGCTATTTTCGTATTTCGTGGCTTATGTGTTACGGGGGTCTTGCCTCCTTGTAGTTAAAACACACCACCATGCACTATACAGTGTATGTTTACCATTCTATCAGTATTTATGTCCATTGTTTTATGTCCCCCCTCATTTTTCAGAATTCTGTTTTGAGGATACTTGGATTATATAGGTTTACCTCCAAACGGTGCAGCTGTACCAGTTTCCACAAGACTGGAACCTTAATATTATGTATGTATATGCTTTTATGTGTATGTTTTGTCCTGTCTTGGTGTTTTAATATGTCTAATAGTTTTTATGTCTTATGTGATTCATTTTTCCATGGTGATTTTCTGGGATAATCCATCTATGTGGTGCTAACTCTATCCCTCTGAGCCTCATTATCTACTCTATAGACACCAGTATGGCTTTATCCTTCTACATTCATAGTGTATTGAACTGCTCTTCCACTATCTCTCATTTCTTCAAGCTCCGTTTCACATTACATGTAATGATGTTGTCTTTTTAATATTTATACCATAATTTATTGTCCCCACAGACCTCAGTTGTACGTATTTCCATATAGAGCCCCTTTCACTGTTTATTCAACTACAGTGTGTGACATACAGAAGGTAGTCGTCCACTGATGCATGTGACTACCCAGCGCCCTGATGAAGGAATTTGTTGTATAGTATTCAGTTCCGAAACGCGCGTCGGCGCATTTTTTTGTGTATTTGTAATTAGTTTGTTTTCTATATTGTATATTGTATGTTGTGTCACCATGTATTTTGTTGTTGATGTATTGATTGATTGTTGATGTTTATGTTTTTTCATTTCTCAATTTTTTTCTTCTTTTTCTCGGTGCATTTATCATGTTCACTGCTCTTCATCACGCTTATGGGGCTCCATAAGGATAAGTTACTTACCTGTAATCCTAGTTCTCTTCCAGGGGTATCCTCATCAAAGTCATAAGCACATGAATATTCCCGCCCATGCGCGGGACCCCGGAAACATCACATATATGTGAAAACCATATATGTAGCTCTATATATATATCCATATATATATATATAAAAACACACAATGCAGCCTCCATAAACATGCTGAGCAATGTTGCAAGGAATTCTCATGCACATACACATATTCCAATAAAGCAGGGAGAAAGAAAACTTTTGAAAACTGCTTTAATATACAGCAGACAACACAATCCTGCAAGGAATAATGAAGAAAAAACATTGCCAGCACATAGGCTGCATTGTAGAAACATTAGTGTAGAAAGCTAAAAAGCTAACCCACATAAACACTCAGATAAACTGGCACCGTGCCTTTAAGGCAGCCATGACCCCTAGCTTCCCATCATGCCTCAGGGGTGACAGTTAGGTCAGTTGTTCTTTGCGGATATCCGCAGACCTTTTTTACAAAGAGATGTATGTATCATGTTCACTTGCCCGGGGAGGCGGGTGGGTTGCTTATGACTTTGATGAGGATACCCCTGGAAGAGAACTAGGATTACAGGTAAGTAACTTATCCTTCTCTTCCAGGGGATCCTCATCAATAGTCATAAGCACATGAATAGAATAGCAAGCCCATCCCCTCATCCTGCGGGCAAGTAAACAGAGTACCATCAAGATACATAAACGCCATAAGGCCTATACAGACTCCAATAGGTTAGCATTGGAACAGATTCCTCAAGGAGGCCTGGCCCACTTGGGTATCTGCTCTGGAGTCAGAATCCAGACAGTAATGTCTGGTAAACGTATGGACCGATTTCCAAGTTGCCGCCTTGCAAATCTCGGCCATCGGTACATTATGAAAGAATGCAATCGTAGCAGCCTTGCCCCTAGTAGAATGAGCTTTAGGGGAGGCAAACAGAGGTTTATTTGCTATTTGGTATACCAACTTTATACAAGATACTATCCATCTTGAAATGGATCTTTTAGAAGCTGGGAAGCCTGTTCTAACAGAGCCATAGTTTACAAACAATTGATCAGTTTTTCTAATGGATTTTGTTGCATCCAAATAGAATTTGAGAACCCTCTTGAGGTTTAGCGAATGAAGAGACCTTTCCGCTGGTGTGGATGGATTGGGAAAGAAAGAGGGTAGAGAAATCGTCTGATTAACATGGAACTCCGACACAACCTTAGGTAGGAAGGAAGGGTGAGTTCGCATAACCACCCTATTATGGTGGAAAACCGTATAGGGTTCTTTAGAACAGAGTGCTTGTATTTCACTCACTCTGCGTGCTGATGTAATTGCTACTAGAAAAGCTACTTTCCAAGAAAGGTGTTGTAATGTAGCCTTATGAATGGGTTCAAATGGAGGTCCCATCAATTTAGACAAGACCAAATTCAACTCCCAAGGAGGAGAAGGAGGTCGAACAGGGGGATAAACCTTTTTCAACCCCTGCAGGAAGTCCTTGACCACCTGAAGCTGAAAGAAAGAAGGCTGGTTAGGTGATTTACGATATGCTGTGATAGCCGCCAAATGCACTTTAATGGAAGAATATTTCAAACCAGATTTGGCCAAATAGAGCAAGATTACCTCCTCTTGCCCGTTAATTGGACTCCAATCATTACGGATACACCACAAGTAAAACCTTTTCCACTTTAGAGAGTATGAGGATCTTGTGGAAGGTCTCCTTGACTCCCTTAAAATGTCCATGCAGTCCTGAGGGAGGTTCAAATGTCCGTACTGCAGGACTTCAGGAGCCATGCTGTCAAGCTGAGCGAGGGAAGGCTGGGGTGCAGAATCTTCCCTCCCATTTTGGTGAGAAGGTCCGGCCTGCACGGAAGTCTCCGATGCGGGCGAATCGAGAGTTGCAACAGGTCCGGATACCACCATTGGCGAGGCCAGTCCGGTGCTATGAGTATCATCCTCATTCTGGATCGCAGAAGTTTGGCCACCACCTTCGGAACTAGAGGGAGGGGTGGAAAGGCGTATGCAAACGTCCCTGACCAATCTATCAAAAGAGCATTCCCTCTCGTTCCTGGTCGGTAAAACCTGGATGCGAAGGCGTGGCATTTTCTGTTTTGATCTTCTGCAAAAAGGTCGATGAAAGGATGACCCCATTGATGAAAGATGTCTGCCACCACTTCGTCGTTGAGCACCTAGTCTTCTTGCTCTTGGAAGTGACGACTGAGGGCGTCTGCTCGCACGTTCTGCTCTCCCTGCAGATGGATTGCCGTGATCGATAGGTTCCTGGCTAGCAGCCAGTGCCAGATCGCCTGGGATTCGAGAGACAGAGGGCGAGAGCGTGTTCCACCTTGTTTGTTCAAGTAATACATGGTGGTTGTATTGTCCGTTTGCACTAGGATCGATCCGAGCTGAATTGACGGTTGAAAAGCTTTGAGGGCTAAATGAACCGCCCGCAGTTCCAGCATATTGATGTGATACGTCTGTTCTCTGTTGGTCCATCTGCCCTGAGTTTGCAGATGACCCAGATGCGCTCCCCAGCCCTGAAGTGATGCATCCGTGATCAGGGATTGTTCTGGCAGAGGTTGGTGAAAAGGGACTCCCACCAGCAGATTCTGTGGTTGCAGCCACCAGAGAATGGACTTCTTTGCTGCAGGAGAGAGGATAATCCGGTCGTTCCACTGACCCGAGGATTGATCCCATTTGTCCTCGAGATCTTGCTGTAACGGTCTCATCCTCAATCTGGCGTTGGGTATGAGAAAAATGCACGAGGCCATCGAACCCAGCAGAGAAGCCACCTGTCTTACTGACGGCTGATGAGCCTGAAGGATGATGTTGCCTTTGTCTTTCATTGATGACAATCTCTCCTCCGAAGGAAACACTTTTCCGAGGTCGGAGTTGAGGTTGGCGCCCAGATAGTGGAGTGATTGAGTTGGGTGAAGGATCGACTTGTCCAGGTTGACATGTAGGCCTAAGCGCTGAAGGAGATCTAGGCAGGTGCAAAGGTGTTCCTGCACCATTTGAGGAGAGGGTCCCTTCAACAGCCAGTCGTCCAGGTATGGATATACGAAAAGGCCTTGGCGATGTAATGCTGCCGCTACCACTGCCATGATTTTGGTGAATACCCCTGGAGCTGATTTTAGGCCGAAGGGTAAGACTTTGAACGGGTAATGTTTTGTTCCCACCGTGAATTGCAAGAACTTGCGATGTCGTGCTGTGATTGGGATGTGAAAATACGCATCTTGGAGATCCACCGAACACATCCAATCGCCTTTCCTTAGATGTGGAAATATTTGGTGGAGCGCCAACATCCGAAACTTTACCTTTTTGATGGACTTGTTCAGAGAACGTAGATCCAGAATTGGTCTGAACTTGTTCGGTTGATCTTTTGTCTGAACAAGGAAGTATCGTGAGTACGCTCCCTTTCCTCTCTGCGCTTGAGGGACCTCTTCTATTGCTCGTTTTTCGAGAAGGGTCGACACTTCCTGACGCAGGAGGTCTATATGTAGATGACGAGATTTCACAGGAGGAATGTCTCTTGGGGACTTCCAAAAACGTAGTGTGTACCCATTTTTTTTAGTATATTTAGCACCCACTGATCTTTGGTTATGTTGCGCCACTCGAGTGTAACTTGAGATACTTCCTCCCACTGGAGTGTGCAACGGTGCTAGAGGAAGCAGAAACTCATTGCTTCCCTGGAGTTTTTGATGCGGAGGAGGACTGCTGTTGATGTCCTCCTCTTCCTCTCGAGGAACGGCGGCCTTGATACTGGGATTTGCCCTGTTTGTTTTGTGACCATTGAGGGGTTTGAACCCTCTGTTGGTAGTTTTTCCGATTGTAGGGCCGGTATCTCTTCCTAAATTCCTTTTTCTTCTCTAGGCCCACAGCCTTTAAGGTGTCCAACTCGGCCTTCATCCTCGCCATTTCTTCGTCTGTGTGTGCACCAAACAGTGAAGTGTCAGAAAAAGGGAGATTCAGCATGCGTTGTTGTGCCTCCGGTTTTAACGATGTGAGGCGCAGCCAGGAAGATCGTCGTGCACATATGCCATGTGCATACGAGTGAGCCGCCAGGGACGCACCATCTGCTGCCGTGCTGATTACCTGGTTAGCCACCAGAACACCTTCGTGAAGGATTTCAGAGAAGTCCTGTTGATCCTCCTTTGGGAGCTTGTCCTTGAAGCGCTCCAGTGAGTCCCATAGTGACCTGTCACAACGACCCAGCAGAGCCGCAGCGTTGGACACTTGCAGAGAAGACGCTGCAGAGCCACAAGCCTTCCGTCCCCAAGAGTCTTGTGCTCTACTCTCTTTATCCGGAGGAGGAAGATGCCACCGCATGCGTCTTTTTCGCTGCTGCAATAATAACAGAGTCCGGAGGTGGATCCGATCTAAGGAAAAGAGGATCCGATGCAGCTGGCTTATATTTTTTAAGAATCCGAGCTGGAGCTGCTTTAGCCGATGCTGGAGCGAGCAAGAGATCCATTACCGGCTCGATTATACCAGGAACCAAAGAAAGCAATGGTCTAGTCGACGACCTTTGGTGGAGAGTCTCAAAAATGATGGACTTGGTTGTCTGAGGAGCTGACATGGTGATGCCCAGCTTCTGAGCCCCTCTGGTGAGAACATCATGAAAAGTGTTCACATCATCAATAGGCGACACTCTGGAGGGAGGACTATCCGTCAGGGTAGGTGAGTAATCCCTTTTGGATGAATGTGTTGAAGAAGAAGACCAAGACGGTGTACGCCGCCTCTTGCGATGTCCCTGAGACGACCTGCGTTCAGGGGATCTGCCTCGGTGTTCCCTGCCCCGAGTGGTGGGTGATCTGTCCACTTCCTGCACAAGACGCTGCAATGGTGATCTGTGCAGCGGACTGGAGTAGTTCGTAGGCCGTTGGGCGTGACCTGCGGGCCCCTTCTGCCAATGATGGAGAGGTTGAAGCCATCTGGGAGAAAGATGGATGGAAGGAGATCGCTGTCTCCTTGGAGAACCTCCTGGCGGTGATTTTGTAGGCTCCTGCGAGTGAACAGAAGCACTGCGTGATGACGCAACCGTCTGGGGTGAGCTCCGAATGGAGTGAGAGGACTCTCTGCGGCTTCTGGAGCGTGATCGGCGTCTTGATGAGCGATGTGACGTCGATGGGGTGTGTCTCGACGTCGACCTGCTCTGTGTCACCATCACTGGTGAGTCTCCTCGACGTCGACCTCTCAGTGTGTCTGGAGCCCATAGACCGCGCCTTCGACGTTGAGCGTGCAGGAGACCTCAACGATGAGCGGGTAGACGGAGAAAACCTTTCGACGTCAATCTTCTCTCGACTTTGACCTTCTCGCTGTCGACGGAGACCGCCGTCTCGACGTCGATCTTTCTCTCGACTTTGACCTTCTCGCCGTCGACGGAGACCGCCGTCTCGACGTCGAACGACGCTTGGTATATTTCACTCTTGGTCTTGACGTCGAATGCCTCGCCGGAGAGGATCTTGCCTTCGACGTCGAACGCCGCCTGGACGACGACGGAGGCGATGAGTGTCTAGCCTCAGGTGATGAGGCGTGTCTCGACGTCGACTGTCGTCTGGGTGACGTCGACTGAGATACTTGCTTCGACGCCGAACGCTGGAGATCCTGCGACGGCGGAGCTTGTCTCGACGTCGAACGCCACATCGACGGCGAAGATCTGCCTCTCGACTTTGGGCGAGCCCGCACCAACGGAGAGCGACTCCTCGACACCGATCGTCGCCCAGTTGACGACGGCGGAGGATTCGACGTACCTGCGTTCTTCGACGACGACCGGGTGTTCTCGACGGCGAGCCCGCCGTCGACGGTCTTGCTGACGTGTGCCGATGAAGGGATTTGAGGCGCCGAGCCCGACGCCGATGGAGAGCATGCTGGAATCTTACTTCTAGATGAGCTCTCTTTCCTCTTCTTCATCGGAGGCTTGTCTGTAGAAGGTGATTTTCTCTTCTCAGCCAGTCCATGGAGTCGAATCCTTTCCCTGTCCTTTAGAGTTCTGTTGGACAGAAGCCGGCAATGCTGGCAGGATTTAGGATTATGTTCAGAAGGAAGGCATAGAATACAGACAGGATGGAAGTCTGATTTAGCCTTCTTGCCACAGGAAGGGCAAGGGTCAAAAAGAGAGGGCATTCTGTTGAAAAACAATGCTCAACTCTCTAAAAACAGTAGAGAAATACTTCAACACCAAAAGGACGTCGAAGTAAGAGGTTTTTCTCAAAAATTGAAAGAAATTTCTGACAGAAAATCAGAAAAAGAGTAGAGCTGAAGTAACCAGGGTCCTGACAGAAGGAGCCGGAAAGAACACCTGACCTAACTGTCACCCCTGAGGCATGATGGGAAGCTAGGGGTCATGGCTGCCTTAAAGGCACGGTGCCAGTTTATCTGAGTGTTTATGTGGGTTAGATTTTTAGCTTTCTACACTAATGTTTCTACAATGCAGCCTATGTGCTGGCAATGTTTTTTCTTCATTATTCCTTGCAGGATTGTGTTGTCTGCTGTATATTAATGCAGTTTTCAAAAGTTTTCTTTCTCCCTGCTTTATTGGAATATGTTTATGTGCATGAGAATTCCTTGCAACATTGCTCAGCATGTTTATGGAGGCTGCATTGTGTGTTTTTATATATATATGGATATATATATATAGAGCTACATATATGGTTTTCACATATATGTGATGTGTTTCCGGGGTCCCGCACATGGGCGGGAATATTCATGTGCTTATGACTATTGATGAGGATCCCCTGGAAGAGAACTATTGATATCTAATATGAATGTTTTTTAGTAAAAATAGATTTTTGATACATATGTGTGATATTTATATGTCCAATGACAAATACTATTTATATAAATGATTTTTATTGATGTATATTATAATATAAGCAGAAAAATATTGGTTGTTGGGACTTACGTATTTTTGGATTTACCACCTATTTAGATAATTATAATTAGGGAGAATAAGGTTGTTGTTACTTTTTGTGCTTTCCCTGCCTTCTCCCTATTATTTAGAATCAGGGACCCTCTTGTGTTACTTATAGAGTCACAGGCATGACCTCATGCACTTCTGTAGGGTCCGCGGGCACACCAGACGAAGGTGTCGACCCAAGAACAGAAAGAAAAGACTGAGAATATGGTCTCATCTGGGTCAAAGACGCCCAGGCCCCAGGATAGGTGGGGAGACGCGGGGAGTACTATTGCCTTGGCACTTCAACAGAAGAGTGGGGATCAGCGATAGGTGAAGAAGGCTGGAGGCGCTGCGACTTCGACCGCTGGCACGGAGACTTACTTCCAGAGGTCGAAGGTGAATGATGCCAGTGGGAACGGTTCCTAGCACAGATGCACGGTCGGTCCCTAGAACGCATAGGGGACCGAGGACGATGAGAAGACTTTAAAGACTGTGATAACCGCGCTGCCAAGAGCTTCATGTGATGTTCCCTGCAAGCTTTCAGTCAGAGCTGTTGACCAGTCGCACTCTGAGTCGTGGTGCTCGGCCAGACACCACATACAAACCGAGTGAGGATCCGAGGCGGACATTTGTCATCCACAGAACTCACAAAGCTTGAACCCCGAGGACATTGAAGAGAAAGGCACACTGGTACGTCGATGAAAACACATCAAGTAGACCGAAAACATCTAGAGGAACTGCAGAGCTGATCCGCGTGTTAGCGCGGAAAAGAAGGAACTGATGTCAGCGCACGCACCGAGGGCGCTCCAGAGGGAGGTGACGACCCAGGAACAGAAAGAAGAGACTGACAATATGGTCTCATCTGGGTCAAAGACACCCAGGCCCCAGGATAGGTGGGGAGACGCGGGGAGTACTATTGCCTTGGCACTTCAACAGAAGAGTGGGGATCAGCGGTAGGCGACGAAGGCGGGAGGTGCCGTGACTTCGACCGCTGGTGCAGAGACTTACCTCCGGAAGTCGAAGGTGAATGACGCATGTGGAAACGGCTCCTAGAACAGGCACGCGGTCGGTCCTTCGAACACGTAGGGGACCGAGGACGATTCGAAGACTGTGACAACCACGAAGCCAGGAACTGAAGTCTGCACATCGGGGAGGGCCTATATGGACTCAGTGGACGTCACTTTCGAGAGACAACGTCGCTGCAGAGTCGCTCGACGACCTCTACCGATGCTGGAAAACTTTCCAGATCCAGCCTTGCGCCTTGGGAGAATTCTAAGATAAGGAATCTGTAGCTAGATATCTCTATAAGATCCCAGTGCTTTATCTTGGAGAGCGCCTCGACAAAAAAAAAAAAAAAACGCTTTGCTCCTCTGGACTTCAATATTCAGCTGCACACTGAATGACACTATTATATGACGAAGTATCATCTGGTGGTGATGCTTTAGCTGAGACTGGCACGTCAATGTTAGGGTCTGGGGGCACTACCTTGTATGCATCCCAAGGGTCTGGACTATCTGGTGGGCCTTCCCTGTGAATAAGTATCATGAGAATAGTGACTTGGGCTTCCTGTGTCTACATCGTCTGAGTGTGTGGATGATGGTGACATGGGTTACGGAGGTGGTGTAGTCTCAAGTGGCATAGGGCTAGTGGGTTTATGCTCTATAGTCGTCATCTTTGGAGGAGGCTGTGGTTGAACAATGTCCTGCCTTTTTCTCTTGTGAACCTTGCTAGATAAGTGTTCCTCCACTTGATTTTGTTTTTTGACCAGCAGTTCTTGGAGGTTTTCAAAAACATTGCCCTCCACATCCGAATTGGTTGTGGCATGGATTTTCTTGGGTTGCATGTCCTTATCAGTCTTTTCTTTGTTTCTATGCTCCTGTGGAGCGTGGACTGTCGATGCAGTTACCTTCGACGTCAATGGTTTATTCTGTGTTGAGGTGTGGCGGGGCTCCGACGATGTATGAAGTGCTGATACGGTACGTTTACTCGGCTCCAACAGTTTTGACGTTGCCGTAGGGGCGCGCAGACATCAATGACTTCGTCCGCAACAAGTGCTGCTGCAGCTGTGAGGGTTGTGTCCCCCCTCCATGTCTGCCTTTATGGCCTGAAGCCTGATTGGGATCGATAAGAGTTTCGTACTGTCTCCACACCAAGGTACGCTCTCGGTGTTGGCCCGAATGCGAAGGATGTGGTGCTCCAAGGCTGTGTTGAGGGGCAGTGGTGGTAAGCGTCTTATGTGTGTGAGGGTGTGGGGACCTTGTGTGTCTTCCTGGGACCTGATCCTGTTGCGATAGGTTCCTCGTGGAGTTCCATGGCCAGCGCCAGTTCGCCCAGTTTCTGTTCCTCGCGTTGGTCAGAGTCACTGGATTCGATGTAGTGTGGACTGCTCAAGATGACGCCACCATCAGTTGCAACGTCCTCTTCTTCCTCGTCGCAGATATGGAAATCATGTTCCTCATCTGGTGAGAATTCTGCCTCTGCCGCCATCTTCATGTAAGGAGCTAGGCAGTAAAATGTTCAGTTTTCTCGTTTTGGAAAAGGCAGTGCAGTCCTGTTCGTTGTGCTCTGGCGACATGCAGAGGCTGCAGATGTTGTGTTAACTCGAGCATGCGTACTTTGCCCTGCACCGAGGGCACTTCCTAAAGATTGTTTCACCTTTCATTACCCCAGCCGAGCATTCTCAGTCGTAGGAAGGGGTATACAAGGTGAAGCCGATGAAGGTCGCCGGAAGCACAAGTTACTAACTTGTGTAACGATATATCTGTAAGAGACAGTAGTTAGTGATAGATTCCTTACCTTAGAATTCCTTACCTTAGAATATCCCCAGGCGTCAGGCTGGATCCGGAAAGTTTTGCGTAGCAGTACCCTTGCGCGTCGGTAGGCGGCGTCGTGCGGCTCCGCGTCCGTCGTCGGCGTCGTGATCGCCGGGATGACGTCGCGGGCAGTACTTAGACGCCGCCCTGCGCGCTGACGTCAGTTCTGTACACGACTTTCCGCGCCAGGAACGCAGAGCCATGCAAGAAGCTGACACAGGTGTCTGAAAAATACTAGGGCCCTGAAAGGGATGTCCTTAACCCTAGAAATCAGTTCGCAGAACGGGGAGGATGGGTGGGGCGGTAGGAATCTATCACTAACTACTGTCTCTTACAGATATATCGTTACTACAAGTTAGTAACTTGTGCATCTGAAAGAGACACGTTAGTGATAGATTCCTTACCTTAGAATAGATACCCCAGCAATACCAACCCCGGTGGTGGGTCTGCGAACAAAGATCAGACAAGGAAGTCCTGGAGGACAGAACGGCCAAAGAAGCCGTCCCTCCGGACCTGACTGTCAAGGCAGTAATGCTTAGTAAACGTGTGCAGCGAGGCCCACGTAGCTGCCTGACAGATAACCGGCAGCGGAACACCGCGGCCCAAGGCCGTGGTAGCAGCCGTTGCCCTGGTGGAATGGGCACGCAGCCCAACAGGAGGCTCCTTCTTAGCCAAAGAATAGCAGGTCTTGATGCACAAGGTAACCCAGCGGGAGATGGTCCTCTTGTGCACCGCCCGACCTTTTTGGCGCCCACGTAGCCAACAAAGAGCTGGTCATCCACCCGGAAGTGTTTTGTGCGGTCGATATAGAAGGAGAGCGCACGTTTTGGGTCCAGACGGTGGAGCCTCTCTTCCTCTCTGGAAGGATGCGGAGGCGGAAAGAAGGTGGGCAAAGTGATGGTCTGCCCAATGTGGAAAGCAGTAACCACCTTTGGCAAGAAGGACGGACGCGTCCGAAGAACAACCTTGTCTGGATGAACAGACAGAAAGGGAGGTTTGCAAGAAAGAGCCTGGAGCTCACTCACCCGCCGAGCGGAGGTGATGGCCACCAGAAAGGCTGCCTTTAGAGTCAGAAGACGAAGAGGACAGTTATGCAGAGGCTCAAAGGGAGCGCACATTAAAAAGGTAAGAACCAAGTTCAAGTCCCACTGAGGCATTACAAACGGAACAGGAGGGAAGAGGTGAGTAATGCCTTTTAAGAACCTGTTAACAACAGGGGACTTGAAAAGGGAGGGCTGATCAGGGAGCCTGAGGAAGGCCGAGATAGCACAAAGATAACCCTTGATGGTACCCAGGGCAGAACCCTGTTGGGCCAGAGAGAGAAGGAACAGAAGGACCTCAGAAAGAGGGGCAGAAAGGGGATCCACAGCCTTTGCTGTGCACCATGCCACAAATTTGTTCCACCTGCAGGCGTATACCACCTTAGTGGAGGGACGCCTGGCTGCCAGAATCACATCACAAACTTCGGGAGGCAAGTCGAAAGGAATCAACTGCCGCCGCTCAATCTCCACGCAAGCAGGTGTAGACTGGACAGGTTCGGGTGGAGGACCGTCCCCTGCTGCTGCGACAGAAGATCCTCCCGAAGAGGCAGACGGATCGGGGGATCTATGCTCATATTGAGTAGCTCGGGATACCAAACTCTTCGAGCCCAGTCCGGAGCCACAAGAATGACTTGGGCCCGGTCGTGCCGAATCTTCTTCAACACTCTGGGTAGAAGTGGTATAGGCGGAAAGGCGTACAACAGACCGCAACTCCACTCGCGACGAAAAGCGTCGCCGAGCGAGTGCCGCCTTGGAAATTCCAACGCGCAGAACTGATGACATTGCGCGTTCTCTTCGGTGGCGAATAGATCTAACCAAGGCTCTCCCCACTGTAGAAAGAGTCCTTGCGCCACTTCCGAGTGAAGACGCCATTCGTGATCCATCATGCACCTGCGGCTGAGTTCGTCCGCCCTGGCGTTCAGAGAACCTGCCAGGTGTTGAACCATCAGGAACATGCCCTGATGTTCCAGCCATGTCCAGAGGCGCAGAGCCTCCTGACAAAGGGTCCAAGACCCCACCCCGCCCCTGTTTGTTGCAGTACCACATGGCGGTGGTGTTGTCTGTGAACACCTGCACTACCTTCCCTTTGACAGAGGGAAGGAATGCCTTGAGTGCAAGCCGGATCGCCCGGAGCTCCAGAAGGTTGATATGGAGCCGGGACTCCGCCGGAGACCAGAGGCCTCTGATCTCCGCCTCTCCCAAGTGACCGCCCCATCCCAGAAGGGACGCGTCCGTCACAACTGTATGCTCTGGCTGGGGAAGGGAGAGGGATCTGCCCATGACCCATTGCCGGTTCGAGAGCCACCACTGCAACTGTTTTGCAGTCCCCTCCGAGATCTGGACGTGATCGGACAGGTTGCCCTGGTGCTGCGCCCACTGGAACTTCAGGTCCCACTGCAGAGCCCGCATATGCCATCTGGCATGATTGACCAGCAGGATGCAGGAGGCCATGAGGCCCAGCAGCCTCAGGGTCATCCTTACCGAAACCCAGGATAAAGGCCGAAAGATCGGAATCATAGCCTGAATATCCCGGACTCGCCGTTCGGGAGGATAGGCCCGAAACTGCGTCGTGTCCAGAACTGCTCCGATGAAAAGGAGCTGTGGAGAAGGAATCAGATGCGACTTCGGCACATTGATGGAGAACCCCAGCGAGTGCAGGAGTTCGGCCGTAGTCTGGAGGTGGGAGACGACTGCCTGGGACGAGCCCGCCTTCAGCAGCCAGTCGTCGAGGTAGGGGAAGACTGAAACCCCTGCCCGGCGCAGATGAGCTGCGACCACCGCCATCACTTTCGTGAACACCCGAGGGGCACTTGTAAGGCCAAAGGGGAGCACGGTGAACTGAAAATGCTCGTGGCCTACCGTGAACCGAAGGTAACGCCGGTGGGCCGGCAGGACGGGGATGTGGAAATATGCGTCCTGCAAGTCCAACGCTACCAACCAGTCTCCAGGGTCGAGGGCAGTCAAGACCTGAGCTAGGGTGAGCATCTTGAACTTCTCCTTCCGGAGGAAGCGATTGACGTTCCGGAGGTCCAAGATAGGACGCATGTCCTCCTTGTCCTTTTTGGGCACCAGAAAGTAGTGGGAGTAGCAACCACGCCCTACTTCTGGGGTCGGAACATAGCTCGATGGCCCTCTTGGTCAAGAGGGCCGTGACTTCCTTCTGTAGAAGCACCAAGTGATCCCCTGACATGCGGTGGAGTTGAGGTGGCATGGCTGGGGGTGGTCTCGAAGGGGAGGGAGTAGCCCCTTCGGACAATGTCCAAGACCCACCTGTCCGAGGTGATGGTGCGCCAGTGGGGAAGGTGATGGCGGACCCTGCCCCTACTGGCGTGCCGTGCACCTGAAAGGAGGGACTAGGAGGGCTTGGAGGCCGCGGACGGGTTGGAGGTGGTGGCCTGACCCGCACGCTGGTTGCCCGATCCGCCACGGCGGAATCCACGTCCTCGGCCACGCGAAGACGCCTGCTGCGCGGGCCGGTGGCTGGGCTGCTGACGTGAAGGGGCGCCCCTACCGTGGCCACGATAGGGGCGAAAAGCAGAAGGCAGCGGAGGGCGTGTAGCAGAAAGGCCCAGGGACTTGGCAGTAGCCCGTGAGTCCTTAAAGCGCTCCAACGCATGGTCTGCTTTGGACCCAAAAAGACCGACTCCATCAAAGGGCATGTCCATGAGAGTATTCTGGACATCCCCTGAAAAACCAGTGGTTCTCAGCCAGGCGTGGCGGCGGAGCGCCACTGTCGTTGCAATCGACCTGCCCAGCGAGTCGGCGGTGTCAAGGCCACAACGGATAGTGTATTTGGCCGCATCCCTTCCTTCCGCAATGGCGCGGGAAAGCAGTGCCTGGACCTCCTCAGGGCACTGGGGCAAAACATCCGCCACCGAATCCCACAGAGAGTGGGTATAGCGGCCCAAAAGACAAGCGGTGTTAACGGACCGCAAGCCAGCACTGGAGGAAGAAAAACCTTTCTTCCCAAACTGATCCAGGCGTTTGGATTCCCTATCCGGAGGAGCGGTAGGGAAGGCGGTTTGGGAAGCGGAGGCTTGGACAACCAAGCTCTCAGGAGTGGGGTGGACAGAAAGAAACAGGGGGTCGCCCGGAGCGGGGCGATGGCGTCGTGACACGTTCCGATCCACAGGAGCCCCTGTGTTGGGCTTGGACCAGGCGCCCAAAAGAACGTCCTGTGAGGGCGTCGTTAAACGGCAGCACAGTCTCCGCAGAGGAGGCTGCCGGCTGAAGCACCTCTGTCAAGATGTTAGGCTTGACCGTCAAAGTAGGGAGCTGGAGACGTAAGGCCCCAGCAGCCCTACGCAACACCGTACTCAAAATTGGCCCCCTCCTCCGTAGCCACGGGAGGAGACAGCATGCCAGTGTCAGGAGAAGTATCCAGACCACTGGCCTCCCTAGACTCTCTGTCCAGTCCTCATCATACTGACAGTTGCGAGTCAGAGGGTCATCAGACCCTCCCAGTCCTCCTGGTCCTCCTCTGGTTCAAAATAAGGAGGAGGAGGGACATTTGGGACCCAAGGGCCCATCGGCGCCGGAGCCGGCGGCCGAGCGACGTCGCTCCGGGTCCATGTCCGGAGCCGGAAGGAACTAGGGGACGACGCCGCCCGGAGCCCAGGGCGGCGTCGAGAACGGCACCGGAGACATCGGCGCCGGCGGAGGTGTCGGAGGTCGACCGGCGCCGATGGGGGTTGTGGAGCCGGGATCGAGGCCGGGCCGAAGCCGGAGCCGGGATCGAGGCTGGAGTCCCGGGCGACGCCGGGGCCGGAGCCGCCGGCGACGCCGGAGCAACCCCATCAGAGCCCGCGGGGCCCGAAGGCGCACCGGAGGGGCCTGAAGGCCCGAAGAGGCGGGCCATGGCCGACAGGAACTCCTGTACCTTGGCCGGATCCGCCCCCGAACCCGGGAAGGGCGGGTATGGACGGGGCGACTCCACAGGCAAGTCCGGGGCCGCGGGGCGGGGACGGTGCCGGGAGGGGCCTCAGCCGAGTCGCGAGACCGGCGAGGCGAAGTCCGAGAGCGACGATGCTTCTTGGACTTCTTGTGCTTAGACTTACCGGACGAAGAAGACTTCGACGCCGACGACCGGTGTGCACTCCGCGAGCGACCCCTGGACCTCTCACGCGACCGGGGCCTCCGTGGAGCCGAATGCCGGGCCTCTAGGAGCTTTCGAGACCGCTCTCGCAAAGCTTTCGGGTTGAGGGCCTGGCATTCGGGACAAGACTCGGTGTCGTGGCCTCGGCCGAGGCAGAAGAGACACTCCCAATGCGGGTCGGTGACGGACATCATCCGCGCACAGGCGCCGCATCGCTTGAAGCCGGGCATCCCTACGACACCTTAAAGATGGAAAAACAGTGAAAAAATCACCAAAAAGTATGGTCAAAAATTGACCAGGGCACTGCTCTTCCCGGATCTGCGCTTGCTGGCGCGGAAAAAGAAGAACTGACGTCAGCGCGCAGGGGCGGCGTTTGAGCACTGCCCGCGACGTCATCCCGGCGATCACGACGCCGACGACGGACGCGGAGCCGCACGACGCCGCCTACCGACGCGCAAGGGTACTGCTACGCAAAACTTTCCGGATCCAGCCTGACGCCTGGGGATATTCTAAGGTAAGGAATTCTAAGGTAAGGAATCTATCACTAACGTGTCTCTTTCAGATACAAATTCAACGGCTGGCAAAGTTGAGACAGAGTCGGATTCTCGTAACATGGAGTAGAAGCTGCTCTGGGTCCGTATCGCTGGGTCAGAGCTCCAGCGTAATCCGTCTAAACCCGATGGCGGAAACAAATCAATCTAACAATGGAATCGTGGAACATTTGCATTCTCGGAGAGGAGTCTCAACATCAAGTCTGCAATGACAGACTTCTTCGAGAAAAACAAGTTTTTCTACACCTACACCTGATGGCAGGAATGTGCATAGCATGTTTATCTGTAGTCCGCACATGCTACGAATATAGAGCTGTTGGGAGTCTCAGGTCTCAATCATTCACTTTTCAGAAATGCTCACAATTTTAAACTTTGTGGACAAAAACATAGCATTCTAGACTTAACCAATAGAATACAGTATAAGGAAAGGTTATTTGTTTGTAATCTTAACTGTTTATCGCAGACCTATGTATTCAATGATATTGTAACAGATTTTTCGATCTGTGTGATCCAAGATATCTGACATATAGGTGAAGATATTTAGATGCTGAATATTAAAAAATATTTCATAATGAAGAATGCAGAGATTCATGTCACAGAACTACATGATTCCTCCTGGCAAAGCATTACAAACTCTTGCAACAGAGAGGTGCTTACTTGTGATGGGATACCTGCTCTGTTTGACAACTCTTGACTTTTAAATGCAGTTCTGCCTCTGTTACCTTTTTTGGTGCCACAGGAGTTTTTGGTTCTTGTTTTTGCCTCTCCTTCTCCAGATGTCCCTGCGTCGGTGCTATTTGCTCTGGTTGTCTGATTGTAGGCCTTCCTCCTTCCACAGGTTTCATCTCTGGCCCTATAAAGCACAGACCAATACTTGAGTATAACAGGTCACAGTAGCTATGTGGACAATATATTCAAGGAATCTGAGGACGTACATTACATTTCGGTACAGGTCCAACACCGCTTAACGTACCATGCTTGCTGTTACGACCATTTTTCGAGCATATATAACATGGCAAATTAGGCAATGAGTTACTAATGCAACAAGTGATGTTAAGTATCCTTTTTGTATGCAGCTTAATACTGGGTGTAGGAATGTGCCCCTTTTTGACATGGTCACCCCCACTTTTTGCCTGGCATTTGATATGATTTTGACTGGAAGTGCACCGGGCTCCTGCTAACCAGGTCTCCAGTGCCAGATCGGTTTCCCCAAACTGTACAATTGTTTAGCCAACTGGCAATACCTTTAGCACTCTGTGTTAGTGCTTTGTAAATGATACCCCTGGTACCTAGGGCAGGGAGGCTAAAGAGGGTGCTTGAGGGCTGCAGTACAAACTGTGCCACCTTAAGGGACCCCGCACCAAACACAAATACTGCCACTGCAGGCTGCGTGTCTTGGTGCAGACAAAAATGAAAACAGGACATGGCACACATTCTTGTGTGCTGTGCCCACAGACACTGCATGAAGTATAGGTGAGACACTCCCACAGCAGGCTTTACATCCCTATGGCAGGTTGCACTATACTACACGTGTGGGCATATCTGCATGAGCAGCTATGCCCCTGTGCTGGTCAGTTCCATTGCTGCCAGTACAAGTGCCCAGGAAAGCCATTTGAAGTACATGTGCTGGACACTGGTGAAAACGAGTTCCCCAGCTACATGATTGCTTCACTGAAGACAGGAATGTTTGGTATAAAACATCTCGTTTTAATAAGCCCACACTGATTTCAGTGATGGATTTATTAATAAATGCACCCAGAGGGCACCTTAGCCAGCCTGCCACCACAGACGAGTTTCTGGCCCCCTTTGCTCTCAGGAGGTCAGAAAAAAACATGCTCGGGCAGAGGATGTTTACAACCCCTCCCACAGGATGACCTGCGAATTAGCATTCCAAGGCAGGGAGCTTCAAAGATCCCACCGCCTTTGGTATGCAAATATGGCTTCCCTCACAGAAGGAAGCCGATGCCCCTTGACCAGGACCCATTTGGCGCCTGGACAAGGTGGGAAAATTAATAGTCAGATAAGCGTTTTCACCCTCAGGCTAGTACCACCCCTAAGGTGGCCTACCTGAAGTGAAGACGAAATGTCACAGTCTGTGTGAGAAAGTGCCCTCTTTCTGCATGGTATGCCCCCACTTCTTGATGAAGTGCTGATGTTCTTTGACTGAGTGTGCCCAGGGCTCCTGCCAATCAGGTACCCAGGGCCTATGTTCCTTCCCTAAAATCTGCATAGAAGCCTAAACCCAATTGGCATCCCTGGCCACAGGTAGGCCCCTGGTAAAAGGTACCATAGGTACCCAGGGCACTGTGACCAGGGAAGGCCACTAAGGGCTGCAGCACTTATTGTGCCACCCTTAGAGGCCCTGCACCTTTTCACACACACACTGCCTTTGCAGGCTGCGTGTCTTGGTGCAGAACAAAGTGAAGAGTCGACATGGCACACACCCCTGTGTGCCATGCCCACAAACCACTGCCCTGGCATTCATCAGTCACCCCTCTAGCTGGGTGCCCTATGCCAGTGGTGAGGGTACAGGTGCATGAGCCCTGTACCCCTACAGTGCCCAAGTCCATTCCTGGGCACTGTAAGTGCAGTGCTGCCATTAAGAGTATATGGTGCTGGGAGTTTGTCATTACGAACTCCACAACACCAAAATGGCTACACTGAAGACTGGGAAGTTTGGTATCAAACTTCTCAGCACATTAAACCCACACTGATGCCAGTGTGGGATTTAATGTAAAATGCACAACAGAGGGCATCTTAGAGATGCCCCCTGAAACTCGACCAACTTCTAGTGACCTGACTGAGTGGCTGCTAAGGCTGCCACCAACAGACATGTTTCTGGACCCCTGGGTCAAGAGCCTGCTGCTCTCGGGGCCTGAAACAATGCACATCCTGGGACGAGGTGCCAAGCCTCCTCCCCCAGGATGGGCAGGGTTCACGAAGGGGAAGCTTCAAAGGCCCTTTGTGAGCCTCCCCAGACCCATTGCTGCTTTCAGCAACTGGTCCCCACTGGTTCTACCCCCCACTTTGGGCGGGATAACCGGCGGGAAAAACAAGTGAGGGAAAGAGGTGTGCCCACCTCTGCCAACTCCACCCCTCAGGTGGGGGAGGCGAGGTGAAGCACAACTCTGAGTCCCCGCCATCTTGAGGATGGGGGGACCTAGCCAACCAGGGTCAGGCTCCTGCCCCCCTCCCACTGGAGGGTGGCACGATAGGGGGTGTACCCACTCCAGGGAAGGGACCCATTGGTCCCTGCCCTTTACCTACCTGTAACGCCCCTAAATCTAGTATTTAGGGGGCACCCTGAACCTTGCTTCCGGAGATCCAGACAAGAAACAAGAAGAAGAAGGACGAAGAGCCGTGCAGAGCTAACAAGAGGACGACGCCCACTGACTTGGCCCCAGCCCTACAGGCCCGTCTCCCCTCGAACCTGCTCCTGCAAAATCCCAGTGTGTCCTGCAGCCAGCAACCTCAAAAACCACAGAGGACCTGCCAGCCTTCACTTCCAAGCCTGCTTCTCCCGTGAACACCGGACTTGTTCAAACTGCAGCTTCTGGCTCCGGCCGGATACCGCGAATCCAGCCCACTCTGCACCCGCCGAACCCGGCCCGAGCTCGAGTGGAAAAACACCACGAGGAGGTCACCCCGGCGATCCTGACCCGAGATCCGGCGACTCCTGACCTGCCTCAAGCCTCCAGTTGACGCCTGCAGCCTCAATCCAGAGGATCCCCTCTACCGCGACAAGAGCGGGTAAGACTTTCCGACGTCCCAAGGCACCCCAGCACCCGACGCCCCACGGCCTTGTGTGCCCAAACCAACAGTGCCTAACCAACCCAAGACATCCCAACATACCCCTCGAAGTGGTGGTCGCACCTAGAAGATCCTCGTCCCCGAGCCTGCAGTGTTTCTTCTAACCGGAGGAGCTCTATTGAAAACAACAGGGCACCCGACCTCAAAACAGCACCCTGCACCCGGCCGCCCTAGTGCCACTGAGGGTGCACCTTTGGTGCTAATTTGGTTCCCTATTTGCCCTGACCTAAACCCTAGGAGCTTTGCTCCCACAACCCAGTGGCCTGCTTGCCAGCAGGCACCAACCGGAGATCCCCTATCCTCCATAGGATAACATTGGGCCTCAACACTCTGCACCCGCCCGCCCTAGTGCCGCTGAGGGTGCAACAACAGTGCATCACTGACCCTGGGGGACCCCGAGTCTAACCCCAGAACCTTAACTCCCACAGTCGATTACTTACCTACAAACCGATAACCTGTTTTTCCTCCATAGGATAACATTGACACTTTTTCTCCAAAAAGTTTTGAAGTGTGGAGTTTTGAAATCTGAAAATATTCTTTAAAAATCGCACAAATAACCAAAACGTGTTTACTTACTTGTTTGCAGGAAATGTCCCAGTGCTGAATCTAGGTATCCAGCACTGAGTTAGAAAAGTAACGTGAAAAGTAACTTACCTGCAATTTACTGGAAAAGCCTATTCATTTCAATGTACTGCTCCAAAACGTTTCTAAGTGTGGAGTTTTGAAATCTGAAAATATTCTTTAAAAATCGCACGAATAACCAAAACGTATTTACTTACCTGTTTGCAGGAAATGTCCCAGTATTGAACCTAGGTATCCAGCACTGAGTTAGAAAAGTAACGTAAAAAGTAACTTACCTGTAATTTACTGAAAAAGCCTATTCATTTCAATGTACTGTATTTGCTAAGTGTTGCAACCTACTGCATCCCCTGTAAATCAAACAAAGTACCATTTCTATTGCATTTTCAAACTGTTCTATATTCAGCAACTTATTACTGCAAAGTATTTTATGCTTACCTGTGCCAGGCTTGCTTGGTTCTAAAATAAAACAGTATATTTTTATACAAAAACTATTGGCCCAGAGTTCAGTTCTTGAGGGACAAGTTACTTACCTTCGGTTACGATATATCTGTAAGAAACATTAGTAGTGATAGATTCCTTACCTTAGAATATCCCCAGGCGTCAGACTGGATCCGCAAAGTTTTCGTCAGCAGTACCCCTGCTCCTCGGTAGGGGGCGCCGTGCGGCTCCGCGTCCGTCGTTGGCGTCGTGGTCGCCGAGATGACGTCGCGGGCGCTACTTAGACGCCGCCCACGCGCGCTGACGTCAGTACTGTACACGACTTTCCGCGCCAGGAACGCAGAGCCATGCAAGATACTGACCACTGGTGCATTGAAACTAGGGCCCTGAAAGGGATGACCTTAACCCTAGAAATCAGTTCGCAGAACGGGGAGGAGGGGTGGGGCGGTAAGGAATCTATCACTACTAATGTTTCTTACAGATATATCGTTACCGAATGTAAGTAACTTGTCCATCTGAAAGAAACACATAGTGATAGATTCCTTACCTTAGAATAGATACCCCAGCAATACCAACCCCGGTGGTGGGTCTGCGAACTAATCACACCAGAAAGTCACGGAGAACAGAACGGCCAAAGAAGCTGTCTCTCCGGACTTGGCTGTCTAGGCAATAATGTTTGGTAAACGTGTGCAGCGAGGCCCACGTGGCTGCCTGACAGATGTCTTGCAGGGGGGACACCACGTCCCAATGCAGTAGTGGCTGCCGTAGCTCTGGTGGAATGAGCACGCAGCCCCACCGGAGGTTTTTTTTTTAGCCAAAGAGTAACAGGCTTTGAGACATAAAACAACCCAGCGGGAGATGGTTCTCTTATGGACCGCCCGACCTTTCTTGGTGCCAACGTAGCCAACAAAAAGCTGGTCGTCCACCGAGAACTGCTGTGTGCGTTTGAGATAAAAAGAGAGCGCACGCTTTGGGTCCAGACGGTGGAGCCGCTCTTCCTCTCTGGAAGGATGCGGAGGCGGAAAGAAGGTGGGCAAGGTAATAGTCTGACCAATGTGAAAGGCCGTAACCACTTTTGGCAAAAAGGAAGGACGGGGCCTGAGCACAACCTTGTCTGGATGGACTGAAAGGAAAGGAGGCTTACAAGAAAGAGCCTGGAGCTCACTCACCCGCCTGGCGGAAGTGATGGCCACCAGGAAGGCAGTCTTTAACGTTAAAAGACGAAGAGGACAGTTGTGAAGGGGCTCAAAGGGAGCGCACATCAAGTATGTCAGAACCAGATTCAAGTCCCACTGAGGCATCAAGAAAGGAATAGGAGGAAAAAGGTGTGTAATGCCTTTGAGAAATCTATTTACATCAGGGGACTTGAAAAGAGAGGGCTGATCAGGGAGCCTGAGAAAGGCCGAAATAGCAGAAAGGTAGCCCTGGACAGTGCCCAGAGCAGATCCCTGCTGGGCCAAAGAAAGAAGGAACAGTAGTACTTCAGAAAGAGGGGCAGAAAGGGGATCCACAGCCTTTGCTGTGCACCATGCCACAAATTTGTTCCACCTGCAGGCGTATACCACTTTCGTAGAGGGACGCCTGGCTGCCAGAATAACGTCACAAACTTCAGGAGGCAAGTCGAAGGGAATCAACTGCCGCCGCTCAATCTCCACGCAAAGAGGAGGAGGCTGGACAGGTTCGGGTGGAGGACCGTCCCCTGCTGCTGCGACAGAAGATCCTCCAGAAGAGGCACTCGGATCGGGGGATCGACGCTCATACTGAGTAGCTCGGGATACCATACTCTTCGAGCCCAGTCCGGAGCCACAAGAATGACTTGGGCCCGGTCGCGCCTGATCTTCTTCAGCACTCTGGGCAGAAGTGGTATAGGCGGAAAGGCGTACAACAGACCGCAACTCCACTCGCGCCGAAAAGCGTCGCCGAGCGAGTGCCGCCTTGGAAATTCCAACGCGCAGAACTGATGACATTGCGCGTTCTCTTCGGTGGCGAATAGATCTAAGCAAGGCTCTCCCCACTGCTGAAAGAGACCTTTCGCCACCTCCGAGTGAAGACGCCATTCGTGATCGAGCATGCACCTGCGGCTGAGTTTGTCCGCCGTGGCGTTCAGAGAACCTGCCAGGTGTTGAACCACCAGGGACATGGCCTGATGTTCCAGCCATGTCCAGAGACGCAGAGCCTTCTGACAGAGGGTCCACGACCCCACCCTGCCTTGTTTGTTGCAGTACCACATGGCGGTGTTGTTGTCTGTGAACACCTGCACTACTCTCCCTTTGACAGAGGGAAGGAATGCCTTTAGTGCAAGCCTGATCGCCCGCAGCTCCAAAAGGTTGATATGGAGCCGGGACTCCGACGGAGACCAGAGGCCTCTGATCTCCGCCTCTCCCATGTGGCCGCCCCATCCCAGGAGGGACGCATCCGTCACAACTGTGAACTCCGGCTGGGGAAGGGAGAGGGATCTGCCGTCGACCCAATGCCAGTCCGTGAGCCACCACTGCAACTGTCGTGCAGTGCCCTCCGAGATCTGGACGTGATCGGACAGGTTTCCCTGATGCTGCGCCCACTGGAACTTCAGGTCCCACTGCAGAGCCCGCATATGCCACCTGGCATGATTGACCAGCAGGATGCAGGAGGCCATGAGGCCCAGCAGCCTCAGAGTCACTCTGACCGAAACCCGGGACAAGGGCTGAAAGATGGGAATCAGAGCCCGAATATCCCGGACTCGCTGTTTCGGGAGGATAGACCCGAAACTGCGCCGTGTCCCGAACCGCTCCGATAAAGAGGAGCTTCTGGGAGGGAATCAGGTGCGACTTCGGCATATTGATGGAGAACCCCAGCAAGTGCAGCAGGTTGGCCGTAGTCTGGAGGTGGGAGAGACGGTCTGGGGCGAGCCCGCCTTCAACAACCAATCGTCGAGATAGGGGAAGACTGAGACCCCTGATCTGCGCAGATGAGGTGCGAACACCGCCATCACCTTGGTGAACACCCGAGGGGCGCTGGTAAGGCCAAAGGGGAGCACGGTAAACTGAAAGTGCTCGTGGCCTACCGTGAACCGTAGGTAACGCCTCTGGGCTGGCAGGACGGGGATGTGGAAATAGGCATCCTGCAAGTCCAGCGCCACCATCCAGTCTTGTGGGTCGAGAGCAGACAAGACCTGAGCTAGAGTGAGCATCTTGAACTTCTCTTTGCGGAGGAAGCGATTGACGTTCCGGAGGTCTAAGATAGGACGCAGGCCTTTGTCCTTCTTGGGCACCACAAAGTAGTGGGAATAACAACCACGACCTACTTCGTGCGTCGGAACGCGCTCGATGGCCCCCTTGGCCAAGAGGGCTGCAACTTCCTGCTGAAGAAGCACCAAGTGATCCCCCGACATGCGGTGATATTGAGGTGGCATGGCTGGGGGGGGTAGTCTTGAAGAGGAGGGAGTAGCCCCTCCGGACTATCTCTAAAACCCACCTGTCCGAAGTGATGGTGCGCCAGTGGGGGAGGTGATGGCGGAGCCTGCCGCCCACTGGCGTTTGATGGGCCGGAAAGTTCGGACTAGGAAGGTTTGGAGGCAGTGGTGGCCGGGGTGGTGGTGGACTGACAAGCCCGCTGGCCCCTTTGTCCGCCACGGCGGAACCCGCGGCCGCGCTGGGATGATTGCTGCGCCGGCCTTCGGTTCTGTTGCGAACGCTGCGGGGCGCCCCTTCCTGTGCCACGAAAGGAGCGAAAAGCGGAAGGCGGAAGAGGGCGGACTGCCGAGAGTCCCAAGGACTTGGCCGTAGCCTGCGAGTCCTTAAACCTCTCCAACGCGCTATCCGCTTTGTCGCCGAAGAGGCGACGGCCATCAAACATCAAAGGGCATGTCCATAAGGGTGTTTTGGACATCCCCCGAAAATCCAGTGGTCCTCAACCAGGCGTGACGGCGATCCGCCACCGTCGTTGCAATGGATCTGCCCAGTGAGTCGGCGGTGTCTAGGCCACAACGGATCATGAACTTTGCTGCGTCTCTCCCCTCTGCAACAGCCTGGGCGAGAGCGGGAATAACGTCCCAAGAGGCATGCGGTGTTCACGGACCGCAGCGCAAAGCTGGTGGAAGAAACAATTTTCTTCCCAAACTGATCCAGCTTCTTGGATTCCCTATCCGGTGGTGCGGAAGGGAAGGCGGTTGGGGAAGCAGAGGCTTGGACAACCAAGCTCTCGGGAGTGGGGTGTTGGGAGAGGAAAATGGGGTCACCCGGAGCCGGGCGATGGCGTCGGGCCGCGTTCCTATCCACAGGAGCCCCTGTGGTGGGCCTGGACCAAGTGCTCAAAAGAACGTCAGAGAGGGCTTCATTGAAAGGAAGCAGTGGCTCCGCAGAAGTAGCTGCTGGCTGAAGCACCTCTGTCAGGAGGTTAGTCGTGACGGCCACAGTAGGGAGCTGGAGGTGTAGGGCCTTGGGCGCCCTACGCAACACCACTGAATAACTGGCGCCCTCCTCCGTAGCCACGGTAGGAGGAGACAGCATGTCAAGGTCTGGTGAGGTATCCAGACCACTGGCGTCACCCAATTCCTCAGCCCAGTCCTGTTCAGACTCGCAGGCGGCAGCGAGAGGGTCCTCAGACCCCTCCCAGTCCTCCCCTTGCTCCTCAGGCTGTTCAACAGGACGAAAATAAGGAGCAGGGACATGGGGATAAAATTCCCCAAGCAGGGTCGAGAACGGCATCGATTGATGCCGGCTCGGCGCCGTGTCCACCTTGGGGCTGAAACTGAGGTCGACGTCGTCCCGAGGAGCGGGCGGCGTCAGGATTGGTGCCGGTGGGGTCGACGTTGGTGGAGGCGTAACGAGGTCAACCGGCGTCGACCGGGATCCAGGCCTGGATCCAAGGGTGTCCTGCGGCGCCGTGGCCGGAGCCGACAGCGACGCCGGAACCGCCGGCGAGGAAAACACGAGGACACCCATGCGGGACCCGAAGGCGCACCGGTGGGACCCGACGGCCCAAAGAGGTGAGCCATGGCCGACAGGAAAACCTGTATCTGGGCCGGAGACGCCGACGACCCGGAAAGGGCGGGTAGTCGGGCGGCGACTGCGCCGGAGCCGCGGGGTGGCACCACCCATACCCTCAGCCGCGTCGCGCGACCGGCGAGGGGAAGTCGGAGAACGATGGCGTTTCTTCGACTTCTTGTGCTTTGCCTTACCTGACCCAGAGTGCGAAGACTTGGATCCCGAAGATCGATGGTGATGACTCCGCGCACGGTCCCTCGACCTCCCTCTGGACCGGGACTTGGAACAGCGCGGAGCCGACTGCCGGGCTTCCAGCAACTTTCGGGACCGCTCCCGCAAAGTCTTCGGCGCCATGGCCCGGCAGTCGGAGCACGACTTGGGGTCGTGGTCGCGCCCCAGGCAGAAAAGACACACACGGTGCGGGTCCGTCACCGACATCATGCAGTGACAATCCCCGCAGGACTTGAAACCGGGCATCCTAACTGCACCGTAGGAGTCGAAGACTCGATGAAAAAATGGAGACAAAAGTCTCAAAAAGTCAGTCAAAAATTGACTGGGGGTTCCTGCTCTTCCCGGATCTGCGCTTGCTGGCGCGGAAAAAGAAAGAACTGACGTCAGCGTGCGTGGGCGGCGTCTAAGTAGCGCCCGCGACGTCATCTCGGCGACCACGACGCCAACGACGGACGCGGAGCCGCACAACGCCACCTACCGAAGCGCAGGGGTACTGCTGACGAAAACTTTCCGGATCCAGTCTGACGCCTGGGGATATTCCAAGGTAAGGAATCTATCACTATGTGTTTCTTTCAGATTGTGTGAATTCATTTGCTGACTGAGTGTGTACATCAAATGCTTAACACTGTCCTCTGATACTGCCTTACTGCTCGACCACTCTACCACAAATAGAGAGTAAGGTTCTATCTAACTTTAGCCTCTGCCTACCTCTGGGGTCACTTGGACTCTATACACACTATACCTCATTTTGGTGTAGTATATATAGAGCCAGTTTCTTACAGTCTGCCATCTTGGTTATGGCAAACTTAGGAACTTTGGGACAGGGTTATGCTCACTTCCCACAGGAAGTGGTCATATAGGGGGCGTTCTGACCCTAGGGGTAAGTAGCCCATTGGCTACGACCCTACACTCCCCTAAAGCCCCGAAATCTAGTATTTAGGCGAGCCCCTGGCACCAGGAAATCAGATCCTGCCGACCTGAAAGAAGAAGCCAGACGTGAAGAGTCGCAAGAAGCAAGAACAGAAGACCCAGCAACTGACTTGGCACCAACCCTGCCGGCCTGCCTGCTGACTTCATCTATTGCATCAAAATACGACTTGTCCTGCTACTATTGTGTCTCCAAAGCCTGGGAGACCTGCCAGCACTTCACTCGGGAACCAAGAACCCCCATGGAACAGCGCAACTGCTCCCCTGCAACCTGCTGGTACATAAGACTGAGCTGTGAGGCTCCAGGACCATGAAAACCTGACGCCGGAAAGCACTACTGCACCTGAGCCACCTAGCCCAAGCTGAAGTGGGCCAACAGTGCCAACATGGTCCCCAGACTCGAAAGACCTTGGTTTTCCCCGCTGCCGACTTCGAAGCCGCCTGCAGCCTCTGTTTGCAAGCCTCCTCTACCGCGTCCGCTCCTGGTGACAAAAACCCGACACCTGCACCTGTTGCCCCTAGTACGTGGAGAAGGGAACCAAAGGTGTCCCCACGTCCCCAAACATCCTGAGGTCCGAGTCCCGATGTTGGATAAGCTTGACTGGCCTCTTTTCATGAAGACCGATCCCCATAGACTAACATTGGGCACCGGACGCTGAATTGCACCACTGCACCCAGTGGCCCTAGTGCCGCTGGAGGTGAACTGCTGGTGCTTCCTTGGACCTTGCCCCATACTCACCTTTAGTACAGGAGATTGGTCTCATAAGTCGATGTACTGTACGTCTATGCCGTATTTGTTTTTCCTCCCATAGGATAACATTGCAGCTTTTGAAAAATGCACCAAGTTTCAACTTTTAAAAACGTACAGAATTTCTATCTCGAAACATACTTACCTGATCGTATTGATTCTGGTGCGTAAATATATATAAATGTGTTGTGTTTATAAATTGGTCTGAATCTCCTTATTTTGTATGCATCTATTGACTGTGTGAGTATTTTGCAGATGTCAAACACTCCTCTCTGATAAGCCTAAGGCTGTTCGACCATACTACCCCTAGAAGTGCTCCTTGGAATTGCTAGAGCCAGCCCCTGTCCACTAGAAAGGGAATATCTAAACTCCGCACAGTATACCTCACTCTGGTATACCATACAAAGAGCCAGCTTCCTACATTGGTGGCAGCTGTGGGATACAAGGCTTGACATCTACTATACCACATGGTTAATAAGTGATTCCACAAAGGAATCCAAAATTGTCATTAGATACAAATATTTTTTTCCGATTACACATTTTTTCGAAATTGTTTTAACCTAGCTGTTAGGTCCTTCTGTTAAGTCCCACGTGAAACTGTTTAGAATATAAAAAGCATTTGTAGTTAGTTAGGCCCTTTAGAAAAACTTGCTTAGAATTTTTGTTAAATTCCTAAAAAAGTTCCCAACTACTTTAAAACCATGACTCGGGTAGCAAGTCCTTTCCAGGAGCTCAACCTGGGGCCCTACAGGAAACTTAAGTTGAACAAACGTAAGTCCCTTTGCCAAGCATATAACCTCACCATGGGATCTAGACCCACTAAGGAACATCTGCAAAGGTTACAAGCAGAAAATGCTAGGTCTCTGGCAGAGGAAGAACCCCCTACTGGAGAGGGGGAAGAGGATTCTCAAGTGGATGAAATAGATGAGGATTCCAGCAGCAATCCTAGTGATAGCAGCACGTACTGAAAGTACCCCAGAAGGAGACAGTAAAGACGCAGATCTTCAAAAACTAGGCAAGAGGATATAATTAGAGGCTAAACTCTGGGCTATAGAAAATGAAGAGCTGGGATGGGCCTAGGACCCATCTCTGGCAGCTGCAAAGTTGTAAATAGGGAGAAAGATGAAGCTTTTGACTCCAAAGGGATTGTCCCTAAATATACAGAGGGTGATATCATAACCAAATGGTTTACAGCCTTTGAAAGGGCCTGTAAAATGAGGGAGGAAACTCAGCCAAAAGTATTAGGGGTCTCTTCTCTGGGAGCTGTTCTCAGGAAAGTGTACGGATAGGCTCCTGACACTCAATGAGGCAGATGCTGAGTCCTATGATCTCATGAAGGATACCCTGATTGAGGGCTTTGGACTCACCACTGAGGAATATAGGATCAGGTATAAGGAGACTCGAAAAAACCAGAGTCAGACCTGGATAGATTTTGTTGATTTCTCAGTGAAAATACTAGGTGGTTGGCTGAAAGGTAACAAGGTGCAAGACTATGATGGGCTGTATAATCTTTTTTTTTTTGGGGGGGGGGGGGGGTTTATATAGCGCGAACTTGACCCGAAGGTATCGGAGTGATTAACATGAGCACCAGTTGCGTTACACAAGGACACATTAATTTTTTGTTAGGCACGGGGAGATTAAGTAATTTGCCCAGAATCACAGGATGTTGAGCGTTATTGCAGAGACTCAAACCCGGTTCCCCAGATTTGAGATCGACCGCCCTAGCCGTTAGGCCACATCCTCTCCCCATCTTATTATGAAAGAGCATCTATTGAGCAACTGTGTTTCTGAAAAATTACATCAATACCTGGTAGACCTAGGTCCACCTTCTCCTCAAGAACTGGGGAAGAAGGCAGACAGCTAGGTGAAGACAAGGGTATCCAAGACAACTCATGGTGGGGGTCACCAAAAGAAAGGGGTTGCTAAGCCCCCCCCACCCAAAGGAAAGATGGTGACCAGTCTAAAGATAAAACCAAAGAGTCTTCTCAAGGCCCCCCAAAACCTGTTCAGTAGGGTGGTCCCAAGTCAATGCACAGTCCAAGGTTGAGTAGCAGGGTAAGAACTAGGATCCCAAGAAGGCTTGGTGCTTTAATTGTAAGGTAAATGGGCACTGAACTGGAGACCCTAGCTGTACCAAAAGACTCCCTCTAGTGCACCTGCAGTGGTAAGTCTCAAAATGGGATCCCATGTGAGCCTTGACCATGTCAGAGAGCTCCCTGAATCAACTTTAGTCTCAGAGGGTGGGGTAGATGTAGCTGCCCTGGCTGTCTGGCCCAGCAACATGGAAAAATACAGACAACAGCTTCACATAAATGAGATCAGAGTTGAAGCACTGAGGGATACAGGTGCAAGTGTCACCATGGTGACTGAAAACAGATATCCCCTGAACAGTATCTGACTGGTGAGACTTTTCCAGCCATCAATGCTCACAACCAAACTAAGGTCCATCCCATGGCAACGGTGTCCTTAGAATGGGGAGGGGTTACTGCCAAAAGAAGGTGGTGGTATCCTCTGCAATTCCTGTAGCCTGCCTGCTAGGAAATGATCTTAAGTCCTCAGCATGGGCTAAGGTCGAAAGAAAGACCCATGCAGCTATGTCGGGTATACCGGAATGGTGTGTAAAAACGAGAGCACAATGCAAAGCCCAGGGTGAAAAAGAGGAGTTGAAGCCTGGAATAATGGCCCAACCCTCCAAGACAAAGTGCAAGAAGTCTGGGAAACTAGCTTCACAACAGACACAAACTCAGGTCCCCTCTCCTCAGGGAGAAAACCGGTCAGCCCCAGAGGGAACTGAGCCCCAGGAACTTGGGCCTTATAAGGCAGAGCTCCTAGGCCCAGGGGGACCCTCTAGGGAAGATCTGTGTCAGGAACAGAGGACCTGCCCCACTCTTGAAAGCCTGAGGACAGCAAGCTGCTGATCAGGAAAAGGGAGATGTCAGTGACTACCACAGAACCTATTGGGGGGAGGGACTCCTTTACACTGAGGTTAGAGACCCCAAACCTGGTGCCACTAGGAGAGTGGCAGTGCCTCAGATGTATAGAGAGTTCTTACTCACTTCGGCTCATGACATCCCCTTAGCTGGGCATCTTGGCCAGGCCAAAACTTGGAGTAAGTTAGTCACCCACTTCTACTGTCCAGGTATGTCCAAGAAGGTGAAGGTTTGCAACTCTTGTTCCACCTGCCAAGCCAGTGACAAAGCAGGTTGCCACCCAAAGGCCCAGTGGTTGGTGTTCCCTTTGAAAGGGTAGTTATTAACTTTGTTGGCCCCCTAGAGCCTCCAACAGCATCAGGTAACAGATTTATACTGGTGGTAGTGGTTCATGCCACCAGGTACCCTGAAGCTATTCCCTTAAGGACTGTCACTGCTCCTGCAGTTGCCAGAGCCCTCCTTGGTATTTTTACTAGTGGGTTTTCCTAAGGAGGTGGTGTCAGACAGAGATAGTAACTTCATGTCTGGCTACCTGAAAACCATGTGGGCTGAATGTGGGATGACATACAAGTTCACCACCCCCTATCAGCCACAAACAAATGATTTAGTTGAGATTCAACAAAACCATGAAAAGTAGGATTGATGGTCTCCCTGAAAAACTCAGAAGGCGATGGGATGTATTACTACCATGCCTGCTTTTCTCCTACAGAGAAGTACCACAGAAGGGAGTAGGCTTTTCTCCCTTTGAAATTCTGTTTGGTCATCCTGTAAGGGGACCATTGTGTCTCGTGAAGGAAGGCTGGGAAACACCTCTCAAAGAGACTAAACAAGACAGAGTAGACTATGTACTTGGCCTACATCCTAGGATGGCTGAATACATGGAAAAAGCATCCAAAAACCTCGAGGCCAGCCAAGAACTCCAGAAGCTCTGGTATGACCAAAAGGCTGCACTGTTGGAGTTCCAACCTGAGCAGAAGGTGTGGGTTTTGGAGCCTGTGGCTCCTAGGGCCCTCCAGGACAAATGGAGTGGACCCTACCCTATCCTAGAAAGAAAAGGGGAGGTCACCTATCTGGTGGACCTTGGCACTTGCAGGACCCCCAAAAGGGTCATACATGTAAACCACCTTAATCCCGATCATGACAGGGCTGATGTGGCCATGCTGATGGTCACTGATGAGGATCAGGAAGAAGAGAATGAACTTCTCCCTGACCTCCTCTCTCACAACCTTAAAGATTGGTCAGTAGAAGGAGTTGTCTTTTCAGACACCCTCTCTGCCCAACAGCAGGCTGACTGCAGGCAAGTCCTATATCAGTATGCTGAGGTATTGTCCTTGACCCCTGGTCAGACCAACTGCTGTACACATGATGTGGACACTGGGGACAGTCTACATGTCAAAAATAAAATCTTGCAGTCTGACCATGTCAAGGAGAGCATAAAGGTTGAAGTCGGCAAGATGCTGGAATTGGGAGTCACTGAACCATCTCAAAGCCCCTGTGCCAGCCCAATTGTCTTAGTCCCAAAACCTCACACCAAGGGTGGAAAAACAGAGCGGAGGTTCTGTGTGGGCTATAGAGGCCTCAATGCAGTAATCAAGACAGATGCACACTCAATTCCTAGGGCAGACAAAGTGATTGACAGGTTAGGGGCAGCTGAATTTCTCAGGACTTTTGATTTGACATTAGGGTACTGGCACATTGGTCTGACCCCAGCAGCAAAAGAGGAATCTGCATTCTCAACCCCAAATGGGATTTATCAATTAACTGTTATGCCCTTTGGATCAAAGAATGCCCAGGGCCACCTTCCAAAGGTTGGTGAACGAAGTTGTTGGTGGGTTGGAGACCTTTAGTGTATCATATCTGGATGATATTGCTGCCTTTAGCTCCACTTGGCAGGATCACCTAACCCACCTTGGAAAGGTCCTTGAGGCTCTGCAGAGTGCATTGTGCAACCAAGTAAAGCACGGCATTGCACTGTGATGTTGCCATTGCATATGACCAAGACTTTCAGGGAACTAGTAACCCAGTACCTGTGATCTCACTTCATATAGTGGTTAATCCTCTATTCCACATACAATTGGAAAATAGGTATCCATAACAGACAACTCATGCAAAGGTCTGGGATGACATTTACAGAGACTTTGGAATGAAATAGTAAAGAGTGAAATACAGTAGAAATATTTCAAAATTCCAAACCACTTGGCACAAAAGAAAAATGGCAAAGGCAACACTAATTCAATCAATCAACACTCAAGGAATATAACTTGGCAGGGATAATGAAAGCTTCTTTATGTGAGGTACGGCCTAGATAAACTAAGAAAAGGTTATTTATCAGTAAGAAAATGGGTACTTAATATTTCATTGTGCATTATTCCATCATCTAGTGGTCCATCTTGAATGGAAGTTTTTTCCTTTGATACCTATTAGCAAAGTCTTGGCATTTTGCGTTTTCGTGTGGTGTGCATAGGCCTATTTCTGGTGTGCCCCATTCCTGGAACGTTATTGTTTTAGTTTCCATTCATACGAGACACTTGCTTGCCTGCTTACCCTGTCTGCTTCTCTGTTTTCAACACCCAGTAGATGAATAGCTAGTAAGCTTGTGTTTCTCGGTCTAGCCTATTTCCATATGTCCTGTGCTAGTTTGGACAGTGAATGTGATCATGTTCTTCCCGGTTTGTTGAGGTAGAACACTGTGGTTGTGTTGTCTGTCTGGATTTGTACTTTTTTCCCCCTGTGGTGTGCCAGGAAGGCCTTCAGAGCCAGGAAGACTTTAAGTTCCAACACATTTATGTGCTTTACTGCTTCGACTAGATTCCACAGAACACTGATGCTCCGATTTCCATATGGGATGCATCTGTAATGATGATCACAGAAGGAGTTGGTTGTCTGAAGGTAGGCCTATCATAATATTCTCAGCAGTTCACCATTGTACCTCTCTCTGAACCTTCTTTGTGATGACTATTAGATCCTCCCAATTGCTGTTTGCTTGTGACCACTGGCATTGGAGCCCTTCCTGGATTAGCTTCATGTGCAGCCTTACATGGAGAGTCAGGGGATGCACAAGGCCATCAAGCCCATTAACTTTACCATAGTCCTCATGGTCAGAGATGCCCCCCACCCTCTAGTACTGTAGCATCTCTGTCGATGCCTGGAATCTTTGATGCACAAGTTACTAACTTGTGTAACGATATATCTGTAAGAGACAGTAGTTAGTGACAGATTCCTTACCTTAGAATATCCCCAGGCGTCAGGCTGGATCCGGAAAGTTTTTGCGTAGCAGTACCCTTGCGCGTCGGTAGGTGGCGTCGTGCAGCTCCGCGTCCGTCGTCGGCGTCGTGATCGCCGGGATGACGTCGCGGGCAGTACTTAGACGCCACCCATGCGCGCTGACGTCAGTTCTGTACACGACTTTCCACGCCAGGAACGCAGAGCCATGCAAGAAGCTGACATAGGTGTCTGAAAAATACTAGGGCCCTGAAAGGGATGTCCTTAACCCTAGAAATCAGTTCGCAGAACGGGGAGGATGGTGGGCGGTAGGAATCTGTCACTAACTACTGTCTCTTACAGATATATCGTTACACAAGTTAGTAACTTGTGCATCTGAAAGAGACACGTTCGTGACAGATTCCTTACCTTAGAATAGATACCCCAGCAATACCAACCCCGGAGGTGGGTCTGCGAACAAAGATCAGACAAGGAAGTCCCGGAGGACAGAACGGCCAAAGAAGCCGTCCCTCCGGACCTGACTGTCAAGGCAGTAATGCTTTGTAAATGTGTGCAGCGAGGACCACGTAGCTGCCTGACAGATATCCTGCAGCGGAACACCGCGGCCTAAAGCCGTGGTAGCAGCCGTTGCCCTGGTGGAATGGGCACGCAGCCCAACAGGAGGCTCCTTCTTAGCCAAAGAATAGCAGGCGTTGATACACAAGGTCACCCAGCGGGAGATGGTTCTCTTGTGCACCGCCCGACCTTTTTTGGCGCCCACGTAGCCAACAAAGAGCTGGTCATCCACCCGGAAGTGTTGTGTGCGGTTGAGATAAAAGGAAAGCGCACGTTTTGGGTCCAGACGGTGAAGCCTCTCTTCCTCTCTGGAAGGATGCGGAGGCGGAAAGAAGGTGGGCAAAGTGATGGTCTGCCCAATGTGGAAGGCAGTAACCACCTTGGAAAGAAGGACGGACGCGTCCTAAGAACAACCTTGTCTGGATGGACAGACAGAAAGGGAGGTTTGCATGATAGAGCCTGGAGCTCACTCACCCGCCGAGCGGAGGTGATGGCCACCAGAAAGGCTGTCTTCAGAGTGAGAAGACGAAGAGGACAGTTATGTAGAGGCTCAAAGGGAGCGCACATAAGAAAGGTAAGAACCAAGTTCAAGCCCCACTGAGGCATAACAAACGGAACAGGAGGGAAGAGGTGTGTAATGCCTTTTAGAAACCTGTTAACAACAGGGGACTTGAAAAGGGAGGGCTGATCAGGAAGCCTGAGGAAAGCCGAGATGGCACAAAGATAGCCCTTGATGGTACCCAGGGCAGAACCCTGTTGGGCCAGGGAAAGAAGGAACAGAAGAACCTCAGAAAGAGGTGCAGAAAGGGGATTCACAGCCTTTGCTGTGCACCAAGCCACAAACTTGTTCCACCTGCAGGCGTATACCACCTTAGTGGAGGGACGCCTGGCTGCCAGAATTACATCACAAACTTCGGGAGGCAAGTCGAAAGGAATCAACTGCCGCCGCTCAATCTCCACGCAAGCAGGTGGAGGCTGGACAGGTTCGGGTGGAGGACCGTCCCTGCTGCTGCGACAGAAGATCCTCCCGAAGAGGCAGACGGATCGGGGGATCTACGCTCATACTGAGTAGCTCGGGATACCAAACTCTTCGAGCCCAGTCCGGAGCCACAAGAATGACTTGGGCCCGGTTGTGCCGAATCTTCTTCAACACTCTGGGTAGAAGTGGTATAGGCGGAAAGGCGTACAACAGACCGCAACTCCACTCGCGACGAAAAGCGTCGCCGAGCCAGTGCCGCCTTGGAAATTCCAACGCGCAGAACTGATGACATTGCGCGTTCTCTTCGGTGGCGAATAGATCTAACCAAGGCTCTCCCCACTGCAGAAAGAGACCTTGCGCCACTTCCGAGTGAAGACGGCATTCGTGATCCATCATGCACCTGCGGCTGAGTTCGTCCGCCCTGGCGTTCAGGGAACCTGCCAGGTGTTGAACCATCAGGAACATGCCCTGATGTTCCAGCCATGTCCAGAGGCGCAGAGCCTCCTGACAGAGGGTCCACGACCCCACCCCGCCTTGTTTGTTGCAGTACCACATGGCGGTGGTGTTGTCTGTGAACACCTGCACTACCTTCCCTTTGACAGAGGGAAGGAATGCCTTGAGTGCAAGTCGGATCGCCCGGAGCTCCAGAATGTTGATATGGAGCCGGGACTCCGCCCGGAGACCAGAGGCCTCTGATCTCCGCCTCTCCCATGTGACCACCCCATCCCAGAAGGGACGCGTCCGTCACAACTGTGTGCTCTGGCTGGGGAAGGGAGAGGGATCTGCCCATGACCCATTGCCGGTTCGAGAGCCACCACTGCAACTGTCTTGCAGCCCCCTCCGAGATCTGGACGTGATCGGACAGGTTGCCCTGGTGCTGCGCCCACTGGAACTTCAGGTCCCACTGCAGAGCCCGCATATGCCATCTGGCATGATTGACCAGCAGGATGCAGGAGGCCATGAGGCCCAGCAGCCTCAGGGTCATCCGTACCGAAACCCAGGATAAAGGCTGAAAGATTGGAATCATAGCCTGAATATCCCGGACTCGCCGTTCGGGAGGATAGGCCCGAAACTGCGTCGTGTCCAGAACTGCTCCGATGAAAAGGAGCTGTGGAGAAGGAATCAGATGCGACTTCGGCACATTGATGGAGAACCCCAGCGAGTGCAGGAGTTCGGCCGTAGTCCGGAGGTGGGAGACGACTGCCTGGGACGAGCCCGCCTTCAGCAGCCAGTCGTCGAGGTAGGGGAAGACTGGAACCCCTGCCCGGCGCAGATGAGCTGCGACCACCGCCATCACTTTCGTGAACACCCGAGGGGCACTTGTAAGGCCAAAGGGGAGCACGGTGAACTAAAAATGCTCGAGGCCTACCGTGAACCGTAGGTAACGCCGGTGGGCCGGCAGGACGGGGATGTGGAAATAAGCGTCCTGCAAGTCCAACGCTACCAACCAGTCTCCAGGGTCGAGGGCAGTCAAGACCTGAGCTAGGGTGAGCATCTTGAACTTCTCCTTGCGGAGGAAGCGATTGACGTTCCGGAGGTCCAAGATAGGACGCATGTCCTCCTTGTCCTTTTTGGGCACTAGAAAGTAGTGGGAGTAGCAACCACGTCCTACTTCTGGGGTCGGAACATGCTCGATGGCCCTCTTGGCCAAGAGGGCCGTGACTTCCTTCTGCAGAAGCACCAAGTGATCCCCTGACATGCGGTGGAATTGAGGTAGCATGGCTGGGGGGGAGGTCTCGAAGGGGAGGGAGTAGCCCCTTCGGACAATGTCCAAGACCCACCTGTCCGAGGTGATGGGACGCCAGTGGTGAAGGTGATGGCGGACCCTGCCTCCTACTGGCGTGCTGTGCACCTGAAAGGAGGGACTAGGAGGGCTTGGAGGCCGCGGACGGGTTGGAGGTGGTGGCCTGACCCGCACGCTGGTTGCCCGAACCGCCACGGCGGTATCCACGCCCTCGGCCACGCGAAGACGCTCGCTGCGCGGGCCGGTGGCTGGGCAGCTGACGTGACTGGGCGCCCCTTCCGTGGCCACGAAAGGGGCGAAAAGCAGAGGTTAGCGGAGGGCGTACAACAGAAAGGCCCAGGGACTTGGCAGTAGCCCGTGAGTCCTTAAAACGCTCCAGCGCATGGTCTGCCTTTGAACCAAAAAGACCGACTCCATCAAAGGGCATGTCCATGAGTGTATTCTGGACATCACCCGAGAAACCAGTTGTTCTCAGCCAGGCGTGGCGACGTAGCGCCACCGTCGTTGCAAGCGATCTGCCCAGCGAGTCGGCGGTATCAAGGCTACAACGTATGGTGTATTTAGCCGCATCTCGCCCTTCCGCAATGGCGCGGGTAAGCAGTGTCTGGACCTCCTCAGAACACTGCGGCAAAACAGCCGCCACCGAATCCCACAGGGAGTGGGTATATCGGCCCAAAAGGCAAGCGGTGTTGACGGACCGCAAGCCAGCACTGGAGGAAGAAAAGCCTTCTTCCCAAATTGGTCCAGGCGTTTGGATTCCCTATCCGGAGGGGCGGTAGGGAAGGCGGTTTGGGAGGCAGAGGCTTGGACAACCAAGCTCTCGGGGTGGGATGTTGGGAGAGAACAAGGGGTCGCCCGGAGCAGGGCGATGGCGTCGGGCAACGTTCCTATCCACAGGAGCCCCTGTGGTGGGCTTGGACCAGGCACCCAAAAGAACGTCAGTGAGTGCATCATTAAACGGCAGCACGGTCTCCGAGGAGGAAGCCGCCGGCTGAAGCACTTCCGTCAGGAGGTTAGTCCTGACAGCCACAGTAGGCAATTGGAGATGTAAGGCTCCAGCTGCTCTACGCAACACCGTTGCAAAATTAGCTCCCTCCTCCGTAGCCACGGGAGGAGACAGCATGCCAGTGTCAGGGGAGGTGTCTAGACCACTGGCATCCCCAAGTTCCTCAGCCCAGTCCGGATCATACTCACACTGTTGTGTGAGAGGGTCCTCAGACCCCTCCCAGCTCTCCTGGTCCTCCTCTTGTTCAAAATATGGAGGAGGAGGGACATTTGGGACCCAAGGTCTCATCGGCGCCGGAGCGAGCCGGGGACCGACGCCGTCCGGAGCCCCGGACGGCGTCAGGAACGGCACCGGGGACGTCGGCGGAGGGGTGGTTAGGTCAACCGGCGTCGATGGGGGTTGCGGTACCACCGGAGCCGGGATCGGGGCCGGAGCCGAGGCCGGGATGAAGGCTGGTGGGACAGGCGGCGCCGGGACCGGAGTCGACGGCGACGCCGGAGCAACCCCATCAGGGCCCGCGGGGCCCGAAGGCGCACCGGAGGGACCTGGAGGCCCGAAGAGGCGGGCCATGGCCGACAGGAATTCCTGTATTTCGGCCGGAGTCGCCCCCGAACCTGGAAAGGACGGGTAATGCGGGGGCGGCTCCATAGGCATGTCCGGGGCCGCGGGGGCGGTGCCGACTGGGGCCTCAGCCGAGTCGCGAGACCGGCGAGGCGAAGTCTTAGAGCGATGACGCTTCTTAGACTTTTTGTGCTTCGACTTACCCGAGGAGCGCAAAGTCTTGGACTCCGACGACCGGCGGGGACTCCGCGACCGGCCCCTCGACCTCTCCCGGGACCGGGGCTTGGTGCGGCGCGGAGCCGACTGCCGGACCTTGAGTAGCTTTCGAGACCGCTCTCGCAAAGCCTTCGGGTGAAGTTTCCGGCAGTCAGGGCACGACTTTGTGTCGTGGTCTCGGCCGAGACAGATGAGACACTCCAGATGCGGGTCTGTGATCGACATCATGCGACCACAGGCTCCGCATGGCTTGAAGCCGGGCATCCCTACGACACCTAGGAGTCGTGAAGACTCGATGAAGAAACAGTGAAAAAATTCACAAAAAAGTTAGTCAAAAATTGATTAGGACACTGCTCTTCCCGGATCTGCGCTTACTGGCGCGGAAAAAGAAGAACTTACGTCAGCGCGCAGGGGCGGCGGCTAAGTACTGCCCGCGACGTCATCCCGGCGATCACGACGCCGAACGCGGAGCCGCACGACGCCGCCTACCGACGCGCAAGGGTACTGCTACGCAAAAACTTTCCGGATCCAGCCTGACGCCTGGGGATATTCTAAGGTAAGGAATCTGTCACTAACGTGTCTCTTTCAGATATTGGGAATTAATTGGCCTCTGTTAAATTTAATCTCGCTCCCAAAAATGTATTTTCTCGCTATGTGATGGTAGATGACTTTTCTAGGTTGAGGGAGAGTCCCAAAATATATATCACTATATGCTTTTCTGGCATTGTGTGAACAAGTTCACCATAATCAGCAAGTCTTCTAGGTATGAATACATATGTTTTGGGCCCCCTCAAGTGTGCTGCCAATACGGCAAGACATTTTGTAAACACCCTCAGAGGTGTTTGATCCTAAAGGCAAATAATCTGAACTGGTAATGTATCTTGTTCACGACGAACCTCAGGAATTTATTGCGTCTTGCTCATCGGCACATGCAGGTAGGTATCCTAGAGGTCTATTGTCACCATATAGTCAGGGCCACTGGAATTATGTGATTGTGCGGCCGCAGCAATTTTCGCATAATTATAAATTTACAGCATTTTCCACATGATCCATCATCTGCTGCATAATCTACAGATTTTATCAAAAACAAAAATTGTTTCTAGCTCAAGCGGTTCAAAAATGACTAAAAATGTGATGACGGGTTGCCACACAGTGGAAGGCCTTTTGCAAAGCAGGACTGCACATCTTTCTGTTGCTTACTGCTAATTTTGGATGCTAAACTGGAGCTAATGAGGTGCAACAAATGCCAAGTGTTACCAATTTTAAAAATGATTAAATAAATTAAAACTATTACAAAATGGCCGCATTATGTTGCATAATTTTCCTTTTTCTTGCCGCTTGATTTAATCAACCCTGCCATATAATTTGTCCCTCTCCTGCTGCATAATTCCATTAGCCCTGCATATAGTCTCCTTTTCTCAGAAGCAGAATTATTTCTTGTAGCGTGGCCATTTTGAACCTTTGTGTCTTGAAAGGAAAGTGCTACTTACCAGTATGCATCTATTCTTGGCATGTAGAGCTGCAGAGATTCACACTTTGTGCATAGATCGCCATCTGGTGTTGGGCTCGGATGCTTGCACCTTGTTGTTGTCTTGGAAGAAGTCTTTGTAGTCACGAGATAGGTGACTCCTCCCTTGGACGATAGTGCGCATGGGCATCGACTCCATCCTCAGATTGTTTTTCGCCATGAAGGGAAATGATGGAGTTTGTAAGAAACAGAAAGATGTCCATGAGAATGTATCTAAGTAAGATAACACTGGAACGGATACAGGTTCCGGGGAGGTGGGTGGGCGTGTGAATCTCTGCAGCTCTACATGCCAAGAACAGATGCATACTGGTAAGTAGCATTTTCCGTTCGAGGCATATGAGCTGCAGAATTCACACATTGTGCATAGACTGTACAGCAGTGTCTCCCCTAGCGGTGGTCGCCTGTATCGGTTGCAGTGGTTTAAAAAAGTGTCTTAAGAACAGCTTGGCCTACAGAAGCTTGTTGCTTTGCTTGCACATCTACACAATAGTGTTTGGTGAAGGTGTGTGTGGTAGACCATGTTGCTGCCTTACAAATGTCTTCTAGGGGAATGTTCCCTAAGAATGCCATGGAAGCCCCTAGTTTGCGTGTTGAATGCGCTCTAGGGGGAATTGTTAAGGTACGTTTTGCTTTCTGATAGCATATTTGAATACATTTTACTATCCACCAATTCCAGCTTTGGAAATAGGATTGCCTTTATGAGGTGGAGAGAAAGCTACAAATAGTTGCTTTGTTTTCCTAAAGGCTTTAGTCCTGTCTATATAGTAAAGTAAAGCTCTTTTGACGTCGAGCGTGTGAATAGCTCTTTCCGCTACCGAATCAGGGTTTTGGAAAAATACTGGTAACTCTACGGATTGATTAAGGTGGAAAGCAGAGATTACTTTGGGAAGGAATTTTGGATTTGTCCGAAGAACCACCTTGTTATGATGTATTTGTAAGAATGGTTCTTGTATGGTTAAAGCCGGTATCTCACTTACTCTTCTGAGAGAGGTGATTGCGACAAGGAAGGCTACTTTCCATGTAAGGAATTGTAATTCGCATTTGTGTAAAGGCTCAAATGGGGGACCCATGAGTCTAGTAAGAACAATGTTTAGGTTCCACACTGGAGAGGGTGGCAGTCTGGGTGGAATTATTCTTTTAAGGCCTTCCACAAAGGCTTTGATAGCGGGTACCCTAAACAATGACAAATGTTGTCTGTTTTGTAGGTAGGCGGCCAGGGCAGCCAGATGTAATCTTATTGATGAGTATGCTAGATTGCATCTTTGTAGATGTAGCAAATAGCAGATAATGTTTTGAATTGAAGCATCTAATGGGTCAATTTTGTTATTGTTGCAGTAAATGACGAATCTTTTCCATTTAGCTGCATAGCAAGCTCTAGTAGTGGGGCGTCTGGCTTCCTTAATAATGTTCATACAGTCTGGTGGGAGGTTAAGGTAACCGAACTCTAGGATTTCAGGAGCCAGATCGCTAGATTCAGTTGTACTGGATCTGGGTGCCTTATCTCTCCATGGTTCTGTGTTAGCAGTTTTGGGGAGAGACGTAATTTTTGGTGTGGAACTACTGAGAGTTCGAGTAGTGTTGCGAACCATGGTTGCCGTGCCCATGTTGGAGCAACTAGGATCATGTTGAGAGACTGCTCTTTGAGCTTGCGTACTACTAGTGGAATCAGCGGGAGTGGCGGAAAAGCGTACGCAAATCTGCCTGACCAGTTCATCCATATTGCATTGCCCTTGGACAACGGGTGTGGGAACCTGGCGGCGAAGGTTGGGCATTTTGCGTTTGCATGTGTGGCGAACAGATCTATGTCTGGTTGGCCCCACATCTGGAAGAAGGGTTGAAGAACTTGCGGATGAAGTTCCCATTCGTTTATCTGTTGAGTTTGACGACTTAACAGATCCGCTATCTGATTGTCCACTCCTGGAAGATGTTCTGCCAGAAGATATATTTTTTGTGGAATGGCCCATCTCCATATACTTTGCGCTAGATGAGACAGCTGCAAAGAATGTGTTCCTCCTTGTTTCTGTATGTAATACATTGCTGTTAAGTTGTCTGTGCGGAGTAGGACAGCTTTGTTGAAGAGATGTGTTTGAAATGACTTTAACGCTAGAAATATTGCCGGTAATTGATGTGGAACAGTTTTTGTTGGGTGGACCACCTGCCCTGAATTGTGTGGTTTAGGAGATGGGCTCCCCAGCCGGTGAGTGATGCGTCTGCTGTTAGCACTATCTGTGGAACTGGCTCTAGGAACGGCCGCCCTGTGGAAAGGTTTTGTATGTTCCACCACTGCAGAGAGCGATGTGTGCGGCTGTCCACCAACACCAGATCTGTAAGTTGACCTTGAGCCTGGTTCCACTGACGTGCTAAGCATTCCTGTAAGGGGCGCATCTGAAGTCTTGCGTGAGGTACAATGAAAATGCAAGAGGCCATCATTCCTATGAGCTGCATAAACACTTGTGCTGGGAGAGAGTGTTGGGGCTGAAACTTGGAGATGAGGGTTTGCATACTGGCTATCCTTGCTGGATTGGGGTATGCTAGAGCTTTGGAAGTGTCTATTGTGGCTCCTAGATACTGATGTATGTAGGAGGGTTGAAGGTGCAACTTGGTGTAGTTTACTGTGAACCCCAAGTTGTGTAGCAGCTGAATGGTTTGATAAGTGTGGTGAACACATTGTTGTGTGACTTGACTTTTATCAGCCAGTCGTCGAGGTATTGAAATACATGGATTTGTTGTCTTCGCAAGTGCGCTGCTACTACTGCAAGGCACTTTGTGAACACCCTGGGTGCTGTGGTCACTCCAAATGGAAGGACTTTGAACTGATAGTGTTGGCCGTCCACTGTGAACCTTAGGTATTTCCTGTGAGCAGGGTGTATGGGAATATGGAAGTAGGCGTCCTTGAGATCTAATGTGGCAAGGAAGTCGCCTTGTTGAAGCAGTGGAAGAACCTGTTGAAGAGTGATCATGTGAAAATGATCTGACTGTATGTAGAGATTGAGAGGTCTGAGGTCCAGTATTGGCCTTAGGGTACCGTCTTTTTTGGGGATTAGGAAGTATAGAGAGTAAACTCCTGTTCCTTGATGTTGTATGGGGACTGGTTCTATTGCATGTTTTTGAAGCAGCGAAATAACTTCCTGTTTAAGGAGTGTGAGATGTTCCGTGGACATTAGACGATGCTTGGGTGGAATGTTGGGTGGAGTTGCTGTAAGTTCCAGGCAGTAACCATACTGGATAATTTGTCTGTAGTGATGGAATTCCAGACAGGTAGGAACTGTGAGTCTCCCTCCGACTGGAGTGGAATGGTCTGGAGGGAGTGGAGGGAAGTCGCTGCTTATTAGTGGGAGAGGCGCGAGTGTTGTTGTTACCTCGGCCTCTTCCTTTGTTGTTGTTTCCCCTGTACCCACCTCTAAAATATCCCCTGTTGCGGGAAGTTTGTGTGGGGTTTTTGTAGGAGGAAGAAGCAGTGTCTGCACCGATGTTTTTGGATGCGCCTCTATAAAAGGAGCGTCGAAAGGAACCTCGTGTGGATGGGGACTGTAATGCACCCATGGATTTAGCAGTCTCCGTGTCCTTTTTCATTTTTTCTAAAGCTGTATCTACAGCTGGGCCAAAAAGTTGTTCTTGATTGAACGGCTGATTAAGGATAGTTGTTTGTACCTCCTGTTTGAAACCAGAAATGCGCAACCAGGCATGTCTTCTTAGTAACACACTAGTGTTAATGGACCTAGATGCGGTGTCTGCTGCATCGAGGGCACACTTGATTGATGCATTAGTTATTAGTTTGCCCTCCTGAATCAAATCATTGGCCTTGGTCTTATATTGATCAGGCAAATGCTGCAATAGGGTTTCCAGCTGGTCATAATGAGCCCCATCATACCTGGCAAGTAATGCCTGCGCATTGGCTATCCTCCAGTTATTAGCTGCTTGGGCAGCAACTCGTTTTCCCGAAGCATCTAATAATTTAGACTCTTTGTCCGGAGGTGGAGCATCACCGGAGGTCTGAGAGTTGGCACGTTTTCTAGCGTTGGTCACCACTAGAGAATCTAAAGGAAGTTGACCCTTGATGTAGGTGGGATCATTGGGAGCGGGTTTATATTTTTGTCAATTCTGGGATTGAGAATTCTAGCCCTTACAGGGTCTTTGAATATGTCTGGGGCGTGTTTAATGACTCCTTTTAACATTGGTAAGGTTTGTACAGTCCTTTGTGACTGTGCAAAGGTGTCTATTAGGAAGTCCTCCTCTATGGGGTCCAAATGCATTTGAACACCATGGTATTTGGCAGCCCTGTCTATAAGCTGACCAAAACCAATATTGTCATCTGGGGGAGATGGCTTTGTGGGGTATGCATGGGGATCAGGAAGGTCTGGAGGATCTACTGGGTCATCATAATCATCCCAATTGTCCTGTGGTACGTGTGTGTCATCATCAGGGTCAATGAAAGGGTCATTATTCCCTCCCCCACCCCCTAAATCATCATCATCCTGTGGTGGTGGTGAGTATGTTGGAAGTATGGGAGAATTTGGAGAAAAGAAAGGTTCAGTAGGAAGAACAGGAGAAGAGGGTCGTAAAGGTGAAGTGGCACAGTCTCTTTTCTTTACAGGCACCTCAGGGATGTGTGGGGTGTCGAATTTTCTCTTGTTGTGTGGAACATTGATCACATGTCCTGTTTTAGGGTCCACTCGGAGAGTTTTTTGTTGTGGATCGATGGGATCCGGTCGAAAAAGTTCCTCCTGTTCGATAATCGCTTTCGGCGCCGATTTTTTCGGGTCCGAGCGGGGTTTATATTTCTGCTCTGGAGCCTTGGAAGGGGTTTTTGGATCCTTCGGCTTCGATGTGGAGTCGGAAATCTTTTTCGGTTCCGAAGGTTTTTTCGGATCCGAGGCCTTTTCCATGGCATTTTGGGGACTGCGGGAGTAGTATGCGCTCCCGGCTTCGGTGCAGATGGTGTCTGCGGGGCACTGATATGCGGCTTGGTCGGCCTCGAGCCGCCGAAAGGCTTGTCCTTTGTCTTCGGAACCGGGGGCGGGTCTTCTGAAGCTTTGTTTCGGTTGCGACTGGGGCCAGCAGGCGAAGTCTTGACTGGAGCCTTCTTTTTTTCAGGTGGGGTTGGGGTAGGGGCAGTTGTACTCACTCGTTGACCTGGAGTGATGTGGTCGCCTGAGTCGGAGTCGTCTGCCTCGGAAACGATTTCCAGATCCTCCGAATCGTCCTCCGGGACATCGGGGCCTTCGTTGAAGATGTCCTCCGGCACCGGAGCTGCTCGTTGCGCCATAACGTGTCGTCGGGCCCGGCGATCACGGATAGTTTTTTTTGATCGAAAGGAGGCGCAGGCCTGGCAATTAGTTTCCTCGTGCTTGGGCCAGAGAGGTTACAGACCTTGTGTTGGTCGCTGTGTGGGAATTTAGCTCCTCACTGGGGGCATTTTTTAAATGGAGTCCTTTCCATTAGCCGTAGGCCCGAATGGCGTCGATAGGCCCAGCGGCCCGCGTCGACGACTGGAATAGAGTATTTGAGGAGCGCGTCCAAGAGCACGCGAACGAAAAACAATACCGTCGAGTTTTTGATGGTTTGCACGTCGAAAGGTTTGGATAATACCGTACGGAACCGGAGCGCAGAAGTTACATCCGAACCCGATGGCGGAAAAAAACAATCTGAGGATGGAGTCGATGCCCATGCGCACTATCGTCCAAGGGAGGAGTCACTTATCTCGTGACTACAAAGACTTCTTCCAAGACAACAACAAGGTGCAAGCATCCGAGCCCAACACCAGATGGCGATCTATGCACAAAGTGTGAATTCTGCAGCTCATATGCCTCGAACAATCTATTTAGAAGACGGTTGTCTAGACTAGGCCTCAGTGTCTTGTCCATTTTGACATAAGAAAGTAAACTGGGTACACTCCTTGGTTCATCTCCTTTCTTGGTTATTATTCTATCACTTACTTATTCAGAAGATCTTCCACTTCTTCTTGTATGCGAGTTTACTCTTCCTTGTTGAAGGCTCTTACTTTTGGTCTGACTCCTGCCAGTTTTTATACAAGTTCTATGTAATAGCCATGTGGTATGAGGTTGAGTACCCATTTGTCGGAGGAGGCTGGCCTCCATTTATAGAAGAAACCTCATTCTGCCCCGTACTAGTGCTGTATGTAGGAGGGCTTCTTTTTAAGTCACATAGCTTACGGGCTCTGGCCTCTTCCTGCAGCCCTTCCCCAAAACAGCTATTGCGGTGTTGAGGAGGAACTGCCATTAAGGTGTAAAGGTGTATGCACTGGCTGTGTGGTGCAAAGGTAGTGTGTGGAATACTAGGCTGCCATCCTCTTGCCTGGGTTCTCTTGATAGGGGCGGCTCCTCTCCTGAATGACCCTCTGGGTTTAGCAGTCATTCTATTTTTTCCCATTCACTCTAGCAAATCAACCTCTGCCGTACGGAAAAGATTCTCTACAGTAAAAGACAAGTCCATTATAGCGGCCTGCACATCTTGTTTAAACCCCAGCACTTGTAGCCAGGCACGTATCCTTAGGGTGGCGCCCAAGCACATTGTCTGCTGGCCTTGTCTGCTACATTCACCACTGACTTTAGGCATTCCTCTTTCTAAAAGCACTCCTCCTCCTCCTCCTCCTCTTGTGGCTTTGGTGTTGTTGGGGAATCAGTCCATATCTGCCTTGAGCCAGTGCTTTTTTTCGACGTCAGACGGGAGTTTACCACCAACAGCGTCTTTTGACTTTGACTCACAGGCTTCTTTGGGTTTTGACCTCTCTTCGACCACAGAGGATTTAGGAGTCGAGGGGCTATTAGAAGACTTAAGAGTCCGAAGGTCTCAGCTCTGTCCTCCTGCTGCCCAGTGATGACAATTTCTTTGTTTTCAGATCCTCCCCCCCCCCCCCGAGTAACCTCAGTTTAAGGTTTTCTTTGTTGTTGAAGAGCACCAGCTGAGAGTTGGTTTTGCTGTGAGTAATTCATGGCGTAGAGTGCTCACCTATGCTATTTTATGGCCTTCAGAGTCCTCGGCTGAAACTCTGTACAGACGTCACTGCCTTTGGAGCTGTGAGCTTCGGCATACTAATAGTTTAGACCTCGTGGGCAAACTTGTGATGACAATATGGGCAGAACCCAAAGGGGGCAAGCTCCATTGTCGATGACGTTCTTTCTCAAACCTACATGGTCGAGATTTCTGTGAAGAAACACCCCTGTGGTTTGTCATTTTTCCCAGGATCTATTTTTTTATCTTCCCTCGTAATAATGCTTTTCTTCTATGTTTAGTCGACAAACCCTGGCGTCTCAACTCCAATGGCTCCTGAGCTCTAAACTTTGCCTCCAAACCCAACAGCAGACAGGCTTTTAGGGAGTACGACCGACTCCACAAGAGGATGGACATGGCACCAGATGGTCAATGACACCGAATCAGAAGAAAAAAAGAATAGAAAGAGACAATCTGGATGGACCCAAGCACTAGATATTGTAATAATGCACAACATGTGAAACCTGAAAAGATTCACACTGCAAAACTACAATTTCTACAGCATGGGTAAATTTCATAGATGCACATGCTTTCAATATTCTCAAAGCGATACAAAAGGGGATGATGGACGGAACGCTTGAGCCAATCAAACACTCACCCCCAGTCAACTGATCTGGGTTTAATCCATCATCATTCTTAAGCTCACTCCACCACCCCAGTTCAGACATGGCCATATGCAAATCAGTCTGACCCTGTGCCTCATGGGAACAGTCCAGCCCGAACTGCCAAGCCATGTCTTCCCTGGACCGGAAACAAGCATCCTAGGACCGGTTTCTGGCATTTCAGCCGTCATCAGCCAGGCTTGCTTGAATCCAGTGGCAAAGTGAGCAAGGGACACACGTCTGGGCATACCCCCGCCAACTTAGGGCGACCAAAGCGATACAAAAGGGGATGATGGACGGAACGCTTGAGCCAATCAAACACTCACCCCCAGTCAACTGATCTGGGTTTAATCCATCATCATTCTTAAGCTCACTCCACCACCCCAGTTCAGACATGGCCATATGCAAATCAGTCTGACCCTGTGCCTTTTGTATCGCTTCAATATTCTCAGGCAGAAAGTAATCTTAATGCGATCAAAGGGAAATCTCTGTCAGGACGGGAGGTGAGGATTATGTTGTAGTTTCTTCACTTATTACAGCAGCCAAGTAAGAAACAAAATACTTTATTTCCCAGAACACCTTGGGAAAAAGCCAACAGCAACAACAGTCATTATCCAATCATCAGTCCAGGGTCCCTTTAATAGTTGCTCGTCTCTGCTGGCACCTCTCTTTCTTCGCTGCTCCAGGAGCCAGATAAGTGCCTCTGGGCTTGGGCCCTTCACTGTGCACGTTTTGTGCTTATTTAAACACTTTATTGTATTATTGCTGTGATTATTATGTAGCGCTTATGTGCTTTGTTTGATCCCGTTTCTCTGTTCAGCGCGGCCGCGGGAACGTTTGTCGCTCCTTCGCGGCCGCTTTTTCCCTTCCGATTTGCGCTACAGCACTCAAAATAGGCACAGTGTGGTCCTCCGACCACTAGAGGGTGGTGTGTACATCGAGCTACCTGCGCATCTTGCTGGGAGGTCTCCATCCGGCGCTCTCATTCTGAGGTAACTGATCGGAATTAGACAGTGCAACCGTCTAAGAGCATTGATTGATGCTTGAGTGCTCCATTTAAGGCCCTAACACAGTTCTCTGTGTGTCCTCCGCCTAGAGCATCACGCCCCACTGAGGGGTCTGTACAGGTACCTGCGCATAGCGCTGTGAAAGGCTAAATAAGGTCCTTTTGGACACCAGCCCAGATGTACAATTTACCCAATATACCATAAGGGTGCAGTGGTGTCCTGCAGAGTTCCTCTGTGAAGACACATTGGGGTCATGCCCCTTCTACCTACGGGGATGACCACCTGTGAGAAGCTGGGTTTCTGTTGCAGTAACCCCCCCTCCACTTTTTGCCAGACTGCTGATACACTTTTGACTTGATGTGCCCTGGGTCCCTGCCAATCCGGTTCACAGGGCCTGTGTTCTTTCCCCAAAACTAACCCCAACCCAATTGGCATCTCTGGCTACAGGTTAGCCCCTAGTAAATGGTACCACAGGTACCCAGGGCACTGTGACCAGGGAAGACCTCTAAGGGCTGCAGCACTTTTGTGCCACCCTTAGAGGCCCTGTACCTTTACACACACAAACTGCCTTTGCAGGCTGCGTATCTTGGTGCAGAACAAAGTGAAGAGTCGACAAGGCACACATCCCTGTGTGCCATGCCTACAACCCACTGCCCTCGCAAAGATCAGTCACCCCTCTAGTTGGGTGCCCTATACCAGTGGTGAGGGCACAGGTGCATGAGCCCTGTACCCCTACAGTGTCTAAGTCCATTCTTAGACATTGTAAGTGCAGTGCTGCCATTAAGAGTATATGGTGCTGGGAGTTTGTCATTACGAACTCCACAGCACCATAATGGCTACACTGAAAACTGAGAAGTTTGGTATCGAACTTCTCAGCACATTAAACCCACACTGATGTCAATGTGGGATTTACTGAAAAATGCACACAGAGGGCATCTTAGAGATGCCCCCTGAAAAACGACCTACCACCAGTGTCCAGGCTGAGTGGCTGCTTTCAGCTGCCACCACCAGACATGTTTCCGGACCCCTGGGTCGAGAGCCTGCTGCTCTCGGGGGGCCTGAAAATGCACATCCTGGGACGAGGTGCCAAGCCTCCTCCCCCAGGATGGGCTGGGTTCACGAAGGGGAAGCTTCAAAGGCTTGCCACCTTTGTGAGCTTCCCCAGGCCACTTGCTGCTTTCAGCAACTGGTCCCCACTGGTTCTGACCCCCACTTTGGGCGGGAGAACCGGCGGGAAAAACAAGTGAGGAAGAGAGGTGTGCCCACCTCTGCCAACTCCACCCCTCAGGTGGGGGAGGCGAGGTGAAGCACAACTCTCAGTCCCCGCCATCTTGCAGATGGGGGGACCTAGCCAACCAGGGAAAGGCTTATGCCCCCTTCCCACTGGAGGGTGGCCTAATAGGGGGTGTACCCACCCCAGGGAAGGGACCCATTGGTCCCAACCTTTTTACCTACCTGTAACGCCCCTAAATCTAGTATTTAGGGGCACCACTGAACCTTGCTTCCTCAGACCAGAAGAAACTGCAAGAAAATTAGAAGGACTGAATAGCCGTGCCGAAGCCAACAAGAGGAAGGCGCCCACTGACTTGGCCCCAGCCCTACCGGCCTGTCTCCACCTTGAACTTGCTCCAGCAAAATCCTGGTGTGTGCTGCAGCCAGCAACCTCGAAAACCCGGGAGGACCTGCCTGCCTTCAACCATAAAGACTGTCTCCCGTGAAACCCGATTTGTTCATCTTCAACCTCTGGCTCCGGCCGGACACCGCGAATCCGCACCACTCTGCACCTGCCGTCCACGGCCCGAGCTCAAGTGGGCAAACACCACGAGGAGGTCCCCCTGGAGATCCTGACCCAAGATCCGGCGAGCCCTGACCTGCCTCAAACCTCCAGCCGATGCCTGCAGCCTAAATCCGGAAGGTCCCCCCAACCGCGACCAGGAGCTGGTAAGAAGATCCGACCCTAAAAGGCACCCCTGCACCCGACGCCCCACGGCCTTGGGTGGTCCAACCGATGGTGCCTAACCAACCCCCAAGATCCCAACTTACCTATCGAAGTGGTGGTCGCACCCAGAAGACCTTCGTCCCCAAGCCTGCAGTGCCTTTGCAAACCAGAGGTTCCCCATTGCAAACAACAGGGTACTCGACGTCGAAACAGCACCCTGCACCCGGCCGCCCTAGTGCCGCTGAGGGTGCACCTTTGGTGCTACTGTGTTTCCCCATTTGCCCTGAGCTAAAGTCTAGGAGCTTTGCTCCCACAACCATGTGGCCTTGCTCGTCAGCAGCCACCAACCAGAGGCCCCCTATCCCCCATTGGATAACATTGGGCCTCAGCACTCTGCACCCGGCCGCCCTAGTGCCGCTAAGGGGGTAACAAGAGTGCATCCCTGACCCTGGGGGACCCCCGAGTCTACCCCCAGAACCTCAACTCCCACTACCGAATACTTACCCTAAAACCGATAACACTATTTTCCTCCGTAGGATAACATTGTCTGTTTTTCTTGGAAAAGTTTTCAAGTGTGGAGTTTGAAAACTTAAAGAAATTCTTTAAAATTGCACTAACTAACAAAAACGATTTTACTTACCTGTTTACAGGAAATGTCCCAGTGTAGTATCCAGGTATACTACACTGTGTAAGAAAAGTAATCTCAAAAGTAACTTACCTGTAATTTTACTGAAAATCCTATACAAAGTATCTGTACTGTATTTACAAAACATTGCAGTTCTCAGAAACAATACTGTAAGTCAAAACAAAGTGCATTTACAATTGCAATCCAAACTGTGTTACAATCTGTATATTTACTGCAAATTACTTATCATTTACCTGTGCCAGGCCTGTTTGTTCTAGGAAATAAAATAACTAAAAGAATATTTTTATACAAAAACAATTGGTCTGAAGTTCAGTCTGAGTGTGTGAGTTCATTTGTTGACTGAGGGTGTACAACAAATGCTTAACACTGTCCTCTGATAAAGCCTTACTGCTCGACCACACTACCACAAATAAAGAGCGAGGTGCTATCTACTTTACCTCTGCCTACCTTTTGGGTTCCACTGGACTCTGTGCAGACTATAGCTCACTTTGGTATAGTATATACAGAGCCAGCTTCCTACACCACCTTCCTGTGCCGACCCCCAAACGTAAAAGGGACTCTAACCCCAGCACCGACTTCGACACCTTTGAGTGTCTGAAAAGGGCCTTCATGGACAACGCTCACCCTTTGGGATTGGATCTGCTAGTGCCCAGCCATTCTGGACCTTGGCCTGTGAGGGATAACCCTATCACCAGCCCACCCACTCCCCAACAGGACACAGATCCCCCTTCAGATTCCGACACGGAGCCGGAGTCTTACACCTGGCGTCCCTCTCCCCAACACACCACCAGGTGCTACCCATCAGGGGGCCTCAGATATGTTGGACCCAGACCAATTGCTCCATCCTCGTTCCGCTAAGTGGGCCCCGGCGGTCAAAGTTGCAACTTATGTTGCAGAACGACTTTAGATAAGGAAGAAAGGAACTGCCTCAGGGCGGAATGCCCCCGCCCGTCTCTAGCGATGAGGTGGCACAGACCCCAAAGATAGATTAGAGCATGGCCACCTTCCTGGGAAAATTTATGCGCGATCCCAAAAAAGGGATAGACAGATCCGGCAGGCCTGCAGGATAAGCTTCTGGACATTGCAGCCCAACTAACCCACATTTTGGATATGGCAGAGGATGCCAGGGCGTCGGGTTCCCTCATCTAACCAGAGGTATTGTCCAGATGGGGCCGACATGCCCTGATCTTTTTGGGAAACGAGAACTGTGCCATTTCGACAGAGAGGATCAGTTCGCTCCGCATCAAGATCGACCCCAAAATGGAGGATCTCACCACGTCTGAAGCGGGCCCCATCTTCCAAGGGGGGTTATTTGGTGACCCATTCATCAGGGAACTGGCCACATTTGTTCAAACCTTCAATTCCTTAGATAAGGCACAGGCGTTTATCAAGCGCATCTTCACGCCCCAGGATTTCACCGGGGCAGGTCGAGGCAGAGATCGCTCAACTGGCCGCTCCCTACCCTCAGCCCCCGGCAGAGGCTACAGCCATAAAAGAGGACAGTACCAAGACGCCTCCAAGTTTGGGGACCTCTGCCTTACCAGGAGCTACCCTCCACACAGGGGCACGAGAGGCGGTGGCGCTCAAGGCTCCACTCATGGTAAGTGTTCTTCCTTTCTCTCATCAACACCTTGGGGGGCAGGTTACAGGAGTTCTCCCACAACTGGGCGACTACTACCTCAGACGTGTGAGTGATTCAAGCTATTCAAGGTTTCCACATAGAGTTCTACGGCTCACCTAGCCAAAGGAAACCTCAAATCCAGCTGGCCTTCTCTGCTACAGACATCACTCTGGAGTACTTGAAAGTGGCTGAACTCCTCCACAAAGGGGCAATCACACTAACCACTCCTCACCCTGCAGGTTCTCAGCAATCTCTTTGTGGTAGAAAAAAGGGACAGCGGCCAACAGACGGTCATCAATCTGAAGGAGTTCAACGAGTGGTTGGTCTACCACCACTTCAAGAGGGAGGGCATCCATCTCTTGCGAGACCTACTTCAACTGAACAATTGGATGGCGCGCCTCGACCTCAAGGATGCCTAGCCCATCATCCTGATCTTTCCCTCCCCACTGCCGCTTCCTCCAGTTTGAATGGCAGGGACAGACATTCAAATTTACCACGCTCCTGTTTGGCCTGTCCTCTGCACCATGGTGCTTTATCAAAGTGACGCGCCTGGTGGTGAAGTTCCTCAGGATCCTGGGAGTTTGCCTTATCGTCTATTTAGACAACATTCTCCTAAAGGACCAATGCCCCCAGTCCCTCTCCCGGCATCTCCAGATGGTGGTATCCCTCTTGGAATCCCTTGGCTTAATCATCAACGAGCAGAAGTCGAGCCGGATTCCCACATCCTTACGCCAAATCGCAAGAGTGGTGGTTCTTTGGTCTTCCTCGATTCAAGCGATTTTCCTGGGCCCCCTCCACTACCACTCTGCAACGCCTCAAAGCTTTCCATTTCAGAAAAGGGCTCACTTATTCTCAGATAATCCCTGTAACAGAGGAAGCCCAAGAGGAAATACAGTGGTGGCTTGCCCACATGGAGGCGTTGAATGGCTGGACGCTATTCGGCTCCCTTCCGGATCTAGTCATAGAATCCGGTGCCACAAGTATGGGCTGGGGAGTGAGGTGTGGGGAATTATCCACCGGACGACTATGGTGCTCTCAAGAAAAATTCATGCACATTAACTGCCTGGAACTCCTGCCAGACTTATTTGCGGTCAAATGCTGGAACAAAGACCAGGCGAAGTGCTGTATCTTGCTCAAGCTGGATAATGTAGCAGCGGCACGCTACAAATCAGTCTCCTGGGGGGCACTCACTCCAAGACCCTATCACACCTGGCCAGGAGCTTTTGGGACTATTGTCTCCTGAACCACATCTCGGTGACAGCAGAACACTTCCCAGGGAGTTCCAATCAGGCAGCGGACTGGCACTCTCATCACCTTAAGGACACAAGCCTCTGGCAACTACTTCCCTCGGTATTTCAAGTCCTTCAGACCAAATGGAGCCCTTACTCAGTGGACCTCTTTGTGTCACTTCTGAGCCATTAACTTCCCAGATACTTCCGTTGGAGGCCGGACCCCGAGGCGGCAGCCACGGACGCCTTCCTCCAGAACTGGCATCCGGAGAAGGGGTATGCCTTTCCCCCCATTTGTGATGATAATGCGCCTCGCGGTCCAAGTGTGGCAACAGAAGGCAGGCTTGGTAGTAGTGACTCCTATTTGGAGATCGCAAGTCTGGTATCCAGTTCCACTGGAACTTTCTTGGGATTTTCCAATCCCTCTACCCCGGTTTCCAGATTTCCCTGGGATCCTGCAGGGAATCGCCATCAATTGGTATTACTGGACGGCTCTCTACCTCCTATGGCATGGAGGATTACAAGGAACACTGTAAAGTTCCAGGACTTTTGAGACAAGCTACGTCCCTCCTCTTCAAGGCGTGTGCTTACAGAACTGTTAAGGGATACAGATCAGCATGGGTTTGATGGTTGGGCTGGTGTCACCAACGACAACTGGAACCGGTGTGGTTAGATGTTGTACACGTCTTGAATTTTCTTGCTTCGCTGGCCATGTGTCGGCCAGTGATCATCCAATAGGGGAGCATCTCCTGGTGAGGAAACTCCTTCGTGGCATTCACCTTTCTCTTCCCCAGCTCCGAGAGATATTCAGTTCTCTGGGACATGGCATGAAAGCCCACAAGTATCTGTCTCGGAAGAAATTATCAGCCAAATTGGCTACATTACTATGCCTAATCTCATGTCGAAAAGTATCAGATGTCAGAACACTGGACATTACAGGTAGAGTATTTACCCCTGACGGGGTTACTTTCCATCGCTCTAGTCATACGAAATGTAATTCTAGTGTGGTCTTTAACCCATCTTTTCCATATTCCCCAAAATTGTGTGAAGTGCAAAAATAGTCATGAGGGTATGATGGCAGACATCCGCCCCCATGGTGAGAGACAATTGTTTATTGTCCTCAGAAAACCTTACAAAGCGGTCTCTTCACCTACCACAGCGATGGGTTAGATGGGCTATGCAAGAAGCTGGAATTGATACTAAGATATTTGGAGCCCATTCACTAAGGAGGCCATGGCTTCCAAGGCATTCTCTCTTGGGGTTCGCCTGGAAGATATTCTTAATGCCGCGGACTGGTCAGCAGATTCTACCTTTAAAAGGTTCTACTGTAAACCAGTTCCGAACCTGGCTTTGCTGGTTATCGAAATGCTTTAAACCAGCACAATCTCACCTCCGGTCCTGACAAAGAATGAAAAACTTCCTAGCTATCGTAATAGAAAGTTTCAATTCTGTTAAGTACATTGAGGCAAGGATTAACCCACCCCTGTGACTTACAATGGCACCCTCCCTAGGAGCAAAGGTGGATATATATATATATACACACACATACATACAATGACAAAGGCTTCGCGCCGAAACGCGTAGACGCTCTTTTACCGATTGTTTAACATGATGGATTAAACTACATCTTGATTTATGCAAGCCCTGTGGAGTGCCGTTCCTTCCTGGTGGATATTTTGGGTCGGAGGCTTTCTGCAATATATATTACCTAGTGGCGGTCGCCAGCAGGTAGTTATAGTTAGGACATTGTTTCTATTCAAAAAGAGTCTTTTCTTTTGCTAATATCTTTGGCGCCGTTTGACAAATCTTCGCAAAATTTTCAAAACGAATGGCCCACTCACTTCAGCTGCTGTGTTGAAAGTTTCGGGGTGATTTGTCAAGTGGGGGCCGAGAAAAAGGGGGGGGTCCCAAAACGCTTTTTCTCCATGTTAATTTCCGTGCCTTAATATACAGTCCAAGGCATGCTGGGATTTGTAGTGCTTTATTACAATTGTATATTAAGGCATGACAGGAAGAACGTAAAAGCATTTCTACTTGAGAAAGACTTGATGTCGAAATGCGTCGTGGATTCAATGCTGCTTCTTAAATAAAGAAAACTGTGATCTTGAGTTTTCGGGAGTGCAGCGGTTTTCTCTTTTGTGCTAAATATTTGACAGGGAAATTGGTCTCAACCCTACGCGAGCACCAGCAGTTAGATCGCGCCGCATTGAGATCTCGTTGTGTGAATATATATATTTTCATACCTTCTGCTTTGTCAGGTTAATTGTACCCTAAGTGACTAATAAACATAGCCAATTCTCTGCTGAAATTGATATCTTTGCTCAAGAGGTTTTGAGAATGGATATTCATTGATCTTCGTTTAATTCCTCTTCAGGATCTGTTGGATCTAAACACGATTGATGTGGTTAACAATTTCGGTCGCAGGAAGAAAGAGGAGGTGCCAGCAGAGACAAGGAACTATCAAAGGGACCCTGGACTGCTGATTGGATAAGGACTGTTGTTACTGTTTGACTTTTTCCCCTGAGGTGTTCTGAGAAATGAAGTCTTGTTTTGTTTCCTACTTGGCTGCTGTAATAAACAAGCATTTGCAATGCAATAGGTCTCGCATTTGTGATACTTTGAGCTATGGGCAATGTAAATGACAATGCCTTTTATTTATGTGTTTTGAAAACCTGCAAGCGGTGCGTAAACACGCACTTTGTACTTCTATTCCTGGCTTACGAGAAGCAAGGCTGGCAGTAAAGGAGGAGCTGTTACTACCAGCCTTGCTTCTCGTAGCAAAGACTATAAGCACAAAGTGAGTGTTAACGCACAGCTTGCAGGTTTTCAAAACACATAAATAAAAGGCATTGCCATTAGCACAAACTCTCGCAAATGAGAGGCCTATTGCATTGCAGATGCTTGTTGAGCTCTGAGACAGAGGTGGCAGTAGCCATAGGAAGGCAGGGACCGTGACGCCTGGCAGTGCGTTTCAAAAGCAGGAGGGAGTTGGAGGCAGCTGAAGCCAAAACAGACCTCGGTCTTTGAATGCACAGCAAATGTAGCAAGATAAGAGCAAGATTTACAGCCCTGTTTACAACAGAGCTCTGTAAACCACAAGCACTGGTCTCGACTGCTCCAGCTAAAAGAAAGAAATAGTGCTCACAAGCTCTGAGTAACACATGTAACAGGAGCAGTTCTTGAAAATGGACGGAGCTGTTAAAGCCCATATCCTGAATACAGCATGTCTCGCAAAGACAGCGCAAGCGCTGCCTAGGCGAGACCTAAAAATGAAGAGAGTACAGTATAATTCTCGCCTCCATGTCCTTAACAGAATTGAAACCTTTTGTTATGATAGCTAGGAAATTTCTCATTACTATATGAAACATTTGAAGCTCTAAGGTTATTCTATTGCAGAATAAGTATTATACATGGGTGGGGACAGGTTCATATCAACACAAATGGAAAGCATATTGTAAATACATACTTGTACAAGTTTTCATGATTGTAAAAAGCTACTGCCAAGTTGACAATCTGTTCAATGCAGAAAAGCGGCACCAAAAGAGTTAACAGACTCACGGTTTTGGGTGTGCAACACTGGTTTTATGCTCTCCATGTGCTTGGGGTGTTCTGGGCGCAATGCAGGGCTGAATGGTTCATTTCGGACCGCAGGTGAATGAATCTTCTCCTCCTTCCCAGCAGCTATCGTCTGGGACTGTACCACAGATGCAGCTCTCATCTCCTGTAAAAGGAAAGCGATCAGTCACTATCCCTAAAAATGTACCAAACTACCATAGCCCCACTCATCTACGTTGAGACAAAACTTAACTTCCTGGTAACTAGGGCAATCACTGCAACCACAGATTTTAAAAAATGTTTAAAAATATCATAAACAAGTTTCTGCTTATATTTCCCTTCTGGTGACCCGGTTAAGAACTTTTATCAGTCTTGCAAATGGGACTATCAGTCATCAGGCACTATTTACCTTTAAATTCACCTATGGTGCAATCTAAAAGTATTGCCGGGGTGGAAGATAGCTAATGCACAGGAAGAAATGAGTGCACACCATGTAATCCAGGAACATGGAAGCTCAATCAACTTCTCATGGGGTGAGACACACATCCCAGTATTTGACACTATTCCTAGTGCAACACAAACAGCACTTTTTATGTTACCCTCAGTTTCCACAGAGAGGGACTGCATATAAGAGAACTATGAGATTGACTATGGATGAGCACACTAGACAAGTAGAGTTTGGAGTGGCCTAGTTCATTACCCAGGGAAGATGGGTGGGGGAGGCTTCAACACCCGAGACGCGGGTGGGGGGAAAGGCAGAGATTTCTGATCAACCTGAAACGAATTCTGAACGTTCTTCTCTGCCACAGTTCTAGGGTAGTAAAACCATTCCAAAAGATTGAACTGATGTTTGGGTCAATGTGTGACACTAATCGTATTACAGGCAACTCCACTGTCAACCCGCACAATAAAAACCTATGCGAAAAATGAGTCGACATTTTTGATGCACCAATATAGCAAATTGTTAAAATGGACTATCCCAATGGAACCAGCATTTTCACCCCTTGGGTGACAGGCGAAAGTTACTTGTCCGTCCTGGTTTGTATGGGGACCATAACATATTCAGCAAGAAATCTGAACATTTCAGAATGGACGCAGTTATCAGAAATTGAGACACTGACATAGGATCTTCCAAGTTTTAAAGTGTCAAAAATTATGAACCCGTTGTTGACAGTAGGGCCACAATTGTGGGAAAGAGTCTGCAATTACTGGGCCTGAAGACTCCTAGTTTCTTGGAAGAAAAAAAATGCATACAACTTTTCTGGATTTCGTCAGCTGATTTTCGTTTTTAAACTTTGGGCTCCATCAATTTTTATGTACAAATACTTCTTACAGTTTAGGCTTGTTGGATATTTTATAGTACTATGATGCATTAAGCCTTTTGTGGCACTTTAGAAAACTAAAGCAATTAAACAAAAATAAAACAGCCTGACAAAGTGGTTGAAAACGACTGTTCTACTGAATATCTACCTAGTAAACATCAGTTTCTGGCATGTAGTGCTGTAGATTCACATGCTGTGCATACTCCTGCCATCTAGAGTTGGGCCCGGATGTGTGTGAGTTGTTTTTCTTCTAAGAAGTCTTTCGAGTCAAAAGTTCAGTGACTCCTCCTCCTACTGGTAATGTGCATGGGCATCAACAGCATTGTTAGATGGGTTCTCACCCGTAATGCGGGTGAGGATGGAATGAGAGGTGAAGCTATGTATAGACAGATGTCCATGCAAAAAAGGAAAGTGAGATAGAAAGGTGACTGCAACAGCCACATGTGTCCGGGAAAGAGGGTGTGTGCATGTGAATCTACAGCACTACATGCCATGAACAGATGGCTACTAGGTAAGTAACATTTCTCGCTCCAGGCATGTGTTGCTGCAGAATAACATGCTGTGCATAGACTGTAAAGCAGTCCTATCAAAAGGTGGATAACCTGTGGGTGTTGCAGTAGTTTGAAAAAGAGTACAGAGTTCTGCCTGGCCAGCCTTGATATGTAGGGCTAGCACATCCACACAGTAGTGTTTTGTAAAGAAGTGTGTTATAGACCAGCTTTGCATATATCAGCTATTGGAATATTCCCCAGGAAGTTTATGGAGGCTCCCTTTTTGCGAGTGGAGTGAGCTTTAGGAGGGATAGATAAGGTTCTCTTTGCTTTAGCATAGCAGTTTTGGATGCCCTTGACTATCCATCTGGCAATGCCTGATTTGGAGAGGGCCTTCCCTTTGTGGGGTTTTGAGAAAGCCACAAATATTTCTTGAGTCTTTCCAAAAAGTTTTGTCTTATCTATATAATTACATAGGGGCTCGTTTGACATTCAGAGTGCGACGAGCCCTTTCTGCTACAGAGTCTGGTTGAGGGAAAAAACAGGGAGTTCAGGTGGAACTGAGAAACTACCGTAGGAAGATATTTAGAGTTGGTGCAAAGTACAACTCTGTCCTTATATACTTGAAAGAAAGATTTGTCTAGGGTTAGTACCGGTTAGCTCACTGACACACCAAAGGAAAGTAATGGAGAACAGAATAGTCACATTCTAGGTGAGGAACTGAAAGGGGCAAGAGTGGATAGGCTCAACGGAGGGGTCCCATGAATCTGGTGAGGAGGTTTCATGATGGAGCCAGTTGACTCCTAGGAGGGATTACTCTCTTGATGCCTTCCATGAATGCTTTGATACTTGAAATTGTGAAATGGGAGACATGTTCCTTTTTCTGTAGGTAAGCAGCCACAGCGGCAAGATAAGAGTTGAACAGAAGTAAATGTCAGTCCACACGTTTGTAGATGCAACAGGTAGCAATGTCCTGTACCCGAGCTGTGAGCAGATTAATAGGTTTCGAGTGACAATAATGGGCAAATCATTTCCATATGGCCGCGTAGCCTGCTCGGGGAATGGGTTTACGCGCTTCTTTCAAGATGGCCATGAATTTAGGTAGTAATTTGAGCTATCAGAATTCTCAGACTTCAGGAGTCAGATCACAAGATTGAGAGCCTTGGTATCTGGATGTCGTTTTTCTCCATGGTTCTGCATGAGAAGATCTGACCTGATCAGAAGCCTCTTGTGTGGAACCACCAAGAGGTCCAGAAGTGTTGTGAACCACAGTTGGTGGGCACAAGTGGGGGCCACCAGAATGAGAGCGAGGGATGTCTGCTGTATACTTCGAACCACAAACCGACACAGTGGGAGAGAAGGAAAAAAGTAGGCAAATATCCCTGACCAGTTCATCCATAGTGCATTGCCCTTTGACTGTGGGTGTGGAAAGCTAGATGCAAAGTTTGGACATGTTGCGTTTTCTACGGTTGCGAACAGTTCTATCGGAGGAAAACCCCATCACTGGAAGTACTTATGGAGCACTTGTGGGTGGAGTTCTCACCCATGGACTTGTTGCCACATGCTGCTGAGGAGGTCGGCCAAGTGGTAGTCCACCTCCGGGAGTTGCTCCGCTAGTAGGTGAATTTTGTGAGCGCTAGTAGGTGGATTTTGTCAGGGTGAGCCCATCTCCAAATATGCTAGGGAGGTAAGAGAGCTGTGGCGACCGAGTCCCTTCCTGTTTTTGAAGATATAACGTGGCTGTCATGTTGCATGGCCTGACAAGTAAGGTTTTGCCGCCCAGATGGTGAAGGAAAGCCTTAAAGAACAAGTTACTTACCTTCGGTAACGATATATCTGTAAGAAACATAGGTTAGTTATAGATTCCTTACCTTAGAATCTCCCCCAGGCGTCAGACTGGACCCGGAAAGTTTTTCGTCAGCAGTACCCCTGCGCGTCTGAAGGTAGGGTCGGTCGACTCCGCGTCCGTCGGTGGCGTCGTGGTCGCCGGGATGACATCGCGGCAGCTACTTAGACGCCGCCCTCGTGCGCTAACGTCAGTTCTGTACACGACTTTCCGCGCCAGAAACGCAGAGCCATGCAAGACACTGACCACTGGTGCACAAAACTAGGGCCCTGAAAGGATGTCCGAAACCGTAGAAGTCAGTTCGCATAACGGGGAGGATGGGTGGGGCGGTAAGGAATCTATAGCTAACCTATGTTTCTTACAGATATATCGTTACCGAAGGTAATTAACTTGTTCATCTGAAAGAAACAGTTAGTTATAGATTACTTTCCTTAGAATAGATACCCCAGCAATACCAACCCCGGAGGTGGGTCTGCGAACCAAGTTCACACCAGAAAGTCCTGGAGAACAGAACGGCCAAAGAAGCCGTCTCTCCGGACTTGATTGTCCAGGCAGTAGTGTCTCGTAAACGTGTGCAACGATGCCCACGTAGCTGCCTGACAGATGTCATTTAGGGGGACTCCTCGTCCCAAAGCAGTAGTAGCCGTCGTCGCCCTGGTGGAATGGGCGCGCAGCCCCACTGGAGGCTCCTTCTTAGCCAAAGAATAGCAGGCTTTGATGCACAGAACGACCAATCTGGAGATGGTCCGTTTGTGCACGGCCCGACCTTTCTTAGCGCCCACGTACCCAACAAAGAGCTGGTCATCCACCCGGAATTGTTTTGTGCGATCCAAGTAGAAAGAAAGCGCACGTTTTGGATCCAGACGGTGGAGCCTCTCTCCCTCTTTCGAAGGATGCGGAGGCGGAAAGAAGGTGGGCAAAGTGATGGTTTGGCCAATGTGGAAAGAAGTAACCACCTTGGGAAGGAAGGACTAGTTCTCAGGATGACCTTGTCCCGATGGATAGCCAGAAAGGGAGGCTTAGAAGAAAGAGCTTGTAGCTCACTCACCCTGCAAGCAGAGGTGATGGCCACCAGAAAGGCAGTTTTCAGAGTTAGAAGCCTGAGAGGGCAATTATGAAGCGGCTCAAAGGGAGCGCACATAAGATATGTAAGAACCAAGTTCAAGTCCCACTGGGGCTTTACGAAGGGAACAGGAGGAAAAAGATGAGTAATGCCCTTACAAAACCTATTTACAACAGGGGACTTGAAAAGAGAAGGCTGATCAGGAAGCCTAAGAAAGGCTGAAATGACCGAGAGGTAGCCCTTAAGAGTGCCCAGCGCAGAGCCCTGCTGGGCCAAAGAGAGGAGGAACAAGAGAACCTCAGAAAGAGGGGCAGAAAGGGGATCCACAGCCTTTGCTGTGCACCATGCCACAAATGTATTCCATCTGCAGGCGTATACCGTCTTAGTGGAGGGACGCCTGGCTGCCAAGATTACATCACAGACTTCGGGAGGCAGGTCAAACGACGTCAACTGCCGCCGCTCAATCTCCATGCAAGGAGGTGGAAGCTGGACAGGTTCGGGTGGAGGACCGTTCCTTGCTGCTGCGACAGAAGATCCTCCCGAAGAGGCAGTCTGATCGGAGGATCGATGGCCATGTTGAGCAGCTCAGGATACCAGACTCTTTGTGCCCAATCCGGAGCCACAAGAATGACTTGGGCCCGGTCGCGCTTGATCTTCTTCAGCACTCTGGGCAGAAGTGGTAGAGGTGGAAAGGCTTATAGAAGACCGCAACTCCAGTCGCGACGAAAAGCGTCGCCTAGCGAGTGCCGCCTTGGAAATTCCAACGTGCAGAATTGCTGACATTGCGCGTTCTCTTCGGTGGCGAATAGATCTAACCAAGGCTCTCCCCACTGCTGAAAGAGACCTTGCACCACCTCCGAGTGAAGACGCCATTCGTGATCCATCATGCACATGCGGCTGAGTTAGCACGCCCTGGCGTTCAGTGAACCTGCCAGGTGTTGAACCACCAGGGATACGCCCTGATGTTCCAGCCATGTCCAGAGGCGGAGGGCCTCTTGACATAGGGTCCACGACCCCACCCCGCCTTGTTTGTTGCAGTACCACATGGCGGTGGTGTTGTCCGTGAACAACTGCACTACTCTTCCCCGGTCAGAGGGAAGGAATGCTTTGAGTGCAAGACGAATCGCCCGAAGCTGCAGAAGGTTGATGTGGAGCCCGGACTCCACGGAGACCAGAGGCCTCTGATCTCCGCCTCTCCCATGTGGCTGCCCCACCCCAGAAGGGATGAGTCTGTCACCACAGTGTGTTCTGGTTGGGGAAGGGAGAGGGATCTGCCGTTGACCCAATCCAGGTTCGTGAGCCACCACTGCAATTGTCGTGCAGTCCCCTCCGAGATCTGGACGCAATCGGACAGATTCCCCTGGTGCTGCGCCCACTGGAACTTCAGGTCCCACTGCAGAGCCCGCATATGCCACCTGGCATGATCGACCAGCAGGATGCAGGAGGCCATGAGGCCCAGCAGCCTCCGGGTCATTCAGACCGAAACCCGGGATAGGGGCTGAAAGAGCGGAATCATAGCCCGAATATCCCGGACTCGCTGCTCGGGAGGATAAACCCGAAACTGCGTCGTGTCCAGAACCGGTCCGATGAAGAGGAGCTTCTGAGAGGGAATCAGGTGCGACTTTGGCACATTGATGGAGAACCCCAGCGAATGCAGGAGGTCGGCCGTAGTCTGGAGGTGGGAGACGACAGCCTGGGACGAGCCTGCCTTCAACAGCCAGTCGTCGAGATAGGGGAAGACTGGAACCACTGATCTGCGCAGATCAGCTGCGACCACCGCCATCACTTTCGTGAACACCCGAGGGGCGCTGGTAAGGCCAAAGGGGAGCACGGTAAACTGAAAGTGCTCGTGGCCTACCGTGAACTGCAGGTAACGCCGGTGGGCCGGCAGGACGGGGATATGAAAGTAAGCGTCCTGCAAGTCCAACGCTACCATCCAGTCTCCAAGGTCGAGGGCAGACAAGACCTGACCGAGCGTCAACATCATGAACTTCTCCTTCCGGAGGAAGCGGTTGACGTTCCTGAGATCCAAGATAGGACGCAGGCCTTTGTCCTTCTTGGGCACCAGAAAGTAGTGGGAATAGCAACCACGACCTACTTCTGGGGCAGGAACGTGCTCGATGGCACCCTTGGCCAAGAGTACCGAAACTTCCTGTTGGAGAAGGGCCAGGTGATCCTCCGACATGCGATGGTACTGAGGTGGCATGGAGGGAGGGGTAGTCTCGAAGGGAAGGGAGTAGCCTCTTCGGACTATTTGCAAAACCCACCTGTCCGACGTGATGGTGCGCCAGTGGGGGAGGTGATGGCGGATCCTGCTGCCCACTGGTGTTTGGTGGCCCTGAAAGGTCGGACTAGGAGTGTTTGGAGGCTGCTGCAGAGGGGGCTGTGGTGGACTGGCCTGCCCGCTGGCCCCCAGAACCACACCGGTGGTTCCCACGTCCCCGGCCGCGCTGAGGCTGTACAGCTGGCGCCGGCCTGTGGCTCTGGGCGCGACGTAGTGGGGCACCCCTTCCGTAGCCACGAAAGGGGCGAAAGGCAGACTGCGCAGGGCGGGTGGTGGAGAGGCCCAAGTAGCCTGTGAGTCCTTAAAGCGCTCCAGCGCGTTGTCTGCCTTGTTGCTGAAAAGGTGACGGCCATCAAAGGGCATGTCCATAAGGGTGGATTGGACAACCCCGGAAAAACCAGTAGAACGCAACCAGGCGTAGCGTCGAAGGGCTACTGACGTTGAAATCGTCCTGCCAAGTGCGTCGGCGGTATCCAGCCCACAGCGGATGGTAAACTTCGCTGCGTCTCTCCCCTCGGCAACAGCACGGGAGAGTGTGGCCCGGGCCTCCTCCGGGCACTGAGGCAGCACCTGCGCCACCGTATCCCACACAGAGTGGGTGTAACGGCCCAACAGACATGCAGTGTTTACCGACCGCAGTCCCAAGCTGGCGGAAGAAAACATTTTCTTGCCAAGGTGGTCCAGCTTTTTGGAGGTGCGGTAGGGAAGGCTTGAACCACCAAGCTCTCAGGGGTGGGATGCTGGGAGAGGAAAGTGGGGTCGCCCGGGGTCGGGCGGTGGCGTTGGGCAATCATCCTGTCCACAGGAGCCCCTGTGTTGGGCCTGGACCAAGTGCCCAAAAGGATGTCCGTGAGGGCTTCATTAAAAGGGAGCAGGGGCTCCGAAGAGCTCGCTGCCGGCTGAAGCACCTCTGTCAGGAGGTTAGTCCTGACTGCCACCGTAGGAAGCTCGAGGTTGAAAAGCCTCGGCCGCCCTACGCAACACCACTGCGTACGACGCTCCCTCCTCCGTAGCCACGGTAGGAGGAGACAACATGCCTAGGTCTGGGGTGGTATCCAGACCACTGGAATCCCCCAGTTCCTCTCTCCAGTCCAGATTGTACTCCAACTGGTCTGTCAAAGGCTCACCCTCCTCTGGCTGCCAATCTGGTTGAAAATAGCCAGGGTGGAACACAGGGACAAAAGTACCCATCGGCGCCGGATCCGGCGTCGGCCGACGCCGGTCCGGCTCCGTGTCCACGTCGAGATGGAAGCCGGGGTCGACGCCGGCTGGGGGTCCAGCCGGCGTCAGCTGCGGACGTGGTGCCGGTGGAGTCGGCGCTGCCGGTGGAGGTGTAATAAGGTCTACCGGCGCCGATCCGGATCCAGGCCTGCATCCAAGGGGGACCTGCGGTGCCGAGGCCGCCGAAGGCCTAGGGCCCCCAGCCGAGTCCGCGCTGGCGGAGTGGGGCTGCCCAAAGATGGCGTGCATCGCTTCGTAAAATTGACGAAGCTGGGCAGGGGTCGTTCCCGGTCCCGGGAAGGTCGGAGTCAACCCTGAAGGCTCCGCATGCGCGGGGGGGGGCACCACCCGCACCCAGCGTTGCGTCGGCTGACGGACGAGGGGAAGTCGGAGACTGACGATGCTTCTTCGAATTCTTCTTGTGCCTCGACTTACCTGACCCAGAGTGCGAAGACTTAGAAGAGGAGTGATGATGATGACTCCGCGATCGGTCCCTCGACCTCCCACGCGACCGGGACCATGCGCGAAGCAGAGTTGACTGCCGGTCCTCGAGGAGCTTTCGGGTCCACTCCCGCAAAGACTTCGGGGCCATGGTTCGACAGTCGGAGCACGACTTGGGGTCATGGTCGTGCTCCAGGCAGAAGAGGCACACGCGGTGGGGATCCGTCACCGACATCATTCGGGTACAGGAACCGCATGCCTTGAAACCGGGCATCCCTCGTGCACCAGGAGTTGGTTGAAGACTCAAAAACCAAGTCGACAAAAGTCGCAAAAAACTCAGTCAAAAAGTGACTGGGGGTACCGCTCTTCCGGATCTGCACTTGCTGGCGCGGAAAAAGAAAGAACTGACGTCAGCACGCGAGGGCGGCGCCTATGTAGCTACCGCGACGTCATCCCGGCGACCACGACGCTGATGACGGACGCGGAGTCGACCGACGCCACCTTCAGACGCGCATGGGTACTGCTGACGAAAAACTTTCCGGATCTAGTCTGACGCCTGGGGGAGATTCTAAGGTAAATAATCTATAACTAACTGTTTCTTTCAGATTGCAAGGTCAAAGGTTAGGATTTTTAAGAATCTGATGCGAAGGCCCTGGTATTTAGGTTCCCAATGGCTTTGGACAGTTAGATTTTGTAAATGTGCTCTCCACCCCAAGAGGCATCCGTTGTTATGGTCTCCTGCAGAACTGGGTCATGAAAAGGCCGCCCATGCAACAAGTTTTTGGGTGTTCCACCACTGCAGAGAGTGATAAGGTCAGGGGCTGACCAACACTAGATCGTCCCAATGACCATCTGCTGGAGACCATTACTGCGTTCGGCATTCCTGCAACAGACGCATATGTAGCCTTGGTGGGGCACTATTGCAATGCAGGAAGCCATCAAGTCTAGGTGGCGCGTAACTGTCCCTGCTGTGACCTGTTGGTCTGGTTGAAAGAGCGGAAGTGTCTGAAAAGACTGTACCTGTGCAGGGTTGGGATATACTAACCCATGGTTCCGAGTTGAGGATTGCTCCTAAGTAAGGCTGAATTTGCCAGAGTAGGAGGTGGGATTTTGTGACACTGATGGTGAACCCTCAACTTGTGTATAAGATGTATACTGGCCTGAGTGTGTTTGCGGCATAGTTAGAGGGTGGCACTTTTGATGAGTCAATCGTCACATAATGGAAGACGTGAATGCCCTGCAGACGCAGGTGTGTGGCTACCTTGGCGAAGCACTTAGTGAACACTCGGAAAAATGTAGCGACCCCGAATGGGAGTATCTTGAACTGATAGTGTTTGTCGTGGACTACAAACTTGAGGTAGCGCCGCTGCGCTGGATGTATTGGTATGTGGAAGTAAACGTCTTTCAGGTCGAGAACAGTCAATGTTGCCCTGCTATAGAAGAAATATGACATCCTGAAGGGTGACCATATGAAAATGTTCTGTGAGGATGTATTTGTTAAGGGGTCTTAGGTCTAGAATGGGCCTGAGCGAACTGCCCTTTTTGGGAATTAGGAAGTACACCCCTAAGACTTGGTGTTAAGGTGGTACAAGCTTGATGGCTCCTTTGTGAAGGAGCAATTGCACCTCTTTGAGCAGTTTTTTTTTATTTTTTATAATTCTTTTTATTAAACATACATCGGTTCCAATAAACATTGCAGAGGGTTAGCCAAATCATACATTACAGTCGGTACAGGAGGAAATACGTCGGATTTCTACATGGTAGAGGAATGTTACAGGGTGTGGGGGTCATTTTGTTTGTGACAATTAGGAGGCACACAGATCTCTCCCCGGTAGGTATTCCAGGGGCTCCACATCCGGGACCATTTTTTGGGGCACCCTCTTGCCAGGTAGACTGTTTTCTCCCGAAACATGCACCAGTCAAGGTTCTTCTCCCATGCTGCCAGTGTGGGTGGTAGTGCGGCCCCCCATAGTTGAGCAATGTTGCGTTTTGCCAGCATGAACCCCAGCGTAGCCCACCGTGTCTGATTTGTGTTGAGATCTGTAGGTTCCCACAGATTGAGGAGGCATCGTCTTGCCTCTGGGCGGTTCTTTGAGCAGTTTTACGTGCTCTGGTGCAAGTCTGTGTTTGCGGGGTGGCATGGAAGTTAGCTGCAGACAGTAACCATGCTGTATGATGTCCAGCACCCACTGGTCGGAGGAAATATTCCTTCAAGTGGGGTAGAACCCTTGCAAACGGCCCTCAACAGGTGTTGTGTGATCGGGGTGCAGGAGGGGGAAGTATGGGTTTGATGGCAGTGGCAAGGGTTGCTTTTGGGGACAGGCCCTTACCACTACCTCTGGAGCTATTACCCCTATAGGTGCCTCTGAGAAACCTCTACATGAGGGTGACAAGTCCTGTGGTCGATTGTATGCCATGGAGGGTTCAGGGGAGGTTTGTTTCGAGTCTCTACGGAAGGGAGTGTGGTGAAAGGAACCTCTATGAGTGGGCGCCTGAAGTGCGCCTATTGTCTTAGCTGTTTCAGTATCCTTTTTCATCTTTTCAAAGATTTGGTACACCTGGGGCCCGAAAAGATGTTGACCGTCTAAAGGAAGGGTCAGCAAGTTCTGCTGTACCTCTGGTTGGAACCTGATATGCGAAGTCATGCATGGCGTCTGAGGAGGCGGCTTGAGTTGATGCCCGAGCAGCAGTGACGTCAGCGTCATGAGCACATTGTATGGTCATGTCGGAGATCAATTTCCCTTCAGAAACCAACTACTGCTCTCTTTTCTTGTGTTCCTCTGGGAGGTACTGAAGGATTTCCTTTATTTCATCCCAAGTGGCTTTATCTGCCCAAGAGTCCTATAGAATTGGTAATACGCCAGTGGTTAGTGGACTGCGTCGCTACTCTTTTCCATGCAGCGTCTTGTCTTTTACTTTCTTCATCTTGGCCCTCTTCCACACCGTGTGAACCACAAGAGAGTCTGAAGGAAGATGACCTTGAATATAAGGAGGATCTGAGGGGCAGCCGTATACTTTTTACTACCTGGGGAAGTAATTACCCGAGCACGGACCGGGTCCTGGAAAATGATGGCTGTGCGACACAACATACCTTTTAGCATAAGGAGGTACTGTGTAGTGCGTTGAGTGGAGGAGAGGGTCTCAAATAGGAAATCCTCTTCTATTGGATCTGAATGGAGGGGAACTTTATGGTAGGCTGCCCTGGCAACGAATTCCTGATAGGTAGAGGAATCATCTGGGATGCGAATGGTTGAGCTGGGTAAAAATCAGGGTCAGTGTCTGCAGGGGGCTCAGCGTAATAAGTGTCCCAGGGGTCTGGTTGTGGGGAAATTTGAGAAAGGTCTCCCCCCACTATGTCCCCAGTGTATGGAAGTGATGACCCTTGTGAAGTGTAGGAAAGATGGACTCCTTGAGAGGCGTGAGGGGAGGCGAGTCCTGTGTGGCCTGTATTGGTGATGGAGGAGCAGGTAGTGGACTGGTGGCCTTGTCCATCCTTTTTCTTTGTTTAAGAGCTGGGGCTAAATCCAGGGCCACTTGGAAAAGAAAGCTGCCTTTTAGGTGGCTGTATGGCAGTTCCAGGTGGGCGGGCAATGATCCGGCCTGTCTGAGGATGGATTCCCAAATGTCTCTGTCGAGCATTAATCTCCTCTTGGAGCTGATGGAGTGGCTCGACCGTTTCGTCGCCTATTGTGGTGGTACTCCACTTCGGCGCTGAAGGCTTCGAGATCAATGGTGTTTTTCGGAGCAGACGGTTTACTTGATGCCGAGCTGGCTGACTTGCAGTGTTTTTTCAGCACCAACCCGAAGCTGGGCGTTGTGGGCAAAGTCAATGGTCGGTGCCAACCAAGGCCCGAGGACAGTGGTGGCCCTATGGTTTGCCGCTGGTGTTCCAGGCAGGCTGTGCGGTCTTTTGTGGAGGCCTATGAGCTGTATCGAGGATGGAAAGGGTCTGTAATCACGACCTGTTGAGCTGCTGGAAGGTCTTTGATCTCCAGGACAGAGCTGGCACTGTCGTCTGGTGAGTACACCTCAACGACTGCAGATGCCTCGGCGTGATGTTCTTCAAACTCTTCAGAAGAGGTCCACCGTTTCGACGCTGCTCCTCCATGACATCTCTGTAGGAAGCTGGCTGTGTATATGCTATACCAAAATGAGGTATAGTGTGCACAGAGTCCAGTGGAACCCCAAAGGAAGGCAGAGGTAAAAGTAGATAGCACCTTACTCTCTATTTGTGGTAGAGTGGGCGAGCAGCACAAGTTACTAACTTGTGTAACGATATATCTGTAAGAGACAGTAGTTAGTGACAGATTCCTTACCTTAGAATATCCCCAGGCGTCAGGCTGGATCCGGAAAGTTTTTGCGTAGCAGTACCCTTGCGCGTCGGTAGGCGGCGTCGTGCGGCTCCGCGTCCGTCGTCGGCACCGCCGGAGGTGACGTCGCGGGCAGTACTTAGACGCCGCCCCTGCGCGCTGACGTCAGTTCTGTACACGACTTTCCGCACCAGGAACGCAGAGCCATGCAAGAAGCTGACATAGGTGTCTGAAAAATACTAGGGCCCTGAAAGGGATGTCCTTAACCCTAGAAATCAGTTCGCAGAACGGGGAGGATGGGTGGGCGGTAGGAATCTGTCACTAACTACTGTCTCTTACAGATATATCGTTACACAAGTTAGTAACTTGTGCATCTGAAAGAGACACGTTAGTGACAGATTCCTTACCTTAGAATAGATACCCCAGCAATACCAACCCCGGTGGTGGGTCTGCGAACAAAGATCAGACAAGGAAGTCCCGGAGGACAGAACGGCCAAAGAAGCCGTCCCTCCGGACCTGACTGTCAAGGCAGTAATGCTTTGTAAACGTGTGCAGCGAGGCCCACGTAGCTGCCTGACAAATAACCGGCAGCGGAACACCGGCCGTGGTAGCAGCCGTTGCCCTTGTGGAATGGGCACGCAGCCCAACAGGAGGCTCCTTCTTCGCCAAAGAATAGCAGGTCTTGATGCACAAGGTAACCCAGCGGGAGATGGTCCTCTTGTGCACCGCCCGACCTTTTGGCGCCCACGTAGCCAACAAAGAGCTGGTCATCCACCCGGAAGTGTTTTGTGCGGTCAATATAGAAGGAGAGCGCACGTTTTGGGTCCAGACGGTGGAGCCTCTCTTCCTCTCTGGAAGGATGCGGAGGCGGAAAGAAGGTGGGCAAAGTGATGGTCTGCCCAATATGGAAAGCAGTAACCACCTTTGGCAAGAAGGACGGACGCGTCCGAAGAACAACCTTGTCTGGATGAACAGACAGAAAGGGAGGTTTGCAAGATAGAGCCTGGAGCTCACTCACCCGCCGAGCGGAGGTGATGGCCACCAGAAAGGCTGTCTTCAGAGTCAGAAGACAGTTATGTAGAGGCTCAAAGGGAGCGCACATTAAAAAGGTAAGAACCAAGTTTAAGTCCCACTGAGGCATGACAAACGGAACAGGAGGGAAGAGGTGTGTAATGCCTTTTAGAAACCTGTTAACAACAGGGGACTTAAAAAGAGAGGGCTGATCAGGGAGCCTGAGGAAGGCCGAGATTGCACAAAGATAGCCCTTGATGGTACCCAGGGCAGAACCCTGTTGGGCCAGAGAAAGAAGGAACAGAAGAACCTCAGAAAGAGGGGCAGAGAGGGGATTCACAGCCTTTGCTGTGCACCATGCCACAAACTTGTTCCACTGGCAGGCGTATACCACCTTAGTGGAGGGACGCCTGGCTGCCAGAATCATATCACAAACTTCGGGAGGCAAGTCGAAAGGAATCAACTGCCGCCGCTCAATCTCCACGCAAGCAGGTGGAGACTGGACAGGTTCGGGTGGAGGATTGTCCCCTGCTGCTGCGACAGAAGATCCTCCCGAAGAGGCAGACGGATCGGGGGATCGACGCTCATACTGAGTAGCTCGGGATACCAAACTCTTCGAGCCCAGTCCGGAGCCACAAGGATGACTTGGGCCCGGTCGCGCCAAATCTTCTTCAACACTCTGGGTAGAAGTGGTATAGGCGGAAAAGCGTACAACAGACCGCAACTCCACTCGCGACGAAAAGCGTCACCGAGCGAGTGCCGCCTTGGAAATTCCAACGCGCAGAACTGATGACATTGCACGTTCTCTTCGGTGGCGAATAGATCTAACCAAGGCTCTCCCCACTGTAGAAAGAGTCCTTGCGCCACTTCCGAGTGAAGACGCCATTCGTGATCCATCATGCACCTGTGGCTGAGTTCGTCCGCCCTGGCGTTCAGGGAACCTGCCAGGTGTTGAACCATCAGGAATATGCCCTGATGTTCCAGCCATGTCCAGAGGCGCAGAGCCTCCTGACATAGGGTCCACGACCCCACCCCGCCTTGTTTGTTGCAGTACCACATGGCGGTGGTGTTGTCTGTGAACACCTGCACTACCTTCCCTTTGACAGAGGGAAGGAATGCCTTGAGTGCAAGTCGGATCGCCCGGAGCTCCAGAAGGTTGATATGGAGCCGGGACTCCGCCCGGAGACCAGAGGCCTCTGATCTCCGCCTCTCCCATGTGACCCCCCCATCCCAGAAGGGACGCGTCCGTCACGACTGTGTGCTCTGGCTGGGGAAGGGAGAGGGATCTGCCCATGACCCATTGCCGGTTCGAGAGCCACCACTGCAACTGTTTTGCAGTCCCCTCCGAGATCTGGACGTGATCGGACAGGTTGCCCTGGTGCTGCGCCCACTGGAACTTCAGGTCCCACTTCAGAGCCCGCATATGCCATCTGGCATGATCGACCAGCAGGATGCAGAAGGCCATGAGGCCCAGCAGCCTCAGGGTCATCCGTACCGAAACCCAGGATAGAGGCTGAAAGATCGGAATCATAGCCTGAATATCCCGGACTCGCCGTTCGGGAGGATAGGCCCGAAACTGCGTCGTGTCCAGAACTGCTCCGATGAAAAGGAGCTGTGGAGAAGGAATCAGGTGCGACTTCGGCACATTGATGGAGAACCCCAGCGAGTGCAGGAGTTCGGCCATAGTATGGAGGTGGGAGACGACTGCCTGGGACGAGCCCGCCTTCAGCAGCCAGTCGTCGAGGTAGGGGAAGACTGGAACCCCTGCCCGGCGCAGATGAGCTGCGACCACCGCCATCACTTTCGTGAACACCCGAGGGGCACTTGTGAGGCCAAAGGGGAGCACGGTCAATTGAAAATGCTCGAGGCCCACCATGAACCGCAGGTAACGCCGGTGGGCCGGCAGGACGGGGATGTGGAAATAAGCGTCCTGCAAGTCCAACGCTACCATCCAGTCTCCAGGGTCGAGGGCAGTCAAGACCTGAGCTAAGGTGAGCATCTTGAACTTCTCCTTCCGGAGGAAGCGATTGACGTTCCGGAGGTCCAAGATAGGACGCATGTCCTTTTTGGGCACCAGAAAGTAGTGGGAGTAGCAACCACGTCCTACTTCTGGGGTCGGAACGCGCTCGATGGCCCTCTTGGCCAAGAGGGCCGCAACTTCCTTCTGAAGAAGCACCAAGTGATCCCCTGACATGCGGTGGAATTGAGGTGGCATGGCTGGGGGGGTGGTCTCGAAGGGGAGGGAGTAGCCCCTTCGGACAATGTCCAAGACCCACCTGTCCGAGGTGATGGCACGCCAGTGCTGAAGGTGATGGCGGACCCTGCCCCCTACTGGCGTGCTGTGCACCAGAAAGGAAGGACTAGGAGGGCTTGGAGGCCGCGGACGGGGTGGGGTTGGTGGCCTGACCCGCACGCTGGTTGCCTGACCCGCCACGGCGGGAGCCACGTCCTCGGCCACGCGAAGACGCTTGCTGCGCGGGCCGGTGGCTGGGCAGCGGACGTGACTGGGCGCCCTTCCGTGGCCACGAAAGGGGCGAAAAGCAGATGGCTGCGGAGGGCGTACAGCAGAAAGGCCCAGGGACTTGGCCGTAGCCCGTGAGTCCTTAAAACGCTCCAGCGCATGGTCTGCCTTGTTCCCAAAAAGACCGACCCCATCAAAGGGCATGTCCATAAGAGTGTTCTGGACATCACCCGAGAAACCAGTGGTTCTCAGCCAGGCGTGACGGCGCAGCGCCACTGTCGTTGCAATTGATCTACCCAGCGAGTCGGCGGTATCAAGGCCACATCGAATGGTGAATTTAGCCGCATCTCTTCCTTCCGCAATGGCGCGGGAAAGCAGTGTCTGGACCTCCTCAGGACACTCACAGAGAGTGGGAATATCGGCCCAAAAGGCAAGCGGTGTTGACAGACCGCAAGCCAGCACTGGAGGAAGAAAAGACCTTCTTCCCAAATTGATCCAGGCGTTTGGATTCCCTATCCGGAGGAGCGGTAGGGAAGGCGGTTTGGGAAGCAGAGGCTTGGACAACCAAGCTCTCAGGAGTGGGGTGTTGGGAGAGGAACAGGGGGTCGCCCGGAGCGGGGCGATGGGGTCGGGCCACGTTCCTATCCACAGGAGCCCCTGTGGCGGGCTTGGACCAGGTGCCCAAAAGAACGCTAGAAAGTGCGTCATTAAACGGCAGCAGTGGCTCCGAGGAGGTAGCCGCCGGCTGAAGCACTTCCGTCAGGAGGTTAGTCCTGACGGCCACTGTAGGCAATTGGAGGTGTAAGGCCCCAGCTGCTCTACGCAATTTGCTCCCTCCTCCGTTGCCACGGAAGGAGGAGACAGCATGCCAGGGGAGGTGTCCAGCCCACTGGCATCCCCAAGTTCCTCAGCCCAGTCCTGTTCGTACTCACACTGCTGTGTGAGAGGGTCCTCCGACCCCTCCCAGTCCTCTTCGTCCTCCTCAGGTTCAAAATATGGAGAAGGAGGGACACGCGGGACCCAATGTCTCAACGGCGTCGGAGCCGGCGTCGAGCGACGCTGGTCCGGCGCCGTGTCCGGATCCGGAGAGAACCGGGGAACGACGCCGCCCGGAGCCCCGGGCGGCGTCGGAAACGGCACCGGAGACATCGGCGCCGGCAGAGGTGTAGTTAGGTCAACCGGCGTCGATGGGGGTTGCGGCAGCACCGGAGCCGGGATCGGGGCCGGGACCGAGGCTGGTATGACATGCGGCGCCGGGACCGGAGTCGTCGGCGGCGCCGGGGAAACCCCATCAGGGCCCGCGGGGCCCGAAGGCGCACCGGGGGGACCTTGTGGCCCGAAGAGGCGGGCCATGGCCGACAGGAATTCCTGTATCTCGGCCGGAGTCGCCCCCGAACCCGGGAAGGACGGGTAATGCGGGGGCAGCTCCACAGGCACTCCCGGAGCCGCGGTTGCGGGGACGGTGCCGACAGGAGCCTTAGCCGAGTCGCGAGACCGGCGAGGCGAAGTCGTGGAGCGATGACGCTTCTTAGACTTTTTATGCTTCGACTTACCGGAGGAGTGCGAAGACTTGGACCCAGACGACCGATGAGGACTTCGCGACCGGCCCCTCGACCTCTCATGTGACCGGGGCTTGGTGTGGCGCGGAGCCGACTGCCGGACCTCGAGGAGCTTTCGAGACCACTCTCGCAAAGCCTTCGGGTGCAAGGCCCAGCAGTCGGGGCACGACTTTGTGTCGTGGTCATGGCTGAGACAGTAGAGACACTCTAAATGTGGGTCTGTGATCGACATCATACGACCACAGACGTCGCAGGGCTTGAAGCCGGGCATCCCTACCGACACCTTCGGAGTCGAGAGACTCGTGGAGAAAAACAGTGAAAAATCACCAAAAAGATAGTCAAAAAATGACTAGGGCACTGCTCTTCCCGGATCTGCGCTTACTGGCGCGGAAAAAGAAGAACTGACGTCAGCGCGCAGGGGCGGCGTCTAAGTACTGCCCGCGACGTCATCCCGGCGGTCCCGACGAGGAGCCGCACGACGCCGCCTACCGACGCGCAAGGGTACTGCTACGCAAAATCTTTCCGGATCCAGCCTGACGCCTGGGGATATTCTAAGGTAAGGAATCTGTCACTAACGTGTCTCTTTCAGATGTAAGGCTTTATCAGAGGGTAGTGCTAAGCATTTTTTGTACACACACAGTCAGCAAATGATGTCACACACTCAAAGACTGAACTCAGACCAATTTTGTTTGTATAAAAATATTATTAAGTTATTTTATTTCCAGAACCAAGCCAAGCCTGGCACAGGTATATGAAATAAATGCTTTGCAAATTCTTATGCAATGTTTTACAATTGAATGCTGGTTCAAATGCAATTGATTGAAATACAGGTAAGTCAAAATGTCAAAATTACCTATCAGATTACTTTTTAAATTACTTTTTCTACTCAGTGTGATATGTCTAGATATCAAACTGGGACTTTTCCTAGAGAAAAGGTAAGTAAAATCAGTTTTGTACAGTTGTAGTTTTTCGGGTTTTCATACAAATCAACTCCACACTTAGAACATTTTTCAAGGAAAAACAGTCAATGTATTCCTATGGAGAGAAATGAAGTTATCGGTTAACAGATAAGTACTCTGTCTTTGGGGTTTGATTGTAGGATTTATATAGCGCATGAATGCCCAAGGGCGTCTAGGCGCTCAGCAGAGGGGAGAGCCAGAGTTCATGTAGACAGAAAAAAGAGTAGTGTTAGTTTGTAAATAGCCAGGTCTTTAATAGCTTTCTGAATCCGAGCAAAGTTGGACAGCTTTTGATATTTATGGGGAGTGAGTTTCATAGTTTTACTGTGCCCAGGACAAAGCTTCTTCCTCCCAAACGTGCTTTTTTGAATTTGGGTGTTAGGAGTTTGCTCTGTGTTGAGCGTAGGTGTCTGGGTGGATGGTACCAGGTGAGATGTTGTTTCAAGAACGCTGGTCCATTTCGGTGTACAGCTTTGTATGCTAGGCATAGGGATTTGAAGTCTATTCTTTTCTTCATAGGAAGCCAGTGAAGTTTTTTCAAGCCTTCTGAAATGGATTGGAATTTGGGAATGTCTAGCAGCATTCTGGCGGCCGCGTTCTGCGCTCCCTGAAGCTTCATCATGTGCTGTTTTTGAAGGCCTAAGTATAATGCATTTCTGTAGTCCAGTCTGGCCATGACTAGAACTGTCACTAGTGTTTTTACTGCTTCTGGGGGAATGAAGTTACGTACTTTGCGAATTGATTTTAAAGTTAGAAACACCAGGGAGACGACTTTGTTGACCTGATCTTGGAAGGTAAGCCTGACATCAAAAATGATGCCAAGGTTCCTCACTTTATGTACTGGAGTAGGTAGAGCTCCCATGCTGGGGGGCCACCAGTTCTGTGACCAAAGAGAGGTATCTGTTCCCAGTAGGAGGACCTCTGTTTTGGTTCCGTTGAGCTTTAGACAATTTGTCCCCATCCATTGGTTAATGTGGGACATGCATTGTCTGAAACGATCAGCTGTTTCATCGGGGCTACTTGAAATGGACACCACAATCTGGGTGTCATCCGCATAGGATATTAGTGTGAAACCAAATTGCCTGATATTAGCTAAAGGGGTCACATAAAGGTTGAACAGGGTGGGGCTCAGAGAGGAGCCCTGTGGCACCCCACATGGCAGCGAAAACTGCTCTGAACAGGAGTTGCCGATCTGAACATATTGGTATCTGTTGTTCAGATAGGATTTAATGAGCTTTTGAGCAGTGTTCTTGACTCCTACCTCCTGGAGCCTTCTGATTAGAATGTTGTGGTTCACGGTGTCAAAGGCCGCCGATAGATCCAACAGGATCCAGGCGGCCTTGGCACCTGTGTCCAGTATTGCCTGGATCTCCTCTGCTGCCATAATCAGGGCAGTTTCTGTTCCGTGCTCTTGTCGGAAGCCATACTGAGATGAATCTAATAAGTCTGCCGAGGAGATAAAGGTCGTTAGTTGGATGTTGAGGATTTTTTCCAAGACCTTGGCCGGGAAGGGAATCCTTGCTATTGGTCTGTAATTGCTATTATCACTGGGATCTAGATTGGGTTTCTTTAATAAAGGAAGAATTGACACCCTTTTCCATGCGTCTGGAAAGACACCTGAGATGATAATTTCTTTAAAGATTGTACTGAGATGTTCACTGATTACTGATTATATCTGGTGCCATGTGAAATATGCTAGGTGGACAGGGGTCTGAGGGTGCTCCGGATTTGATTGATTTAATGGCCAGCAGGACTTGTTCTAAATTGGGTGGATCGAAGGAGTCCAGTGCCTTGATTGGGCAAAGTGGTGTTGTGTCGGGGGTGACTGCCATGCTGTCGTCCCGGTTAGTAAGGGATTCAAAGATGGTTTGAACTTTGTCCTTAAACTACCCTGCAAGTTGGTAGCAAAATTCCACACTAAAGTCCTTATTTTGAGGTTCAGGGAGTTTAACTAGTTCCTTCAATGTTGTAAATAGTGCTTTGCTTGAGTTGCCTGACTGCTGTATTTTATCCGAGAAGTAGCTACTTTTTTTATCCATTATCATTTTTTTATAAGTGCTCAATGATAGAGCGTATGAGATTTTGTCGGCTATTGAGTAGTTATATCTCCAGCGTCTCTCGGCTTTTCTGCAGAGTTGTTTCTGTTTGTGCAAGGCATCACAGAACCATGGCTCGGATTTCTTAGTGCGCTTACTGGTGACGCTTTTTTCCAGTGCTAACGAGTTTACTGCAGATTTGATCCAATTGATGAAATTACTTGTTGCTAGCTTTGTTTTGAATTTTAGATCAGGTTTAGAGGATGCTAAAGTGCCTTGCAACTGCTGGGGGGATATGTTCCTCCAATTCCGTTTTTTAATTATCTTGCGTGGTATATGTGGGCTGGGAATGTGGTGTGTGGTGGTTACTGTAAATAGGATGGCTCTATGATCTGACCATGGAATTGGCAGAACCTCTTGTAGTTCAAGATGGGGATTGGATGTGAATATGGCCGTTTTTCGATGGGCATCTCTAAGATGTCCTCTGTGTGCATTTTTTTATTAAATCCCACACTGGCATCAGTGTGGGTTTATTGTGCCGAGAGGTTTTATACCAAACTTCCCAGTTTTCAGTAAAGCCATTATGGTACTGTGGAGTTCGTAATGACAAACACCCAGCACCATATACTCTTAATGGCATTACTGCACTTACAATGTCTAAGAATTGGCTTAGACACTGTAGAGGTACAGGGCTCATGCACCTGTAACCTCACTACTGGTATAGTGCACCAAGCTAGAGGGGTGGCTGATCTATGCCAGGGCAGTGGGTTGTAGGCATGGCACACAGGGATGTGTGCCATGTCGACTCTTCACTTTGTTCTGCACCAAAACACGCAGCCTGCAAAGGCAGGTTGTGTGTGTAAAGGTACAGGGCCTCTTAGGGTGGCACAATAAGTGCTGCAGCCCTTAGAGGCCTTCCCTGGCCACAGTGCCCTTGGTACTTGTGGTACCATTTACAAGGGGCTGACCTGTGGCCAGAGAGTGCCAATTGGGTTTTGTTTTCAAAGCAGTTTTAGAGAAAGAACATAGGCCCTGGGTACCTGTTTGGCAGGAGCCATGGGCACACTCAGTCAACGTACATCAGCAGTTTAGCAAAAAGTGGGGGCAATCATGCAAAAAGAGGAAACTCTCTTACAATCTCTAAACATCACGCCTGGCTGTCACAAAGGGTCTTTTTCGATCTGAAGGGCAAAAGGCAAAGGTTACAGATCTGATGAAGATCAGTCTGTAGATACTCTGAGAGGCACCAAGGACAATTTCTAAAAGGCGCTCGTTCCATCACCTTCGTAACATGGTATGGAACCAATCGAAAGTCCCGGGAAACGAAGGCCCCGGAAGACGAGGCACCACAAGGGACCAAAATCGATCTGATGATCACCCAAGCGCAGCTGCAGTCATCAACCCGGAACGGACGGTTAGAACTTTCCCGTAGAAACCGGAAAGAGTACCAGCACCTGTCTCGAACCAGAGCACGTGTCCGAACCAGATGGCGGAAAGAAAATATAACAATGGAGTCGATGCCCCTGCACATTACCACCAAGAGTAGGAGGCACCGAACCATGTGACTTTAAAGACTTCTTCGAAGAAAAACAATTTACATACATCCGGGCCTAACACTAGATGGCAGGAGTATGCACAGCATATGTATCTATAGCCACACATGCCTCGGACAAAACATTACTGAAGGTAAGTAAATAGTTCTTCAGATAGAGATTTCTAATCGCAAATTCCTCACCTTCTGAATCGATACCAAAGCAGTACCTATTATGAGGTGGGTCAGTGTATCGGCTCAAACTAAAACGTCTGACATGACCGAGCAGGCAAAATGCAATTTTTTGCGAACCTCACAGTCCAGACAGTAGAGCTTCGTGAATGTATAGAAAGCCACCCAATTAGCTACCTGTCAGATGACACACAGAGTTCCTATCTTGGTCAACCCAGTGGAAGCAGCTTTGGACCTTCTAGAGGCTGCTGTTTTGCCAGTGCATAGCAGATCCAAATGCAGAGCATGATCCAGTGGGAGGTGGCCTGATCAGAACCGCCGTGACCTTTATTATTTGCTCCAGCAAACCCCATTAAGAGTTGATCGCCCACCTGGTGTTGTCTGGTATGACTGATGCAAATACTCAGTGCTCTTTTAGGGTTCAACTGATGGAGTCTCTTCTCCTGCTTAGAGGGGGTGAGGTGGAGCTTGGAACGCCAGCAGGGTGATGGTTTAGCTGCTGTGGAACCACATCACAACTTTCGGCAAGAAGGATGCATGAGTCAGCCGAACAAGTTTGTCTGGTGTACTACGGGTTAACACAGGGAGCCTGAAGCTCACTCATTTGCAGTGCTGATGTGATTGTGACGAGAAAACCAGTCTTCAGAGTGAGAAGCCGCAAAGGACAACTGTGAAGTGACTCACAGGGAGTGCACATCAAATATTTGAGAACCAAGTTAAGGTCCCACTGTGGCATGATAAAGGGAGAGGGCGGAAACAGGTGGTGCAGGCCTTTCAAAAAAATGCATCACAACCGGTGATTTATATACCTAGGGCTGGTCTTGCAACCAGTGTTCCCTCGAAGGTGCGCGCGCGCACATCAGTGCCCCCGAGCGCGCAGTGCTGTGTGTGTGGCGCGCACACACATCCCCGAGAGCATTGGCGCCGCCGCTGCAGCGCGAAAAACGGGCATTTCAAACTTGCAGAGGAAGAGGAATTTAGCAAGTGCTCCCTGGAGCACTTGCTAAATTTCTTTTGTTTTCTAGAGTGCGACTGTGGGGCTCATCGTTTGCTTTTGTTTAAGTATTCGTGTTAATTGCAGAGCCCGTCAGGAGCTGCGATTAACATGAATGCTTTAAACAAAAGCACACAATCTGCCCGCAACAACACTCTAGAAAACTAAAGAAATGCAGCACCAAACACAGCGTGTGCTTTTAGAATCACCTAAAAGCACACGCTGTGTTTCTAGACTTGCTGCATTTCTTGTCTTAATAGAGCTGGGTTGCCGGATGATTGTGTGCCTTTTTTAAAGTTTTCATGTTAATTGCAGCTCATGGAGGGCGCTTCCATTAACATGAAAACGTAAACAAAGGCGCACAATCACCCCGCAGCTGCGCTCTATTAAGAGAAGAAATGCAGCAAGCCTACAAACGCGGCATTTGTAGGTACCTTTAGCTCGTGCATTTATCTTGTTTTGTAAGCTGTTGTCGCGGCCTCAGCTGCTCGCACAGATTTATTCCTGTGTTTTTGTGCTGTCCTGTTCAGACAGAGTTAGCTCTGTCAGTGCAAAGTGGTATATATTTAGCAGGCCCGGGAGCAGTGCCTATGTTTAAGAATGCCCCACATGCTGAGAGACAACCGCCTCTCCCTGCAGGCCAGCCTCGGACAGATTGAAGCGCGGATTCTGCAGCAGGTCCTGTTTCTAGGAGCTATGAAGGCCGTCGACTCTGAAGGAGTATTGGCTTCTTCTCAAGGAGGGCATAGGGCGGTGAGGCTGGAGCAATGAGATACTGAGCTGCCAGCCGGATGTTACTCCATGAGAGTCAATGACTTCTCAAAATTAATAGAGATAGTTCTAATTAACCGTTTATAAAGTACACACCACAAACTAAATTGTCTACTGCTCAGAGTATAATTAGGGTTCTTACGCAATTAATGATGACATTCGTGTTTTTTTTTTATACCTCACAACGATGAAAGGCTGAGCAGGCCCTGCTTGGGCCCTGCTTGGGGTTGAACCTGTTAGCCTCAGGTTCTACACCCATTTGGCCAGTGGGTGCTCGACCCACTAAGCCTTCTACTTGGCGTCTGTTGCACAGACCACAAATCGAAAGATGCCTTTGCTTTAAAATAAAAGTTGTTGTTATTCGCTTATTCTGTGCGTCTCAGATTAAACATTTATAAAAGTTGGACTGGGGCCGGCGACTATTAATCAGGTCTAACGCAGCCGCTCACCCTCGAGCTATCTAATTGTGTTTAAAAGGGATGGGTTCGTCAGGGGTGATGTCAAACTAAAATAAAGCTTTGTAGAAGACATATATTACAAATTATGTACCATACACAATCCATTAGTCAGCTTTACATGATTCAACTGCGTTCATTGTCCCTTTCAGATAAAAAATGAAAACGCATACTTTAACAGCTTGATAACTTAATCTGCAATTGAATTCCCAAAGACATTTGCCATATCCTGAGTCATAATCAGGATAGGCGTCTATTACAACCATGTAATTTAATTTCTCAAAAATTAAAAAATGCTGTCAAAGTAGCACACTCGGCATCTTCAAGCAGCTGTTATGCATCTGTACTGTAACTCTAACATGATCAATTTTTAGTGAACTCCAGCATCCACGAGGCCTCAATTTCACGTGTCTCAGTACTGGGGCCCTGGTTATTTCAAGTGATTAACAAGCATTGGCATAGCCAATAGGTCTCGCCTTTGGGACCGCATAAGTGTTTAGCAGTGCAGCACATTATAGAGACAATAAACCTTAATTCATAAAGTATGGCAAGAAAGAAGGCCTGCAGTAGCGGGATACGAGATCTGAGATGGTGCACGTGGGAAGGCCTGATAGAGAGCACTGCTGATATATACATAATAATAAAACACCACACACCTCTGTCATTCTTACACCTCTTTCCCGTTCTATCTGAACTACGCTGCCACTTCCCCCAGCAGGCGGGTAGTGAAGTACTCTAGTGTGCACAGAATCATATCACTAGAAGCGGGAAAATATGTTTTGTGAATAAGGTAACGGTTTCGTGCCCTCAGTTCAGTCTGTTTAAGAAAGTGAGCACGTTTTAAATAGGCCTTAATTGCTTTTCAACAAGTAGATTTAAACAATGTACACGGGCGGTCATCAATTTTAGAGTATCTTGTACAGACATCAGTACACGTGAGGTGGGGGGGAGTAAAGACGGCACGGACAACGGGAGGGGGCAGGAGACAACGAGAGGGGGGGCGAGATTATAGACAGCATGGACAACAGGAAGGGGGCAGGAAGAAATTTAACACGACAACGGGAGGGGCTGGTGCAGAACCAGATGAGGCTGGAACACCAAATGGCTTCCATGACACTAGTCAGGATGAAACGAGAACAGCCTGCGCCTCATATTTTCCATGGGCTCGGCAGCTGCCATATTTTTGTGTGGATAATTATATTTACATTTCAATTGTATTCTCTTCATTGACTATTCATTTTAATAAAAGTACGATCTTTTTGAGCCTTTATTAAAAGTAGAAATGTATGCAGAAAAGTTCTCGAATGCTGGGTACTTTTATTTTACTTATTTATTTTTAACTGAAGCTTGTCACCCACAGCCTCAGATGGCCATTGGAAGCCCCAAATTCAATTATATTACATTACATGCACAGTGAGGAGCAGCGCCAAGCTTGCACTACAAGCCTGTGTGAGTGGTCTCTTGTTTGAGTGAATCACTGGGCCCTTTTAATCAGTTAAGTGGCTTCACCAGCCCCTCCCTCCCTTTCAGTTAAGCTGCTTCCGTGCCCAAGTTCATCAAGGTCAAAGGAGCAATTTTATAGCCCTGTGCTATTATTCACCCATGGCCTATTTAAATAAGACTGATGAGAGCAAATAAAGATTTGATCAATACAAGATAGATGACCCTGAGCACACAGTCCACGGCAGCCACAAAACTACCAGAGTCCAGCGCCGTATTCTTACAAAACATCAATTCCTGTCCTTGAAAACCGAAATCATCACTTTATCTGTGAAAATGTTGCACTTTGAAAAATGAGCGCCAAACTTAACGAGGGGCGCTGGTAAGGCCGAAAGGGAGCACGGTGAACTGATAATGCTCGAGGCCTACCGTGAACCACAGGTAACGCCGGTGGGCCGGCAGGACGGGGATGTGGAAATATGCGTCCTGCAAGTCCAACGCTACCATCCAGTCTCCAGAGTCGAGGGTAGTCAAGACCTGAGCTAGGGTGAGCATCTTGAACTTCTCCTTCCGGAGGAAGCGATTGACATTCCGGAGGTCCAAGATAGGACGCATGTCCTCCTTGTCCTTTTTGGGCACCAGAAAGTAGTGGGAGTAGCAACCACGCCCTACTTCTGGGGTCGGAACGCGCTCGATGGCCCCCTTGGCCAAGAGGGCCGCAACTTCCTTCTGAAGAAGCACCAAGTGATCCCCTGACATGCGGTGGAATTGAGGTGGCATGGCTGGGGGGATGGTCTCGAAGGGGAGGGAGTAGCCCCTTCGGCTAATGTCCAAGACCCACTTGTCCGAGGTGATGGCACGCCAGTGGTGAAGGTGATGGCGGACTCTGCCCCCTACTGGCGTGCTGTGCACCTGAAAAGAAGGACTAGGAGGGCTTGGAGGCCGCGGACGGGGCTGGGTTGGTGGCCTGACAAGCATGCTGGTTGCCTGACCCGCCACGGCGGGAGCCACGTCCTCGGCCACGCGAAGACGTTTGCTGCGCGGGCCGGTGGCTGGGGAGCGGACGTGACTGGGCGCCCCTTCCGTGGTCACGAAAGGGGCGAAAAGCAGATGGCTGCGGAGGGCGTACAGCAGAAAGGCCCAGGGACTTGGCCGTAGCCCACGAGTCCCTAAAGCGCTCCAGCGCATGGTCTGCTTTGTTCCCAAAAAGACCGATCCCATCAAAGGGCATGTCCATTTGAGTGTTTTGGACATCACCCGAGAAACCAGTGGTTCTCAGCCAGGCGTGACGGTGCAGCGCCACTGTCGTTGCAAGCGATCTGCCCAGCGAGTCGGCGGTATCAAGGCCACATCTGATGGTGTATTTTGCCGCATCTCTTCCCTCCGCAATGGTGCGGGAAAGCAGTGTCTGGACCTCCTCAGGACACTGGGGCAGAACTTGCGCCACCGAGTCCCACAAGGAGTGGGAATATCGGCCCAAGAGGCAAGTGGTGTTGACGGACCGCAAGCCAGCACTGGAGGAAGAAAAGACCTTCTTCCCAAATTGATCCAGGCGTTTGGATTCCCTATCCGGGGAGCGGTAGGGAAGGCGCTTTGGGAAGCAGAGGCTTGGACCACCAAGCTCTCAGGGGTGGGGTGTTGGGAGAGGAACAGGGGGTCGCCCGGAGCAGGGCGATGGCGTCGGGCCACGTTCCTATCCACAGGAGCCCCTGTGGTGGGCTTGGACCAGGTGCCCAAAAGAACGTCTGAAAGCGCCTCGTTAAACGGCAGCAGTGGCTCCGAGGAGGTAGCCGCCGGCTGAAGCACTTCCGTCAGGATGTTAGCCCTGACAGCCACTGTAGGCAACTGGAGGTGTAAGGCCCCAGCTGCTCTACGCAACACGTTGCAAAATTTGCTCCCTCCTCCGTTGCCACGGAAGGAGGAGACAGCATGCCAGAGTCAGGGGAGGTGTCCAGACCACTGGCATCCCCAAGCACCTCAGCCCAGTCCTGATCAAACTCACATTGCTGTGTGAGAGGGTCATCAGACCCTTCCCAGTCCTCTGCGTCCTCCAATTCTGGTTCAAAATAAGGAGGAGGGACATGTGGGACCCAAGGTCCCATCGGCGTCGGAGCCGACGTCGAGTGACGCCGGTCCTGCGCCGCGTCCGGAGAGAACCGGGGAACGACGCCGCCCGGAGCCCCGGACGGCGTCGGGAACGGCACCGGAGAGATCGGCGCCGGTGGAGGTGTCGTCAGGTCAACCGGCGTCGATCGGGGTTGTGGCAGCACCGGAGCCGGGGTCGGGGCCGGGACCGAGGCTGGTGTGACAGGCGACGCCGGGACCGGAGTCGCCGGAGAAACCCCATCAGGGCCCGCGGGGCCCGAAGGCGCACCGGGGGGACCTTGAGGCCCGAAGAGGCGGGCCATGGCCGACAGGAACTCCTGTATCTCGGCCGGAGTCGCCCCCGAACCCGGGAAGGACAGGTAATGCGGGGGCGGCTCCACAGGCACTCCCGGAGCCGCGGGGACGGTGCCGACAGGACCCTCAGCCGAGTCGCGAGACCGGCGAGGGGAAGTCGTCGAGCGATGACGCTTTTTCGACTTCTTATGCTTCGACTTACCGGAGGAGTGCGAAGACTTGGACCCCGACGACCGATGAAAACTCCGCGACCGGCCCCTCGACCTCTCACGTGACCGGGGCGTGGCGCGGACCCGACTGCCGGACCTCGAGGAGCTTTCGAGACCGCTCTCGCAAAGCCTTCGGATGCAAGGCCCGGCAGTCGGAACACGACTTCGTGTCGTGGTCGCGGCCGAGGCAGTAGAGACAATCCTGATGCGGGTCTGTGATCGACATCATTCGACCACAGGCGTCGCATGGCTTGAAGCCGGGCATCCCTATCGACACCTTCGGAGTCGAGAGACTTCGAGAAAACAGTGAAAAAATCACCCAAAAACGTAGTCAAAAAATGACTAGGGCACTGCTCTTCCCGGATCTGCGCTTACTGGCGCGGAAAAAGAAAGAACTGACGTCAGCGCGCAGGGGCGGCGTCTAAGTACTGCCCGCGTCGTCATCCCGGCGGTCTCGACGCCGAACGCGGAGCCGCACGACGCCGCCTACCGACGCGCAAGGGTACTGCTACGCAAAAACCTTCCGGATCCAGCCTGACGCCTGGGGATATTCTAAGGTAAGGAATCTGTCACTAACGTGTCTCTTTCAGATATTTACAACCAAAAAAAAGTATTAATCACTGGCAAAACAATACATTTACCAATGGACAAAAACACCAAATCACATAATTCAACTCAACAACACAATTACACAACACAGCACATACATCAAATCCCCACCACAAAATTCCACATCATGCCACAAAATTCCGCAGCACACCACATAATTAAACTCCACTACATGCCGCTCCACAACACTAAAATAAAATCCATATATATACACTCCGTAACACACAATCCCACACCAACTAATTTCAGTACACTTAATACCACATAATTATTAGCCACATAATTCCACTACACAAGCCCACTCTACACCCCACAATTGCACGCCACACAATTCCACAACTATCAATTCCAATCCAACCCACATAATCCTACTACACACTACATACATACATAAACTCCATAACACATGGGTAAAACACTGTCATTTACAGCGCCAATAGCTTTAACTCAACCAATTGCGTGACCGATTGCATGTGCAATGCTTGTTATAGACTTTTAAACCAGTCAAGTGCAATCATAAAAACAACCCATAGAGGGCATTACATTCTGGTTATATGACCATGCAACCATAGACTTAGCCCTTAAAGCGCACTTCAAGGCCTATTATACCTTTTTAGGTCGAGCCTAGCAGCAGCACGCATGCACTGCTCGCTCTGCGAGACTGCTGTAGTAGAGTATGGCAGAGAAGCACAAGTTACTAACTTGTGTAACGATATATCTGTAAGAGACAGTAGTTAGTGACAGATTCCTTACCTTAGAATATCCCCAGGCGTCAGGCTGGATCCGGAAAGTTTTTGCGTAGCAGTACCCTTGCGCGCCGGTAGGCGGCGTCGTGCGGCTCCGCGTCCGTCGTCGGCGTCGTGATCGCCGGGATGACGTCGCGGGCAGTACTTAGACGCCGCCCTGCGCGCTGACGTCAGTTCTGTACACGACTTTCCGCGCCAGGAACGCAGAGCCATGCAAGAAGCTGACATAGGTGTCTGAAAAATACTAGGGCCCTGAAAGGGATGTCCTTAACCCTAGAAATCAGTTCGCAGAACGGGGAGGATGGGTGGGCGGTAAGGAATCTGTCACTAACTACTGTCTCTTACAGATATATCGTTACACAAGTTAGTAACTTGTGCATCTGAAAGAGACACGTTAGTGACAGATTCCTTACCTTAGAATAGATACCCCAGCAATACCAACCCCGGTGGTGGGTCTGCGAACAAAGATCAGACAAGGAAGTCCTGGAGGACAGAACGGCCAAAGAAGCCGTCCCTCCGGACCTGACTGTCAAGGCAGTAATGCTTTGTAAACGTGTGCAGCGAGGCCCACGTAGCTGCCTGACAAATAACCGGCAGCGGAACACCGCGGCCCAAGGCCGTGGTAGCAGCCGTTGCCCTTGTGGAATGGGCACGCAGCCCAACAGGAGGCTCCTTCTTCGCCAAAGAATAGCAGGTCTTGATGCACAAGGTAACCCAGCGGGAGATGGTCCTCTTGTGCACCGCCCGACCTTTTGGCGCCCACGTAGCCAACAAAGAGCTGGTCATCCACCCGGAAGTGTTTTGTGCGGTCAATATAGAAGGAGAGCGCACGTTTTGGGTCCAGACGGTGGAGCCTCTCTTCCTCTCTGGAAGGATGCGGAGGCGGAAAGAAGGTGGGCAAAGTGATGGTCTGCCCAATATGGAAAGCAGTAACCACCTTTGGCAAGAAGGACGGACGCGTCCGAAGAACAACCTTGTCTGGATGAACAGACAGAAAGGGAGGTTTGCAAGATAGAGCCTGGAGCTCACTCACCCGCCGAGCGGAGGTGATGGCCACCAGAAAGGCTGTCTTCAGAGTCAGAAGACGAAGAGGACAGTTATGTAGAGGCTCAAAGGGAGCGCACATTAAAAGGTAAGAACCAAGTTCAAGTCCCACTGAGGCATCACAAACGGAACAGGAGGAAAGAGGTGAGTAATGCCTTTTAAGAACCTGTTAACAACAGGGGACTTGAAAAGGGAGGGCTGATCAGGGAGCCTGAGGAAGGCCGAGATAGCACAAAGATAACCCTTGATGGTACCTAGGGCAGAACCCTGTTGGGCCAGAGAGAGAAGGAACAGAAGGACCTCAGAAAGAGGGGCAGAAAGGGGATTCACAGCCTTTGCTGTGCACCATGCCACAAATTTGTTCCACCTGCAGGCGTATACCACCTTAGTGGAGGGACGCCTGGCTGCCAGAATCACATCACAAACTTCGGGAGGCAAGTCGAAAGGAATCAACTGCCGCCGCTCAATCTCCACGCAAGCAGGTGTAGACTGGACAGGTTCGGGTGGAGGACCGTCCCCTGCTGCTGCGACAGAAGATCCTCCCGAAGAGGCAGACGGATTGGGGGATCTACGCTCATATTGAGTAGCTCGGGATACCAAACTCTTCGAGCCCAGTCCGGAGCCACAAGAATGACTTGGGCCCGGTCGTGCCGAATCTTCTTCAACACTCTGGGTAGAAGTGGTATAGGCGGAAAAGGCGTACAACAGACCGCAACTCCATTCGCGACGAAAAGCGTCGCCGAGCGAGTGCCGCCTTGGAAATTCCAACGCGCAGAACTGATGACATTGCGCGTTCTCTTCGGTGGCGAATAGATCTAACCAAGGCTCTCCCACTGTAGAAAGAGTCCTTGCGCCACTTCCGAGTGAAGACGCCATTCGTGATCCATCATGCACCTGCGGCTGAGTTCGTCCGCCCTGGCGTTCAGGGAACCTGCCAGGTGTTGAACCATCAGGAACATGCCCTGATGTTCCAGCCATGTCCAGAGGCGCAGAGCCTCCTGACATAGGGTCCACGACCCCACCCGCCCTGTTTGTTGCAATACCACATGGCGGTGGTGTTGTCTGTGAACACCTGCACTACCTTCCCTTTGACAGAGGGAAGAAATGCCTTGAGTGCAAGTCGGATCGCCCGGAGCTCCAGAAGGTTGATATGGAGCCAGGACTCCGCCGGAGACCAGAGGCCTCTGATCTCCGCCTCTCCCTTGTGACCGCCCCATCCCAGAAGGGACGCGTCCGTCACAACTGTGTGCTCTGGCTGGGGAAGGGAGAGGGATCTGCCCATGACCCATTGCCGGTTCGAGAGCCACCACTGCAACTGTTTTGCAGCCCCCTCCGAGATCTGGACGTGATCGGACAGGTTGCCCTGGTGCTGCGCCCACTGGAACTTCAGGTCCCACTGCAGAGCCCGCATATGCCATCTGGCATGATCGACCAGCAGGATGCAGGAGGCCATGAGGCCCAGCAGCCTCAGGGTCATCTGTACTCGAAACCCAGGATAAAGGCTGAAAGATCGGAATCATAGCCTGAATATCCCGGACTCGCCGTTCGGGAGGATAGGCCCGAAACTGCGTCGTGTCCAGAACTGCCCCGATGAAAAGGAGCTGTGGAGAAGGAATCAGATGCGACTTCGGCACATTGATGGAGAACCCCAGCGAGTGCAGGAGTTGGTAGGGGAAGACTGGAACCCCTGCCCGGCGCAGATGAGCTGCGACCACCGCCATCACTTTCGTGAACACCCGAGGGGCACTTGTAAGGCCAAAGGGGAGCACGGTGAACTGAAAATGCTCCAGGCCTACCGTGAACCGCAGGTAACGCCGGTGGGCCGGCAGGACGGTGATGTGAAAATAAGCGTCCTGCAAGTCCAACGCTACCAACCAGTCTCCAGGGTCGAGGGCAGTCAAGACCTGAGCTAGGGTGAGCATCTTGAACTTCTCCTTCCGGAGGAAGCGATTGACGTTCCGGAGGTCCAAGATAGGACGCATGTCCTCCTTGTTCTTTTGGGCACCAGAAAGTAGTGGGAGTAGCAACCACGTCCTGCTTCTGGGGTCGGAACATGCTCGATGGCCCTCTTGGCCAAGAGGGCCGTGACTTCCTTCTGCAGAAGCACCAAGTGATCCCCTGACATGCGGTGGAATTGAGGTGGCATGGCTGGGGGGGTGGTCTCGAAGGGGAGGGAGTAGCCCCTTCGGACAATGTCCAAGACCCACGTGTCCGAGGTGATGGCACGCCAGTGGTGAAGGCGGACCCTGCCCCCTACTGGCGTGCTGTGCACCTGAAAGGAAGGACTAGGTGGGCTTGGAGGCCGCGGACGGGGCGGAGTTGGTTGCCCGAACCGCCACGGCGGTAGCCACGTCCTCGGCCACGCGAAGACGCTTGCTGCGCGGGCCGGTGGCTGGGCAGCAGACGTGACTGGGCGCCCCTTCCGTGGCCACGAAAGGGGCGAAAAGCAGAGGTTAGGGGAGGGCGCACAACAGAAAGGCCCAGGGACTTGGCAGTAGCCCGTGAGTCCTTAAAACGCTCCAGCGCATGGTCTGCTTTGGAACCAAAAAGACCGCCTCCATCAAAGGGCATGTCCATGAGTGTATTCTGGACATCACCCGAGAAACCAGTTGTTCTCAGCCAGGCGTGGCGACGCAGCGCCCCCGTCGTTGCAAGCGATCTGCCCAGCGAGTCGGCGGTATCAAGGCCACAACGTATGGTGAACTTTGCCGCATCCCTACCTTCCGCAATGGTGCGGGTAAGCAGTGTCGGGACCTCCTCAGAACACTGGGGCAAAACAGCCGCCACCGAATCCCACAGGGAGTGGGTATATCGGCCCAAAAGGCAAGCAGTGTTGACGGACCGCAAGCCAGCACTGGAGGAAGAAAAAGCCTTCTTCCCTAACTGGTCCAGGCGTTTGGATTCCCTATCCGGAGGGGCGGTAGGGAAGGCGGTTTGGGAGGCAGAGGCTTGGACAACCAAGGTCTCGGGGGTGGGATGTTGAGAGAGAAACAAGGGGTCGCCCGGAGCAGGGCGATGGCGTCGGGCCACGTTCCTATCCACAGGTGCCCCTGTGGTGGGCTTGGACCAGGCGCCCAAAAGAACGTCAGTCAGTGCATCATTAAACGGCAGCACAGTCTCCGAGGAGGAAGCTGCCGGCTGAAGCACTTCCGTCAGGAGATTAGTCCTGACAGCCACAGTAGGCAATTGGAGGTGCAAGGCTGCAGCTGCTCTACGCAACACCGTTGCGAAATTTGCTCCCTCCTCCGTAGCCACGGGAGGAGACAGCATGCCAGTGTCAGGGGAAGTGTCTAGACCACTGGCATCCCCAAGTTCCTCTGCCCAGTCCTGATCATACTCACACTGCTGTGTGAGAGGGTCTTCCGACCCCTCCCAGCTCTCCTGGTCCTCCTCTGGTTCAAAATTTGGAGGAGGAGGGACATCTGGGACCCAAGGTCTCATCGGCGCCGGAGCCGGCGTCGAGCGAGCGTCGGTCCGGCTCCATGTCCGGAGCCGGAGAGAACCGGGAACGACACCGCCCGGAGCCCCGGGCGGCGCCAGGAACGGCACCGGGATATCGGCGCCGGCGTGGTTAGGTCAACCGGCGTCGATCGGGGCTGCGGTACCACCGGGCCGGAGCCGGGATCAAGGCTGGCGGGACAGGCGACGCCGGGACCGGAGTCGCCGGGCGACGCCGGAGCAACCCCATCAGGGCCCGCGGGGCCCGAAGGCGCACCGGAGGGACCTTGAGGCCCGAAGAGGCGGGCCATGGCCGACAGGAATTCCTGTATTTGGGCCGGAGTCGCCCCGAACCCGGAAAGGATGGGTAATGCGGGGCGGCTCCACAGGCACGTCCGGGGCCGCGGGGACGGTGCCGACAGGGGCCTCAGCCGAGTCGCGAGACCGGCGAGGCGAAGTCTTAGAGCGATGATGCTTCTTAGACTTTTTGTGCTTCGACTTACCTGAGGAGTGCGAAGACTTGGACTCCGACGACCGGCGGGGGCTCCGCGACCGGCCCCTCGACCTCTCACGGGACCGGGGCTTGGTGCGGCGCGGAGCCGGACCTCGAGGAGCTTTCGAGATTGCTCTCGCAAAGCCTTCGGGTGTAATTTCCGGCAGTCAGGGCACGACTTTGTGTCGTGGTCTCGGCCGAGACAGTAGAGACACTCCAAGTGCGGGTCTGTGATCGACATCATTCGACCACAGACATCGCATGGCTTGAAGCCGGGCATCCCTACCGACACCTAGGAGTCGAGAAGACTCGAAAAGAAACAGTGAAAAAATCACCCAAAATTTAGTCAAAAATTGACTAGGGCACTGCTCTTCCCGGATCTGCGCTTACTGGCGCGGAAAAATAAGAACTGACGTCAGCACGCAGGGGCGGCGTCCAAGTACTGCCCGCGACGTCATCCCGGCGATCACGACGCCGACGACGGACGCGGAGCCGCACGACGCCGCCTACCGACGCGCAAGGGTACTGCTACGCAAAACTTCTCCGGATCCAGCCTGATGCCTGGGGATATTCTAAGGTAAGGAATCTGTCACTAACGTGTCTCTTTCAGATAGGCTTGTTAGTCCCTCCTTAGTACAGCCTTGTCTTCATTTGTAACCTCCCATGGATACTGGCCCCTTTACTTCGGTTGTTACATGGAACCTGTTATTTAGTCTGTAAGCACTATTTACTTAATTGAGTTTCTCTTACTGCAGGCCAGAAATGCGCTGCTTCAGCTGAAACTGCTTGTGTTTTTTAATTTACATTATGTGCACTTTGTGATCTGGATGGTACATGTTCTTTGCAGCAGGCAAATTAGCCCTCTGCGCTACCTTTCCATGAGTCAAAACTTCCACTTGACAAAACTCCATCTCTCTCTAGGACATTAATCACCGGAGTTATCATGACATTTTTATTGTTGCCTAAAATTGCTGGAGGCCAGGAAGGAGGCAGCAAGTGCTTTTAGAAACATAATATACTTGCAAGCATGTCACCCCACCCGAAGTCAGCGCCCGGTGCGATCGCACCGCCCTAGAGCCACCTTGCTCAAGGGTCCTGTGACCTCAGTGACTGTCGCGCTAGGGTGTGCTGCTTCATAGGCCTGCCAGCAAGACTGGTGGTGAACTTCAGTATGGATTGTGGTTGACAGGCCTTTAAGGTTAACCCACATTTGCCACCGTTAGGGTCCACATGCTGGTGCTAAGACACCAGGGCTTCTAAGTTCTAGCAAGGGAATGTGCTCCCTCAGGAGAGTGGTCTGGTGTACTGGTCATGAAGGCTGAACCTGGTTCCCCAGTTCCAAATCCGGCAGCTCTGACCATAGTGCCACATCTTCTCCTCCACTGAACACCATACTGCCCCATTGAGAGAAATTTGCGCTGCCTTCAGCTACAACCCAATTGTGCCCCGCCATAAACTCCTGGATGTGACACAATTCAATTACGCATTAGACAAGAGTAATATGCTGCCTAAGAAAAAAGTAACAAAATCATGGACAAAGCAAACACTCATAGGTAATGCAAGTTTAAGTAAAGCATGTGAAATGTAAGTAGGAATAACATGGTTACCTTAACGCTTTTACATTAATTATTCAGAAATCAGTGAGTGCTTTTCCCAGTGGCACAGCAGAAGTGGACACTGTCCTGGTCTTCTCTGGGCAAGAAGGAAGAGACAGAGTCCTTTTCCTTCTCTACCCGCCCCGCCCCGAACTGCCACTAACGCCGAGCCGGATCTGTGGGCCTTGGCTATTTCTGCCATCCTGTGACGCATGTTTAAAATAAAAAAGCAGGGGAACGGAATCTATCAAATTAAAGAAGTAGGGGCAGCCATGCCCTGCCGATCCCACCTACTACTACCACTGCATGTGTGGTGCTTTTAGGAAGCAAGCAGACTACTTCAAGGGTTAATGATCGTCTTGCTACTAGAATGGCTGAGCTAGAGTGCATGAGGTGAATCAACATGAATGGACAGAGTCACTACAAAAAAATGTTTGTGCTTTGAGTCGGAAAAGAAAGGGAATAGGATGGACATAGTTTGTTTGGCAGTGAGGGGAGAAAACCCCGGCAGAGCTGCATTTTCATTCTATTGCTGAAAGATTTAATTCCCTTCTCTGTGCAGCATGCAGAGTATTTTAATGAAAGCTCAACTTTTTACTCTTGGGGTCCTGAATCACGTACACTTGGAATTACCAATCCCATCCCCTTAAAACCTAATTCTTGACCCCTGAAATGATGTGCCCTCAGCAGCAGCTACCGTGTGACAAAGCAGTAAGACTGCGGCGCGCCCATCCTTGTGGAGAAGGTGGTAGCTGAGGTAAGGGTTGGGTAATGACCTGAATCTCCCAAAGTACATTTTAAAAAAAAACTATTTGTCTTTTTGAGAGGTAAAGCAAGGTTCATTGACGGTGAGACTAGTTAAACGACGATGATTCGAAAAGTGTGGCAAAGCAGATTATTTCCAAAACCAAGTGTTTTGAAGTATATAAGCCATTATTGCTTTAAACCCAGATCAATCAAACAGAATGTCTGAAAATATGGATTATAAGCTGGTTTTTAAAAACGCCTCCTACCTCTGCCGGTCGCACTTAAACACTTGTGTGCCGCTCTGACGACAATCAAGTCCCGGGATCAAGTGACAAGACCAATACTGTGCCTTTGGTTCATGAAAGTACACATGTTCAGAGGGCACGGCAGGGGCTGAGAAGTTGACTGTTTTGTCAACAATCTCTGTCCAGGCTGATGCGGGGGCTTAGGAGGGAATGGGCCGAGCAGGCTGTAAAACTACAACATCCTGCGCAAGAGGCTCAGGTAATGTGACTTCTCTGCTGGAGAGTGCGGGAAGGAAAAACCAAGCTACCACCCGCCGGTGTGTCCAATCTTCAAAGCATGTGTGTGCTTCTGGTCACCAAACGGGTAGTGTGATTGTGGGAAAACAGCAGGCAAGACCCGCTCCATGGATCACCCACGTGATGGCTGGTACCCCCAGAGTAGACTCATAGGAAGGCTGATTGGGGCAAGGCTAATTGATCTGTTAAATTCTGGCCTGCCTGCTCAGCGCTGTTCATGAATATTCTATCTCTGACGCATAGCATTTCAAATTTGAAGGTGCATTTGCATGCTCATATATGTTAGACAATTTTAGCATGCTAGTGCTGCCTCATTGGCAGTGTGCCTCAATTGCAGTATTGTCAGAGGGGCGCTAGAATACGTGACTAAAGCATTTTAATACGGTGATGCGGACACTAGCATTAAAATGCGTTAGTCGAAAGCCTGATGCGGCCCTACCCTAACCCAGCCCTGAAACTGCGAAAAGTAAAATTATAATAACAACTTTATTATAATTTTATTTTTCTTGCATTTGTTAAAGTTTTCATGTTAATTGCAGCGCCCATCATGAGCTGAAATTAACATGAAAACTTGAACAAATGCACACAATCACCCCGCAGCCCAGCTCTATCAAGAAAAGAAATGCAGCAATATAGCTGCCAAGGTTTCAAATTGCTATGTGGGACGGTTTCAAACATGCCTTAACACCGTTCACGTGGATCTGTATGTCAGGAAATGCACTGTCTTTTCACTTTTTTAAGCAAAAGTTTGGAGTGATATTTGGCGCTGCACCCACACGCGCGGTCTGGTTACTGGCGCACATAGCCTTGGTTGCAGCGCACAAAGACCTTACACTACCACACACAGAGGAAAAAAATTAGAGGGAACATTGCTTGCAACTGTAAAAAGTTAAAAGAGCTGAAAGGTACCCTTTACCTGTGCCCAGAGAAAATTCCTGAAAAACAACAAAACATAAGATAACTTAGCCTGGAGTGGGTCAATCTGGCGAGTACCACACCAATTCACAAATCTGCCCCAATGACAGGTATATACAGTTTTTGTTGAGTGACGCCTGGTTTCCAAGATGATATCAACCAGCTCTGGAGGAAGGTCAAAGGTGTTTTCCTGATGCCTATCAATCTCCAAGCATGAAGGAAATTGCAAAGACCCGGGTGCAGAACCTTGCTGATGCAGAAGCAGGTCCTGCCGGAGGACTTGCCTGATTGGAGGACAGATGCTCAAGCTAGGAGCTCTGCATACCATATTCTCTGTGCCCAATCTGGGGATAAGAGAAGAACCTGGGTCGGTCCCGCTCTCCAGAACTCTGGGCAGAAGAGGTATTGGCAGGAAAACGTACAGGAGTCCCAAGTCCCACCCTAGGTAGAATGAGTCTTCTAGCGAGGGACGCCTTGGAAATTCCAGCGCGCAGAACTGCTGACATTGCGTGTTACTCGGCGGTGGTGAATAGATCGAGCCAAGGCTCTCCCCATGAGCAGAACAGACCTTGTTCCACCTCTGGTTGCAACTGCCACTCATGATCGGCTAGGCTCGAAAGCTGAGCTTGTGCTTCGCGGCATTAAAAGATTCAGCCAGGTGGTTCACCACCAGGAAAATCCCTTGATGGGTCAGCCAATTCCAGAGGCGTAGAGAACTCTGGCACGGGTCCCAGGACTCCACTATACATTGCTTGTTGCAATGCCACATGGTGGTGGTGTTGTGCATAAGCATCTGGACCAGCCTCACTTTGATGGATAGAAGGAAGGCTTTTAACGCCAAGAGAATGGCCCTCAGCTCCTGTAGGTTGATATGGACCTTTGATGTACACCTCTCCCACGTGGCCACCCCAATACAGAAGTGATGCATCATTGTGAGGAAATGGGGTGCATTATATGGTGTGGTTGCATGACGTCACCATGTAATACACTAACAATCCCTTTAGGACCAGTCCGGTTTTGTTTGTTAAACTTTAGTGTAGGAAGCTGGCTCCTTATATGATATATCAAAATAGGATACCGTGCAAGGAGTCAGGGGTTCCCTCATGAGTGGACAGGGGCTTGCTCTAGCAATCCCAAGGTGCTCTTCTAGGGGGTAGTGTGGTCGAGCAGCCTTAGACTTATCAGAGAGGAGTGTTAGACATCTGCAAATACACACAATAGTCAATAAATGATGTGCACGACTCAATAAGGAGATCCACACCAATTTATAAAAATCGCGCATATCTTTATATATATTTAGGCACCAGCATCAACACGATCAGGTAAGCACGTTATTCAATAGAAATACTTTTGCATTTCAAAAGTCGACGACACTGTGCATTTTTCAGAAGCTACAATGTTATCCTATGTGAGAAAAACAAGTACGGCATACAGGTACAGTACAGCGACTTACGAGACCAATTTCCAGGACTTAAGGTGAGTGGAGGGCAAGGTCCAAGGCAACACCAGCGGCACTAGGGCGGCCAGATGCAGGGGTGCAAAACAGCATCAGGTTCTCAATTGAAGTCAATTGGGATCGGTCTTTGTAATAAAGAGGCTGCAGGTTTTGACTGGGAGACCAGTCCGGCTGAACCAACAGGGGGGCTCAGGCCTAACGATGCTCAGGGACATAGGGGCATCTTTGGTCCTCTTCTCCATGGGCCACGGGTAAAGAGGTGTCCTTAGGCGTCAGATTTTTCTTACCGTGAGCAGTCCCGGTAAAGGGGGCTTGTGAACAGAGGCTGCAGGCGCCGTTGAGAAGTCCACAGTGAGGAAACCCAAGGTGGGCTGTGAGTCTGGAGGGTCTGAGGAACACGTTGGCCCACTTCAACTCGGGCTAGTTTGCTCAGGGTGCAGCCGTGCTTTCTGGCAACGGGTTTCTGTGGTCTTGGATCCTCACAGCTCAGTCTTTGGTACCTGAAGGATGCAGGGGAACAGGTCAGCTGTCCCACGGGAGTTCTTGGTTCCTGGGTGAAGTATGGTGGGCCTTCCAGGCTTTGGAGACACAGCAGCTGCAGGATAAGTTGGCTTTTGGTGCAATTGTCGAAGTCAACCAGCAGGCCGGGAGGATTGGCACCAATTCAGTTGCTGGATCTTCTGTTCTTGCTCTTTGTGACTCTTCACATCCGTCTTCTTCTTTTAGGTCAGCAGGATCTGTTTCCCTGGTGCCAGAGGCTCCCCAAAATACTGAATTTAGGGGTGTGTATGGTAGTAGCCAATAGGCTACCTATCCTTGGGGTCACTAAGCCCCCTATATGACCACTTTCCGTGGGGGCCACGCCTTCCTGACTAGCTGATTTTCCTGCCTGTCCAGGTGCCAAAGGGCTCCTGACAAAGGTGGTCAGCTTCCTCTCCTGTGAGGGGAGACAGATGCGCATTTCAGAGGGGGTGGCTTCTTTGAAGCTTCCCTGCTTTGGAATGCTAATCAGCAGGTCATCATGTAGGAGGAGGTGTGAACACCCTCTTCCTGAGCAGGCTTTGTCTCTGACCTCCTGAGAGCAAAAAACCTCAGCCTTGGCGGTCAGAAACTCATCACTGGCAGTCAACACACCAGAGACTGGTAGGTTTTCAGGGGGCACCTCTAAGGTACGCTGTGTGTGCATGTATTAATAAATCCAACATTGGCCTCAATGTGGGTTCATTATACGAGTTGTTTGATACCAAACATCCCTATTTTCAGTGAAGCCATCATATAGCTGGGGAGCTTGTTTTTACAAGTATCTAGCACACGTACTCAAAATGGCTTCCCTGTTCACTTGTACTGGCAGCATTAGGGCTGACCAGCACAGGGGCATATATGCTCCTGCAGTTATGTTCTCGCATGTAGTATAGTGCACCCTGCCTTAGGGCTGCAAGGCCTGCAGTAGGGGTGACTTACCTATACTCCATGCAGTTTCTGTGGGCATGGCACACAGGCTGTGTGCCATGTCATGTTTCCACTTTTGTCTGCACCAAGACACGCAGCCTGCAGTGGCAGTCTGTATGTGTTTGGTGAGGGGTCCTTTAGAGTTGCACAATTTGTGCTGCAGCACTTAAGGACCCTCTTTGGCCTCCTTGCCCTATGTACTAGGGGTACCACTTACTAGGGGCTTACAGATAGTGCCAAAGGCATTGCCAATTGGGTTACAATGGTACAGTGTTTGGATAAAAAGATCTGGCGCTGGGGACTTGGTTACCAGGGACCCAGTGCACTTCCATCAAATATCAGGCAAAAAGTGGGGGGTGACCATCTCAAAAAGGGGCACTTTCCTACACTTAACACAACCCTGGGTAGCTGTGGCTCTGAACAGTAAGGCATACACAATGGAACAAGTGTAAAGCATTTGACCAGCACCAAAACAATTGAAGGAAACAAAACAGACAAGAAATCCAACATCAATGTATAAACATAGATCAGATTTTTATGAATTTTTAGACACCAAAACGAAAAAGAATTTGCCACTTGGAATTTTTTTCAAGAAAAATTTGGCAAAAGTGGCAATGTGGTTACTTAGAGTCACTTTGGACCATCAACTCCAGCAGAGAACCATCAAAGAGGCAAGCAAAGCCTGAAGAAACAGTTACCTCAACATGAAAAGCAGTCTTCAGTCCAGTTCCAGTGTCAGGGGTCCCTTGATGTGGACTTCTATTGGAGAGGTTCAAAGTGATGCAAAGGAATACAGGATGCTGAAGATGCTGTGTGGTTGACAGGGGTGTCTTCCTGGGGCTTCTCCTCGGTACCACGGGGCTTGGTGAGGCGCTCCTAGCCACAGAGGTCAACATCCATCCAAGTCCTCTAGAGCTTAGCAGAAGTCCAGTCCCCACTGGGCTACCAGTCGCCTGGAACAGCGGTTTCAGCAATCTCTCCTTTTGGCGGTAACTTGCCTTCTAGACGACCAAGATACTCTCAGGCGACTCTCTCGCGTCAGGCAGACTCGGGTGCAACTTTGGAGAATCAGGTCTTGGTCCTTTAGGCTGCATGGGGTTGAGGAGTGACGATCTGGTGACCTTTCTTCCAACTCACCAGGCAGGCTACCTCAGCTTTTGTAGTCAGGCTACCTCAGCTTTTGTGGTCCTCTGCTGCAAACAGGAGGTCAAACAACTGAACCTTGGATTCTCTTTCTTCTGGCTGGGCTCAGGAGTTGGCTCCTACACGAGCACAACACAGAAGGGACAGTCCTTTCCTTTCGTAGCCCCAAGGTGCAGATCTAACTTTGGTACCATCACGCTTTACTAGGTACATGGTGCAGCAGGGCTATCTTTCTTTGGTCCTCTTCTCCAGTCCAACGAGATCTGAGTTCTGGGTGCCAGGGGTGCCCTTCTCATGCTCAGAAAATGCCCTTAGGGTAGGTCATGGTCACCAGCCAGTAGTCTTCCAGGTTTTCTCCCTACTGATGACTACTTCCTACCAGGGAGAGGCAACACCTCTCCCCCCACGTATGCTTCTATCGTGTCCTTTCCTGGGAGTCGTTTACACATCTCCCCAGGACGGCAGAAATCTGTCTCGGGGACAGGCCCTGTGTACAACTGTAGTCAGGCACAAGAAATTTTGGGCAACAAAGGGGCACATTTAAGTTTAACGTAGTAACAAGTTACATAAATTTTGACTTGAGCATCAACTCCGGCTTAATGTGAGGAGTTGTTTGATACCTTAGAGTACCAACTTGTGTTGCCCTATTCAGGAGTTAGCACAGCTGAGGGGTCAGCACGTAACCCTGTATCTGCCAATGGGGCTACCATTCCCTTCTGCAGTAAAAAAAAACAATTTTTTGTTTTTACAACCGGAACATGTAAAACACCTGCTCTGACTCTCAAGATGTTGCACTCTGCTTTAAGGCTCTGTAGGGTTGCTGTAGGGGTGACTTACACTGGAAAGGGCGGTTTTGGGCTTTGCCATGACTTCAGATTCCACTGCAGAGTCCTCATATGCAACTTGGCATGCTAACCGATGTTTATTGTTGCCCAACTCAATGGTACTCATTTCATCGACCTCAGAAGGATGAATGGCTGAGTGGACCTATTGGGATATGAACCTGTGACCATGACGTCAAACACAGGCCCATACAGTGGACGCATTAGTCCACTAAGCCACTGTCATAAGGTTTCTGCACATACAGAGCTATGCACAGGATAATAGGACCTCGGAATATAGTGGTGAGCCAACCATAAACCTTAGCACCCAAAACCCCAACCCAACTAGCCTTAGCGTCCCATTAGCACTAATGTACCAATGATTAGACCACCCAGAACACGGTATCTCTCTCTCAGGACTCGCAGAGGCAAGAACACTCTTTCGTTACTCTCGTACCTGTCCACAACATGCGTAAGAAGAGACACTTTATAGTTCAAAATATTTATTTCAACTTACGTGCCCTTAGATACAGTACACGTGTCAGTACTAATAGCATAATACATAAGAATAATATAATCAGCATAGTTACTACTCCATAGAATACGAACGGGGAAAGCATCTCATAAAGCAGTGGATATATGTCTAACTAACATTACCACCCTCCCCGTGCTAGAAGCCAGTTTATTATAATAATAGAAGACCTTCGGGCTTTGACTAGTGAACCCCCATACCTCAGTCTCTTGATGCAAAACTACATCAGCAAACAATCACAGCTCTTCTCTCTGGAAAGGTCGTCTCCAAGTGCTATCTTAGAGCAAGCGAGCGCATTATTAAAAGCACACTAATTTCTCAATGGCAGCTGTACAAGTGTTATGTCTAGGTGCGAGGGACGGGCCAAATCAGTAGAAACCAGGGATTTGTTATTCGACCTTGTAACTGTTGTTCAGACTGAGCCCACAAAGGGAATAGGAGAAAAGGTGAGAAACAGAAAATGCAGGCTATTGTAGAACAACTTGGCAATAACAGAGGGCGACAGAACAACATCCAATAGTAACGTGCGCAAGAGTCATCATGGCAGCCAGGCGTGGTAACGTAGCCAGACCTGCCAGGAGGCCATGAGCCACAAGACACCCTCCCCTGGTCAGTCCATCGGCCACGACGAAAATGAAGACAGAGTTCCAAATACCTGAGCAGAATAGAGGCGGTCTACTAACAACTAACGGCAAGTCAATCAATCCAAAAATGTGGAAGAGCAGAAAAATGCTATACCGTCCAGAAGGACATCATTGGAATCGTCAAAAACGTAGACGCCATCCAGTCCAATAGGTCAAAGCTGCAGGAATGTTCTTCAGAGTATGGAGCATCCAAAAGCAATGCGGGACAGCTTGCGTGATATTCAATATAACTTTGTTGTAGGAGATTCTGAGCAGCCGCCCAGATATCCCATTGTGCCAAAATCCCCAGTGCAGCCGCACGCATCATAAAGCCAGCAGCGGAACAGTCCCGTTCATGGGCCTCTAAGGGACCCACCAACCGAACAAAATCCGGGACCGACAATGACGAATTGGAGAGGCAATAATCCATGGTCCATGTAAACGGACAGCGGATGCAAGACATCACAGGTTGCACGCAAGTGAAATACGCAAAGCGAAAGGAAAGGGTGTAGGACACACTGATAGTTGCCAAGGGCAGAACATCGAAGCCAACCAGAAGTCGCTCACGGAGCAGCTGGAGGCGTTCGGGATCGAGAAGGGCCCAGTGGTGTGCAGCCATTGCGCAGAAAACAGACCAACAGCAAGACACCAGCCGCCAAAGCGAGGATTAATGGGAAACCACCAAAGACGCTAGAAAAATAGAATGTATGAATGCCGGTATCACACCGAAAATAGTTTGAAAGGTGGACACGAGGCCAGACCCCACAACCTTAAAAAGTGCACCAGACCCTCAGTGTTTGATGCGTTAAAAATACGATGAATTAACTCCCCAAAATGTTGGGGGAGGTCAGTGTTCAAAAGGGCCTGTATTTCACTGTGGGTGCTCGCCACCTGGAGAATGAATGTCTCCCGGGCGGATGTGAGCATAACCTCCTCATTCAATAATAGGGCCTTTATTCTGCTCAACTTATTGAAATCTGCCTCCATGGTAGGAATGGAAGGCCAAATAGAGCTATCAACGATGTCGTGAGGGGGAGGAAAAAGCACATTCTTGCAGCAGACAACTCTGTGTGAGACTGTAACAATATACGGAATGCCAGCCTGTAGGCCACAACAGTCTTCGTTATTTAAAAGCAAATAGCTACCGTTGGTAAGCAAAGTAAAAGTAGGAGAAATAGCAGGAGCAGGAATACCCTTTAGCACACATGCAAGATTTGGAACTGAAACGCTACAAGCCCCGTGCAATTTAATATGTTTACAAATAAGCGAATGACCCACAGTTGAATCACAAGACTCCCCGTGAGAAATACCTCCTTGCCATCTCTAAGGCATTTATACATGAAAGGCAGGACCAAAGTTCATGCAGGAAAGCACTACCCAAAGGCTGGAAACGGCCTACAGGATAATGTTTCATGCACGAACCGAATTCAAATAGGGAAAAAGGTAAAGCTATAACCCCATGAACTAGCCACACCGCAGAATCTAGTTCCGCTACAGAGAATGGTAAAGGATCCACTTTTTCAATATGTAACAAAGTGTAAGATGCATCTTTCATGGACATGAACTGCTGTTTGTCAGTCAAATTAAAAGGCAGAAAGAGGGCAGTGGTGTTTAACAAATTCCAAGGAACTTTACCCAACTTAAGGGTTTGCAAAGTCCATGCAAACTGCATCACTGAACGCAACTGATTCTGACCATGATACAACATAGAGACATCATCTTGTACAATATCAACAACAGAGGATACAATATTGTTTAATGTGTAAATGCGGGAAGACAGGGTATTTATACTATTGTCAACAACAGCAAGCACCTTTTCCAAATTTGCTTGGTCTATTTCCCTAAGACGGGAAGCAGCTTCCATTTGTGACAGCTTCCAGAGCTCATTATACGCTTCATAAATGAATCTCTCGGTCGGGGACCACGAGGTCCCAAGATAAAGTCAGATAAGTCAATAGTGCCTGATAGGAGGGATAAATGGTTCTTAACAGAGTCTAAGGACGAATGTTGTAACCATTGTTTACATAATTTACCAACCGAATACGTGGTCACAGTACGAGTTTCAGTAAATCTTGGATCAGGCTTGTCCTGTATGTAACCAGGAACTGTGCCATGAAAACGAAGTTGGCATGCATTAGATGATATGGGCCATGCCAACCAGGGTGACTGTATTAGTGCAGAAACGTTAAAGGAATTGTTCTGAAACTGAGCCTGTAACGCCATAAGGGACATATTAAAATGCAAACTATCATTTGGAAGACTCGACAAGGATGGGATGGTTGGCGCATTTAGTTGTTTAACGGTAGCCAACCCCCAACACGTGGTCTGATAAATGGAAGCATTTAGAAATAGAATTTGGGCTGGGATAAGGCAAGCACGGTGCAGGGCCTCAGTGCCCTGCACCTGCCATAGCTTCGAACCCCAGATTGATTTTAAATCCACTGTGTCTTTCCAATACTCATAACCACCCACCGCCAAGGCGCTCAAAAAGGAACCCGAATATAGTAATTTAGTGTGGGTCAACATTATTTTTTGAGTCGATGGAGATTTTAATTTAAAATAATAGGACCCAGGGTTCGATCGATTAAAATCAGTAAAATAGGTGAATTTATTTCGAAGAGTCTGGGAACTACCTGGTATGGGGTTTGGGCAGTGTTCCCATTGGGTGTAAGTAACAGGGCTGCGTAGTGCACTTGGTTTGTGGAGAAAATGATTGCCCCAATGCTGGTAGCAATACAAATCGGCATAATTCGCAGAATTCATATACAAGTCTTCAGCATTAAAAGAGGCATAATATTTTAAATCAGCAAACAATGCTTCAACTGCATGCACATCCCAATCATCAGAATGAATATTACTTTTTACTACATCACCCATCGAGACTCGAAGGACATTTGGTACATTAATAATTTCTGTCGGGCCATGTATTTGAAAGTTTACCGCATCCCATACGATGCCATCAGCAACTGGAAACGCTGAAATGTTCACAAATGTGTGGTCACGCTTCATGATGTGTGAAGAGGAATGTGGAGCCAAAGTTCCAGCAACACTGTTCACAGCAGAGCGTTCAGGTAAATAGTGACCATTGATGAGTAGAAAAACACTGTGACAAAGCCAATGGACATGAACAAAAAGACCAAGAAAAGTACCATCCAAATATATGTCCAAGGTGGAATCAAAAATTGTCTCTAAACCAGGATACAAAAAGACTAAACTTGGACGGGACTTGTGATGAGTTGGAATCTGAGTCAAAAGAATAACGTGTCGGGCTCAGTGGCGTTGTTGGTTGGTGTGCCACCGACTCTGTGGCGGGATAAGTATATTCGTCCTCGGCCATGCAGGGTGATGCAGGGGGTTCAAATATATTTTCAGGCAAATCAACCATCTCCATGGTAACATCAGTGATTGTTCGTGCAGGCGTGCCTCGAACGCTTGTCCGATAAATGGCAGGACAAGAGACCGCTGGTGTGACACTATTTAGGATCGGCCAGATGTTGTAGCTTGACATTTTCCACTGAGATGTATCTGTTTTCCTTGCGACCGGGAAGCGGTGGTAGGATGACTGTACGTGTTCCCTTCAAGCCCAGTACTGGAACCGGTGCACGAAAAGAGGGGCCGAATTCTTTTTTGTTCTCCACCTTCTCTCGTACCAGGTCGCCAATCTTCGGAAGCCAGCCGGCAACCGGAATCTGCACAGCAGGGTCTGTGGCTGAAGGTAAATGTGCAATCGCTAGTTTGTCTCGGGCTTCTTGTAAGTCCTGTAACATAGTAGAATGATTATCTACATCGAACTTGGCGGATTGCGCCGCCATGTCTAGACCATCAAGGTCAGGCACAAACATTCGTATGCCAAAGAGCATTTCGTAAGGGGTCCGCCCACCCAGAGGCCTTCTAGGGAGATTATTAAGTGCACGCTGAACAGTATACAAGTGGGCCAGCCAGTTCCTGCCAGTACCTATAACTCTAGCTGTCAAGGATTGCTTTAAGTCACGGTTCATTCGCTCAACGATAGAGTTGCCCTCAGGCCTATACGGAGACGAAAATTTCACCCGCACCCCTAAGGAGCCCATTGCGTCCTTGTAAGCCTTAGAGGCAAACGCCGGACCTTGGTCAGAATGGAAGGTGCCGCATGCAAAAATTCCCACAAAGACACGCAAATCCCTAATGACATTTCGTGCGTCAGCACTCCGTTGTGGCCAGACCCAGATGAACCGTGTGCACGAGTCCACTGCCACTAAGATATATTTATAGGCAGTGTCTGAAGAAAATGGACCGCAGTGATCCAAGTAAACACACCCAAAGGGTCTGTTCGAAATTGCAAGCGAGGTCTGCGGTGGTCTTGTGACTGTTGAAGGCTTGATCTGTTGACAAACGTCACAGGAAAGCACATAAGTACGTGTATCTTTGTATAAACCACGCCACCAGTAACGCTGCTGCAAAATGGAAATTGTCGCAGACACACCAGCATGCGCCGAAGCCATGCCTTCGTGTGCCGCTGCCATCAAGGAAAGTCTGCGGTCCGCGTTGGGGATCAGCCGAACCCCAACGTTAGGTATTGTTACATAAGGAGCCTGATCGGGACCTATCTGGTAAGAATATTTAGAAGGGAAACCTCTAGGGTAATTAATTCCTTCTTTTGTTGCAGCAATAGCTGCCAAGATATCAGTGTCTATTTTAGACATGGATCTAGTAACTGCTGCTACTGAACACGTGAGTACTGCTGATCTGGCAGCTTCATCTGCCAGACTGTTACCAACAGCGTGTGCGCCCACTCGCTGATGGCCTAGGGTGTGAACCACCTGTGTGAGTGGCAGACGTCTTTGTAATTCTGCCACTCCTAACCCAAAGCATTTTATGCTTGATTGTGTTGCCTTTAGCGTCTCTATAGTCATTTTGCGACCAAAAGAACAGATTGTCATTGTATGATTGAACACAGTAGTAAGAATCGCACACGATTAAAGTGGTCACATCAGGATTTACGAACTCAAGCGCAAGCACCAAGGCACGCAACTCGGCCAATTGTGCGGTACTGTCCCCGAGTGCCTGTGTATGCACCACAGTGGATTTGAACTTTCCGTTCACAAACGTACCTGCAACAATAGCACATGCGGCTGAATAAGCATGCTTGGACCCCGTGGCCGGTTGTGCCGAACCATCGGTGTAGATCACACAGTCGTAATCCTCAAGCGGCAATAAGGACAAAGGAGGAGGATGAATGAATTCATACTGTAAAAACTCCTGAGTCTGAAGAGAAGAGTCGAAATGAAAGTGACATCCGGAGACGTCAAAGATGTTGCCCATTGAATCCAACGGGGTGCAAAGCTTTAGAGTTCGAACACTTGCTTTCGCCACTGCCTCTAGGGCAGGATAGGGTGTTACCACCAGAATGCGTTTCCCTGTGCCAGTGCGCGCTCCTTCAGGATCGCCATTTGCACTGCTGTTAGCACTTTCTCCACAGATGAGAACCGCATTTCTGCAGAGGTGTATAGATGTGACTTGTATGCGATGGGTACTGTATCACCTTCATTAAAGGTTAAGCACGTGAAACCCACTGCCCCTGGAATGATTCTAATCACCAAGTTTGTGTGGTTATCACGCGTCAAAAGGTATTTAGACTCAAGAAGGTCTGTCTGCAAAGACTGCAGAATGGAGGTATGCTCCGGAAGCCAGCAAGACTTCGAAAAGTAGGTTGTATCAAAGCATACAATGGCTTGATACGCTGGGCGTATTCGGGAATATATGTACGTCCGAAGTTCAGAAAACCCAGTAAAGACTGAAGCTTCTTCAGATTAGTAGGAGGGCACAGAAGTGCACATTTCTCCAGAAAATGGGGGCTAAACCCTTACCTTCATTGTTGAGCTCATAGCCCAAGAACAAAACGGTAAATTCAGCAATATGGGATTTGGCAAAGTTAATTTTGTATCCCTGAACCGCAAATTCAAGAATAATGCGGTCCACCCGGGTCAGATGCGGAAACAATTCATCGTCTGTCAGATAAATGTCATCCACATACGAACAGGCGTCTGGATCGATGCCGTCTAACAAAGAGACAACACGAGCGGCGAATACGCCTGGACTATTCTTGTAGCCCATAGGAAGACGCCTGAATTTGAACATTTTACCACCGGAAGTAAAGGCACACCATTGGCCACTCTCCGGGCTAAGTTGTGCGTGTAGAATCCATTTGAAAGGTCAAGGGTCGTTTTGTATTTTTTACGAACAAGACTGTCTACAAGCGCAGAACTATGGGTATTTTGCACCGCAAAGGTCCGACAATGAGAGTTCAAATGCCGGTAATCCAATACTAAACGGTACGATCCATCGGGTTTAGAAACCGCGAAAAGGGGATTGTTCATAGGTGATACACAGGGTTCAATTACTCCCTGATATTCCAACTGTGTCAGAATTTCGGAAACGGGGCCTTTGGCTTCACGTTTTATGGGATATTGGGGTTGTGGCTGCGGCAACGATCGCAAAGGTATTTCATGGGGGGAGATTCTTCGTCCCAACCCACGTGATTGCGGAATAACGCTGGAGCCAGGGACACAGCCCACTCTGCTGCTAGAGCCTCTGCTTTGTCCTTTGGGACATGTCGAGAAAAGCTCGGAAGGATTACCTCCTCCCCTTTACGCGCAGCAATTACGAATGGGGGTGGCCAATCCGCCTCTGCCAATAAAATATCATATGAAGAGGTCAGATTTTCCCAAAAATACCTTTAATTACTCGCTGTATATCACCTTCAATTTGGAGGACAATATTAAATAGTCTGTCAGGGGGTGCCACTCTGGTGTCTGCTGTTTCAACAGTAATGAATGTTTCAGTTGCTGTCGCCTCCATATGAGGACGTAGCGCCTCCCGCACTATGGTTACTTCCGCGGCGCTGTCTAGGAGGGTTACTGCCCACGTCCAATTCAGGAGTCTCGTTCTCACCGTCTGTGGCATATTTCGCTGTTACAGCGGCAACTTTCTTCTTCTGAAATTGTGGTCGAAAACGTTGAGCGTCTTCTTCTTTTCCTCTGACTTGTTGTCGAGGCTGGTCTCGTCCCTGTGGGGCCTCACGGGCCCTTCCTCTATCCTGGCGGTCTCCTCCACCGGCCTGTGACAAAGTCTGTGCCTGTGAAGAACGAGGAGAACGCGTATCAGGGATCTGAAACCTATCCAGTGACTTAATTCTCGCTCTATCGCATAAATCATAAGTACGTTCAGAAGAAACTGAAACCGGGATGCGCTCGCGATCCCGGCTTTGTCTGTTGCTTACCCTGTTTTTTCAGCCTCCAGCTCTTTTAGTGAAGACTGGTTTCTCATCCTTCTCAGATTGAGATTTGGTTTGTTGCTGTTGTGGTTGCGATTGTGTTTGCAGTTTTGCAAAGGCTTGTTACCCAGGCTGTTTCTACCAATAGTTTTATAAGCCTGGGTAATAATTTTCGGTAATTCTCGAGGCTTGTCCAATTCTGGGACCAAAGCCAAAGCGTTAGCTACTTGAAAGTTCACTGCATCGCCCTTGACATTCGCAAGGATCAGTTCAGCTACTACTTCAAACACTCCCACTAGTCTCATCCCTAATTCCACAGCCGCTTCAGGGCCGTGTTCATCCTGTACTTTTTAATTACAGAGGGGAGAACTGTCATGGAAGGAGTACCAAAACATTTAGAATATACTGCTGCGAATACCCTACCCCAGTTGTCACATGCTGTCAACTCGGGAATTAAGTCTTTTGGCAAACTAATCGTCAAAATACGATGTTTATCCACTGGAGTTGTATGTGGAAAAACTGCCTCCAACTGATCAAACTTTTCTGCAAGCCAATAAGGAAAATCATCCTTATTTTGTGGCCGTTTGCCCATCACAGAATTCACCATGACGGGACTTATGGTCACTCCGCCTGCAGCAGCTGGTTGGCCAGGCACTCCAGGAGCGGCTCCATGGATGCTGCCTGTAACATATCGCACTAACGCTCGATGCACCTGCACCAAGGCCGCATACATAGTGCGCAGTTCCGCGACCGGTATTGTCATATAAAGCGGATGTGGGTTGTACCCGGCCAAAACAGGCCAAGTGGCCCCCGCTATAGATAAGGGGCCTAAACGAACCGTGGTAGTCGGTTGTGGGAGGGCGCCATTAAACCAAACACGGTGTTGCCAAGCCGTGAGCGGTACTTCAAGATTAGTATAAGGTATATAGACAGCAGGAACAACGGTGGGTTCATATGCATGGAACAGATTATCGTTCGCATCCACCGCTGGAAAAGTGATCCAAGAGTAGAACACTTCAAAGTGGAAAGCCGGATCGGCTTGAACCACAAAGACTAGGTCAACTCCCGCGTCTGGCACTCCATACACCCGTAAGTGATCCCGGAGTGCTGTGCGGCTATGCGCCGCTATGTCTATACCCGCCATTACTAACGGGTTTATTCAACAATCTTACACGAGGCAGCACAAAAAGGGTTTTTTCTAAGAAACCTTTTTAATAACATCAAGCTTGAAAGAACCTACAAAATCTGCAATATAGGAGGTATCGCCGTCACACACGCTTCCGGAAGCGTACGTGAGGGTTGTGTGGACAAGCACAAGTACTACTCAAGCCGCCTCGCAAGTAAGCTACCCCACGTTGGGCGCCATGTCATAAGGTTTCTGCACATACAGAGCTATGCACAGGATAATAGGACCTCGGAATATAGTGGTGAGCCAACCATAAACCTTAGCACCCAAAACCCCAACCCAACTAGCCTTAGCGTCCCATTAGCACTAATGTACCAATGATTAGACAACCCAGAACACGGTATCTCTCTCTCAGGACTCGCAGAGGCAAGAACACTCTTTCGTTACTCTCGTACCTGTCCACAACATGCGTAAGAAGAGACACTTTATAGTTCAAAATATTTATTTCAACTTACGTGCCCTTAGATACAGTACACGTGTCAGTACTAATAGCATAATACATAAGAATAATATAATCAGCATAGTTACTACTCCATAGAATACGAACGGGGAAAGCATCTCATAAAGCAGTGGATATATGTCTAACTAACATTACCACCCTCCCCGTGCTAGAAGCCAGTTTATTATAATAATAGAAGACCTTTGGGCTTTGACTAGCGAACCCCCATATCTCAGTCTCTTGATGCAAAACTACATCAGCAAACAATCACAGCTCTTCTCTCTGGAAAGGTCTCCAAGTGCTATCTTAGAGCAAGCGAGCGCATTATTAAAAGCACACTAATTTCTCAATGGCAGCTGTACAAGTGTTATGTCTAGGTGCGAGGGACGGGCCAAATCAGTAGAAACCAGGGATTTGTTATCCGACCTTGTAACTGTTGTTCAGACTGAGCCCACAAAGGGAATAGGAGAAAAGGTGAGAAACAGAAAATGCAGGCTATTGTAGAACAACTTGGCAATAACAGAGGGCGACAGAACAACATCCAATAGTAACGTGCGCAAGAGTCATCATGGCAGCCAGGCGTGGTAACGTAGCCAGACCTGCCAGGAGGTCATGAGCCACAAGACACCACCAGACCAAGATATATATATATGTATTTATAGATATATGTATATAGATATACAGATATACACGCACACATATATTCACTGAAAAAAAGAACAATTAAATGACGTTAGGTGAAGCACAAGTTACTAACTTGTGTAACGATATATCTGTAAGAGACAGTAGTTAGTGACAGATTCCTTACCTTAGAATATCCCCAGGCGTCAGGCTGGATCCGGAAAGTTTTTGCGTAGCAGTACCCTTGCGCGCCGGTAGGCGGCGTCGTGCGGCTCCGCGTCCGTCGCCGGCGTCGTGATCGCCGGGATGACGTCGCGGGCAGTACTTAGACGCCGCCTCTGCGCGCTGACGTCAGTTCTGTACATGACTTTCCGCGCCAGGAACGCAGAGCCATGCAAGAAGCTGACATAGGTGTCTGAAAAATACTAGGGCCCTGAAAGGGATGTCCTTAACCCTAGAAATCAGTTCGCAGAACGGGGAGGATGGGTGGGGCGGTAAGGAATCTGTCACTAACTACTGTCTCTTACAGATATATCGTTACACAAGTTAGTAACTTGTGCATCGGAAAGAGACACGTTAGTGACAGATTCCTTACCTTAGAATAGATACCCCAGCAATACCAACCCCGGTGGTGGGTCTGCGAACAAAGATCAGACAAGGAAGTCTCCGAGAACAGAACGGCCAAAGAAGCCGTCCCTCCGGACTTGGCTGTCAAGGCAGTAATGCTTGGTAAACGTGTGCAGCGAGGCCCACGTAGCTGCCGGACAGATATCCTGCAGCGGAACACCGCGGCCTAAAGCCGTGGTAGCAGCCGTTGCCCTGGTGGAATGGGCACGCAGCCCAACAGGAGGCTCCTTCTTAGCCAAAGAATAGCAGGCTTTGATACACAAGGTTACCCAGCGGGAGATGGTTCTCTTGTGCACCGCCCGACCTTTTTGGCACCCACGTAGCCAACAAAGAGCTGGTCATCCACCCGGAAGTGTTGTGTGCGGTTGATATAAAAGGAAAGCGCACGTTTTGGGTCCAGACGGTGGAGCCTCTCTTCATCTCTGGAAGGATGCGGAGGCGGAAAGAAGGTGGGCAAAGTGATGGTCTGCCCAATGTGGAAGGCAGTAACCACCTTTGGCAAGAAGGACGGACGCGTCCTAAGAACAACCTTGTCTGGATGGACAGACAGAAAGGGAGGTTTGCATGATAGAGCCTGGAGCTCACTCACCCGCCGAGCGGAGGTGATGGCCACCAGAAAGGCTGTCTTCAGAGTCAGAAGACGAAGAGGACAGTTATGTAGAGGCTCAAAGGGAGCGCACATTAAAAGGTAAGAACCAAGTTCAAGTCCCACTGAGGCATCACAAACGGAACAGGAGGGAAGAGGTGTGTAATGCCTTTTAGGAACCTGTTAACAACAGGGGACTTGAAAAGGGAGGGTTGATCAGGGAGCCTGAGGAAGGCAGAGATGGCACAAAGATAGCCCTTGATGGTACCCAGGGCAGAACCCTGTTGGGCCAGGGAAAGAAAGAACAGAAGAACCTCAGAAAGAGGGGCAGAGAGGGGATTCACAGCCTTTGCTGTGCACCATGCCACAAACTTGTTCCACCTGCAGGCGTATACCACCTTAGTGGAGGGACGCCTGGCTGCCAGAATCACATCACAAACTTCGGGAGGCAAGTCGAAAGGAATCAACTGCCGCCGCTCAATCTCCACGCAAGCAGGTCGAGGCTGGACAGGTTCGGGTGGAGGACCGTTCCCTGCTGCTGCGACAGAAGATCCTCCCGAAGAGGCAGACGGATCGGGGGATCGACACTCATATTGAGTAGCTCGGGATACCAAACTCTTCGAGCCCAGTCCGGAGCCACAAGGATGACTTGGGCCCGGTCGCGCCGAATCTTCTTCAACACTCTGGGTAGAAGTGGTATAGGCGGAAAGGCGTACAACAGACCGCAACTCCACTCGCGACGAAACGCGTCGCCGAGCGAGTGCCGCCTTGGAAATTCCAACGCGCAGAACTGATGACATTGCGCGTTCTCTTCGGTGGCGAATAGATCTAACCAAGGCTCTCCCCACTGCAGAAAGAGTCCTTGCGCCACCTCCGAGTGAAGACGCCATTCGTGATCCATCATGCACCTGCGGCTGAGTTCGTCCGCCCTGGCGTTCAGGGAACCTGCCAGGTGTTGAACCATCAGGAAAATGCCCTGATGTTCCAGCCATGTCCAGAGGCGCAGAGCCTCCTGGCAGAGGGTCCACGACCCCACCCCGCCTTGTTTGTTGCAGTACCACATGGCGGTGGTGTCTGTGAACACCTGCACTACCTTCCCTTTGACAGAGGGAAGGAATGCCTTGAGTGCAAGTCGGATCGCCCGGAGCTCCAGAAGGTTGATATGGAGCCGGGACTCCGCCGGAGACCAGAGGCCTCTGATCTCCGCCTCTCCCATGTGACCGCCCCATCCCAGAAGGGACGCGTCCGTCACAACTGTGTGCTCTGGCTGGGGAAGGGAGAGGGATCTGCCCATGACCCATTGCCGGTTCGAGAGCCACCACTGCAACTGTTTTGCAGTCCCTCCGAGATCTGGACGTGATCGGACAGGTTGCCCTGGTGCTGCGCCCACTGGAACTTCAGGTCCCACTGCAGAGCCCGCATATGCCATCTGGCATGATCGACCAGCAGGATGCAGGAGGCCATGAGGCCCAGCAGCCTCAGGGTCATCCGTACCGAAACCCAGGATAAAGCCTGAAAGATCGGAATCATAGCCTGAATATCCCGGACTCGCCGTTCGGGAGGATATGCCCGAAACTGCGTCGTGTCCAGAACTGCCCCGATGAAAAGGAGCTGTGGAGAAGGAATCAGATGCGACTTCGGCACATTGATGGAGAACCCCAGCGAGTGCAGGAGTTCGGCCGTAGTCTGGAGGTGGGAGACGACTGCCTGGGACGAGCCCGCCTTCAGCAGCCAGTCGTCGAGGTAGGGGAAGACTGGAACCCCTGCCCGGCGCAGATGAGCTGCGACCACCGCCATCACTTTCGTGAACACCCGAGGGGCACTTGTAAGGCCAAAGGGGAGCACGGTGAACTGAAAATGCTCCAGGCCTACCGTGAACCGCAGGTAACGCCGGTGGGCCGGCATGACGGGGATGTGAAAATAAGCGTCCTGCAAGTCCAACGCTACCAACCAGTCTCCAGGGTCGAGGGCAGTCAAGACCTGAGCTAGGGTGAGCATCTTGAACTTCTCCGTCCGGAGGAAGCGATTGACGTTCCGGAGGTCTAAGATAGGACGCATGTCCTCCTTGTCCTTTTTGGGCACCAGAAAGTAGTGGGAGTAGCAACCACGTCCTACTTCTGGGGTCGGAACATGCTCGATGGCCCTCTGGGCCAAGAGGGCCGTGACCTCCTTCTGCAGAAGCATCAAGTGATCCCCTGACATGCGGTGGAATTGAGGTGGCATGGCTGGGGGGGTGGTCTCGAAGGGGAGGGAGTAGCCCCTTCGGACAATGTCCAAGACCCACCTGTCCGAGGTGATGGCACGACAGTGGTGAAGGTGATGGCGGACCCTGCCCCCTACTGGCGTGCTGTGCACCTGAAAGGAAGGACTAGGAGGGCTTGGAGGCCGCGGACGGGGCGGAGTTGTTGGCCTGACCCGCACGCTGGTTGCCCGACCCGCCACGGCGGGAGCCACGTCCTCGGCCACGCGAGACGCTTGCTGCGCGGGCCGGTGGCTGGGCAGCGAACGTGACTGGCGCCCCTTCCGTGGCCACGAAAGGGGCGAAAAGCAGAGGTTAGCGGAGGGCGCACAGCAGAAAGGCCCAGGGACTTGGCAGTAGCCCGTGAGTCCTTAAAACGCTCCAGCGCATGGTCTGCTTTGGAACCAAAAAGACCGACTCCATCAAAGGGCATGTCCATGAGTGTATTCTGGACATCACCCGAGAAACCAGTTGTTCTTAGCCAGGCGTGGCGACGCAGCGCCACCGTCGTTGCAAGCGATCTGCCCAGCGAGTCGGCGGTATCAAGGCCACAACGTATGGTGTACTTTGCCGCATCCCTACCTTCCGCAATGGTGCGGGTAAGCAGTGTCTGGACCTCCTCAGAACACTGGGGCAAAACGGCCGCCACCGAATCCCACAGAGAGTGGGAATATCGGCCCAAAAGGCAAGCGGTGTTGACGGACCGCAAGCCAGCACCGGAGGAAGAAAAGGCCTTCTTCCCAAATTGGTCCAGGCGTTTGGATTCCCTATCCGGAGGGGCGGTAGGGAAGGCGGTTTGGGAGGCAGAGGCTTGGACAACCAAGCTCTCGGGGTGGGATGTTGAGAGAGAAACAAGGCGTCGCCCGGAGCAGGGCGATGGCGTCGGGCCACGTTCCTATCCACAGGAGCCCCTGTGGTGGGCTTGGACCAGGTGCCCAAAAGAACGTCAGACAGTGCATCATTAAACGGCAGCAATGGCTCCGAGGAGGTAGCTGCCGGCTGAAGCACTTCCGTCAGGAGGTTAGTCTTGACAGCCACAGTAGGCAATTGGAGGTGCAAGGCTCCAGCTGCTCTACGCAACACCGTTGCGAAATTTGCTCCCTCCTCCGTTGCCACGGAAGGAGGAGACAGCATGCCAGTGTCAGGGGAGGTGTCTAGACCACTGGCATCCCCAAGTTCCTCTGCCCAGTCCTGGTCATAGTCACACTGCTGTGTGAGAGGGTCATCCGACCCCTCCCAGCTCTCCTGGTCCTCCTCAGGTTCAAAATATGGAGGAGGAGGGACATCTGGGACCCAAGGTCTCATCGGGGTCGGCGTCGAGCGACGTCGGTCCGGCTCCATGTCCGGAACCGGAGCACCGGGGAACGACGCCGGCCGGAGCCCCGGGCGGCGTCAGGAACGGCACCGGGGACATCGGCGGAGGCGTGGTTAGGTCAACCGGCGTCGATCGGGGTTGCGGTACCACCGGAGCCGGGATCGAGGCCGGGGCCGGAGCCGAGATCAAGGCTGGCGGGACGGGCGACGCCGGACTAACCCCATCAGGGCCCGCGGGGCCCGAAGGCGCACCGGAGGGACCTTGAGGCCCGAAGAGGTGGGCCATGGCCGACAGGAATTCCTGTATTTGGGCCGGAGTCAACCCAGAAAGGACGGGTAATGCGGGGGCGGCTCCACAGGCACGTCCGGGGCCGCAGGGACGGTGCCGACAGGGGCCTCAGCCGAGTCGCGAGACCGGCGAGGCGAAGTCTTAGAGCGATGATGCTTCTTAGACTTTTTGTGCTTTGACTTACCCGAGGAGTGCGAAGACTTGGACTCCGACGACCGGCGGGGGCTCCGGGACCGGCCCCTCGACCTCTCACGGGACCGGGGCTTGGTGCGGCGCCGACTGCCGGACCTCGAGGAGCTTTCGAGACCGCTCTCGCAAAGCCTTCGGGTGTAAGGCCCGGCAGTCAGGGCACGACTTTGTGTCGTGGTCTCGGCCGAGACAGTAGAGACACTCTACGTGCGGTTCTGTGATCGACTTCATTCGACCACAGACGTCGCATGGCTTGAAGCCGGGCATCCCATCCGACACCTAGGAGTCGAGATGACTCGAAAAAAAACAGTGAAAAAATCACCAAAAATTTAGTCAAAAATTGACTAGGGCACTGCTCTTCCCGGATCTGCGCTTACTGGCGCGGAAAAAAGAAGAACTGACGTCAGCGCGCAGGGGCGGCGTCTAAGTACTGCCCGTGACGTCATCCCGGCAATCACGACGCCGACGACGGAGCCGCACGACGCCGCCTACCGACGCGCAAGGGTACTGCTACGCAAAAACTTTCCGGATCCAGCCTGACGCCTGGGGATATTCTAAGGTAAGGAATCTGTCACTAACGTGTCTCTTTCAGATAATGTCAATTAAAAGATACCATTTTAAATTGAAGAAAACAAAAACACTGAAATTCACCAGTTCTAGTTATTTCAAGTAACTTTAACTTGTGCCCTAACGTAAATAAACTCGTACCCTCACCATGCACAGTGTTGTCATCAATGATTTCATTTCAGATGTTGCAGTGATGTCATCAATGATGTCATAGTGATGTAATATGGGAGGTTATTTGCAGCGCATGGCGTGTGCACGAGTTATAGTTACTTTAGAGCACAAGTTATAATTACTTCAGATAACTGGTGAATTTCAGTTTTTGTGTGTGTTTAAAATGGTATATTTTAACTGACATTTTCACCTATCAAGTCACTTTAACCTTTGTTTTTTTCAGTGCATTCTATGGGTTTTAATGTAAGTTACTGTCAATATAAAAAGGCAGGCCTATTGCTTTTGTCAATAAACATTTCAATAAAGCATTTATAGTCAAAACATTAAACGTTTCAATCTTTTACACTCCCCAGGCGACATAATGCAGCCATTAAGCGAGCCACAAGGGGTCCCTGCATTCCCAAGATGAAGAGCAAATGCACCAGCTCAGGGAATGCTTAAAAATATTCATAACTTTTCCTGGGGTCATATTTGATATAGCCCTGAAAAAATAGTGTTAATTTTTTAAAAGTATTTGTGGGGGGTAGCAGCACTTGCTGAAGCCCCCCACAACACTTAAAAAAAGAAAATGCTGGTGGTGCCCCTGCCCAGATTGAAGCACAACCATGTAGCCCAATGTACATAAATTTGATAATGAAAGGCATTATTGGGCACTCCTGGCCAGCAGCAGTGAATAATTAAAGAGCGGCTTCAGCCGCTCATTCACTTTTTTTTTAGTTTGTGGGCAGGGCCAGACTGGGAACCAAAACCAGCCCTAGCAAACTGCTCGGCAGGCCCCACCCGAGGGGGGTTTGGGTGCCGAGCCTCATCCCCTAATTAGCATTATCTTCAACCGGAGGATGGGTCCCCAGCGAACAGAAAAGGCTCGGGGAAGGAGGCTGCACACCCTCCTCCCCATGAAAATGAAAAAGATGTTGCGCCAACCCTACCCAGGCCCTGGACCACCCTGTTCCCCCTCCCCCTTATTTGTTTATAAAAGGAGGTAGCCTGCCTTCTTTAAAAAAAATAAAATCTAACAGCGGATCTTCCCAAAATTTGCAGTCAATTAAAAAAAATACAAATAAAAAAAATAGGACTTTTGCTCACCATGCCTTCGTGGGAGTGGGTCAGGGTATCCCTACACTGTCCCCCTTAGATGTTTTTATAAACCTTTTTTCAGGACAGAGTACCCAAGTCCTAAAATGGCCGCCATCATATCTTTGTTGATGTGATGGCAGCCAATCACATCTTATCTTAAGATCTGTTGGGTACGCGAATCCTCCGCACCTGGATATATACAGAACCTTAATATCTCAAGAACTACTGAACGGATTTATGCCAAATCACAAAAAGCACACTTTCTAGACCAATATCTAGCTTTCAGCCAAATTTGGAGTAATTTCATTCATCTGTTTTGGCTGTAGCTGTGTCTAAGTTTCCTATGGAAAATTCTATGTGGAAAACGTGTTTTGCCCACCCCTTTTCATAGACCCTGCTTGACAGATTACCCTGAAACTTTCCAAGAAGGAGCGGAGGTGGATGAACAAAGTTATTCATAAACCAAAAAATCCTTACGGAAATGTGGACACCATACGTCGGGGGAGAATTTAGGCCTTTAAAAAAAAATGCCATCAATTAATTTATAAAAGCAGTGAACCCATAAGTGCCTTGGAAAGAGTGATAGGTAGGGTAAGTCAGGATTTCTTCATTCGCGTGAAACAAAACAAAGGTAGTCAGATTTTTTTTTTTTGATGATGGTGGCACCCGTGGAAAATAGCATATATAATTAACAGAGAGGATACAGCTACAGTAAACAAGAGACTGTGTGAAACAGGACTTTCATGTGGGTTTACATGATAATCGATTTGTTTATGCTAGAGACTGATACAGAATTTAACTGGAACATTCAAACCACAATAAAACCAATGGTAATGAATGTTAATTTAATTTAAGTGGTTTACTTGTGTGAATTAACATATTTAGTGGCGGGTAATGATTTATGCAAAAAAATAATGCAAGCTTTTAGATTGCTCAAAATACTACGTATTTAGCATGTTTTGTTACGGCTTAGTATTAAATAACACTCAAGACTGCATTTAGCCCCAAGGTATTTTGCTTGCATGTGTGTTCCTGGAATTGATTTACAGTGAACATGATGAGATTGGGTTACCTGAGAAAAGAAATAAGCGCCTTTGGAATTATGTTTTTTAAAAATGTATTTATATACAAACTGCAAATAAAAGAAAAGTTTTGTACTGTTTGTCAAAAAAGACTTAATTGTAGCAGTTTTTATGCCAGAAAATGTCTGTTATGTCTATAAACATTCCATGTAAAAAAATTAGTAAAACACTCCACAACAATTAAATAGAATGGTTTATTCTATATGGTAAATATTACTCCTTATGGGCAGCAGTAAGATAAGTTGTAGCACTCCCATGTTTAGTACAGGTAAAGGAAAGAGAAATCAAACGACATAGTTTAAAAACTTGACTGCCAGCACATAGTGTTAATCACGATTGAAATGCAAGCAGAAGCATGACCCTGTTAAGAAATCACTGAGGCTTCACTGTTGTGGCAAAGGGAATTGGCAGTCTTCCCTATCCTAGGACAGTTAAGACTGATAGAATGGAATGTGCAACACAAATTTACAATACGTCATTTATTTTGTTCAGTTCACAACCTTGACTATAAGCTATTTACCTGCTTTTTCGTCTGCAAGTTTTGCTGAGGTGGCGATTGGTGAACCAGACCCTGGAAAGACGGCATCGGTGGTGAATGCATCAAGAGTGGAGAAGGGGCTTCTCTTAAGTGACCTGAAAAAATTAAGGGCCAGTCATTTAACTTTGCAGGGCTTGTGTCTATTTGCCCTAACCACACAAAAAATGATAAGACAAATGGGTGTCTTTGAGAAATAATTAAATACAAAGGTTCCAGACTGGTTTAGGACTACAATGTTTCATGTCCGACCTGATCAGCAACACCTAATCATCATCATCAGCTTTATTCAGATTTTCCAACCAGAAAATCACAATGGATAATACATATATTAAAATATAAATATATAAAAGTACACAAAAACATACAATGCAATATAAAATCCGCTAAGTTAGAACATGTAAAAAAGACAAATGTAAAATAGAGCATTATGGTAAAAACCAGGGCAAATAAGGAAAATGCTACTTACCAGTATGCATCTGTTCTTGGCATGTAGAGCTGTAGATTCGTATTTACTTGTGCATAGATCGCCATCTGGTGTTGGGCTCGGATGTTTGCACTTTGTTTTTGTCTTGGAAGAAGTTCTTTGTAGTCACAAGATAGGTGACTCCTCCTTAGGACGATAGTGCGCATGGGCATCGACTCCACCCTCAGATTGTTTTTTCGCCATAGAGGGTGATGGTGGTGTTTGTGAGAAACAGAAAAAGATGTCCATGTGTGATATATCTAAGTAAGATAGTACTGGAACAGATGGAGGTATCCGGGGAGGCGGGTGGGCGTATACGAATCTACAGCTCTACATGCCAAGAACAGATGCATACTGGTAAGTAGCATTTTCTGTTCGAGGCATATGAGCTGTAGATCGTATACTTGTGCATAGACTATACAGCAGTTACCTCCTTAGCGGTGGCTACCTGTATCTGTTGCAGTGGTTTGAAAAAGTGTTCTTAATACAGCCTGGCCCACACTAGCTTGTTGTTTTGCTTGTACATCTACACAATAGTGTTTTGTGAAAGTGTGTGGTGTAGCCCAAGTTGCTGCTTTGCAGATGTCATCTTGGGGAATGTTCCCCAAGAATGCCATAGAAGCCCCTAGTTTGCGTGTGGAATGCGCTCTAGGGGGAATGGATAATGTACGCTTTGCTTTTAGGTAGCATATCTGAATGCATTTAACGATCCACCTGGCAATTCCAGCTTTTGATATAGGATTGCCTTTATGTGGTGGTGAGAAAGATAGAAAAAGTTGTTTAGTTTTCCTAAAAGTTTTTGTCCTTTCAATGTAGTAAAGGATAGCTCTTTTAACGTCAAGTGTATGAAGAGCCTGTTCTGCTACTGAGTCTGGTTGAGGAAAAAGACTGGCAGCTCAACAGACTGGTTAAGGTGGAAAGCAGAAACTACTTTTGGTAGGAATTTGGGGTTTGTCCTAAGAACCACTTTATTGTGATATATTTGCAAAAATGGTTCTTGTATGGTTAATGCCTGGAGTTCACTAACTCTTCTGAGAGATGTGATCGCTACAAGAAAGGCTACTTTCCATGTGAGAAATTGTAATTCACATTTATGTAAAGGTTCAAATGGGGGACCCATGAGCCTGGTAAGGACAATGTTTAGGTTCCACTGTGGAGAAGGTGGAACTCTGGGAGGAATTATCCTTTTAAGGACTTCCATGAATGCTTTGATGGCAGGTACCCTAAACAGTGACAAGTGTTGTCTGTTTTGTAGGTAAGCGGCTATGGCGGCAAGATGTAACCGTATAGATGTGTATGCCAGATTACATTTTTGTAGATGCAAGAGATAAATAATGTTTTGGATTGAAGCATCTAGAAGATTGATTACGTTATTATTACAGTAAATAACGAACCTTTTCCATTTTGCTGCATAGCACGCTCTAGTGGTAGGACGTCTAGCTTCTTTAATGATATTCATGCAGTCTGGCGGGAGGTTGAGGTAACCAAACTCTAAGACTTCAGGAGCCAGATTGCTAGGTTCAGTTGAGCTGGATCTGGATGCCTTATTTCTCCATGGTTCTGTGTGAGAAGCTTTGGAGAAAGGTGCAACTTTTGATGTGGAACTACTGAGAGTTCCAGCAGGGTTGCGAACCATGGTTGTCGTGCCCATGTGGGAGCAACCAGGATCATTGTGAGAGACTGTTGTTTGAGCTTGCGCACCAGTAAGGGAATGAGCGGGAGAGGCGGAAAAGCATACGCAAATCTGCCTGACCAGTTCATCCATATCGCATTGCCTTTGGACAATGGGTGTGGATACCTGGAGGCGAAGCTTGGGCATTTCGCGTTTAAATGTGTGGCGAACAGATCTATGTCTGGTTGGCCCCACATCTGAAAAAATGGACGAAGAACTTGCGGATGAAGTTCCCATTCGTGGATCTACTGTCTCTGACGACTGAGCAGATAAGCAATTTGATTGTGGTCCCCTGGAAGATGTTCTGCTAGGAGGTATATTTTTTGAGGAATGGCCCATCTCCATATGCTTTGCGCTAGGCGTGAAAGCTGTAGAGAGTGCGTACCCCCTTGTTTTTGTATATAGTACATCGCTGTCATATTGTCCGTCCAGACGAGGACAGCTTTGTGTATGAGGTGTACTTGGAATGATTTTAGTGCAAGAAAAATCGCCAGTAATTCGAGGTGATTGATGTGGAGCAGTTTTTGCTGATGGGTCCACATACCTTGAATGGTGTGGTTTAGGAGATGAGCTCCCCAGCCGGTGAGTGATGCGTCTGTTGTGAGCACTATTTGTGGAACCGGGTCTAGGAGCGGCCGCCCTCTGGAAAGATTTTGTGTGTTCCACCACTGCAGAGAGCGATGTGTGCGGCTGTCTACCAACACCAGATCTGCAAGCTGTCCTTGAGCCTGGTTCCACTGACGTGCTAGACACTCCTGTAAGGGACGCATTTGGAGTCTTGCATGAGGTACGATTAAAATGCAAGAGGCCATCATTCCTATTAGTTGCATAAACACTCGAGCTGGTAGTGAGTGTTGAGGCTGAAACCTTGTTATAAGAGTTTGCATGGTTGCTACCCTGACTGGATTGGGGTATGCAAGTATCTATTGTGGCGCCTACATACTGTTGGGTGTGGGACGGTGGAAGATTTGACTTGGTGAGGTTTATTGTGAATCCTAAGTGGTGCAGCAGCTGGATTGTTTGGTGTGTGTGGTGCACACAATCGCTGCGTGACTTGGCTTTTATGAGCCAGTCGTCGAGGTAATCAAACACATGAATGTGTTGTCTTCTCAAGTGAGCTGCTACTACTGCGAGACATTTTGTGAAGACCCTGGGTGCTGTAGTTACCCCGAAGGGGAGCACTTTGAATTGGTAGTGCTGGCCGTCTACTACAAACCGCAGATATTTCCTGTGAGCAGGGTGAATAGGAATGTGAAAGTAGGCGTCCTTGAGATCTAGAGTGGCAAGGAAATCGCCTTGTTGGAGCAATGGGAGGACCTGTTGGAGAGTTACCATGTGAAAGTGGTCGGATTGTATGTACTGGTTTAACGGTCTGAGGTCTAATATTGGCCTGAGAGTACCGTCCTTTTTTGGGATGAGAAAGTAAAGGGAGTAAACCCCTGTGCCTTGATGGTGTATGGGAACTGGTTCTATTGCGTGCTTTTGCAAGAGGGAGAGAACCTCTTGTTTCAGAAGCGTGAGATGTTCCGTGGACATGGGACGCTGTCTGGGTGGTATGTGTGGAGGAGTAGAGGTGAGTTCCAGGCAGTAACCATACTGGATAATTTGTCTCACCCACCTGTCTGTGGTGATGGAATTCCAAACAGGTAGGAACTGTGATAGTCTTCCCCTGACTGGAGTGGAATGTTGGGGGGGGAAGTGGTGGAAAGTCACTGTTTTGTGGTAGGGGAGGCGCAAGTGTTATTACCGCGGCCTCTTCCTTTGTTGTTATTGCCTCTGTACCCCCCTCTAAAATATCCTTTATTAGAGGAAGTTTGAGTGGGGCTTTTGTATGAGGACGAGTTGTCTGTACCAATGGTTTTGGAGGCGCCCCTATAAAAGGAGCGACGAAAAGAGCCTCTAGCTGTTGGTAACTGTAGGGCCCCCATAGATTTAGCTGTCTCAGTGTCTTTCTTCATCTTTTCTAAAGATGTGTCTACAGTAGGTCCGAACAGGTGTTCTTGATCAAAAGGCTGATTAAGAATTTGAGTCTGCACCTCCTGTTTAAAACCAGATATGCGTAGCCATACGTGCCTGCGCAGTAAAGAACAAGTTACTTACCTTCGGTAACGATATATCTGTAAGAAACATTAGTAGTGATAGATTCCTTACCTTAGAATATCCCCAGGCGTCAATCTGGATCCGGAAAGTTTTCGTCAGCAGTACCCCTGCGCGTCGGAAGGTGGCGTTGTGCGGCTCCGCGTCCGTCATAATCGCCGGGATGACGTCGCGGCAGCTACTTAGACGCCGCCCTCGCGCGCTGACGTCAGTTCTGTACACGACTTTCCGCGCCATGAACGCAGAGCCATGCAAGATACTGACCACTGGTGCATTGAAACTAGGGCCCTGAAAGGGATGACCTTAACCCTAGAAATAAGTTCGCAGAACGGGGAGGATGGGTGGGGCGGTAAGGAATCTATCACTACTAATGTTTCTTACAGATATATCGTTACCGAAGGTAAGTAACTTGTTCATCTGAAAGAAACACGTAGTGATAGATTCCTTACCTTAGAATAGATACCCCAGCAATACCAACCCCGGTGGTGGGTCTGCGAACCAAGATCACCAGAAAGTCACGGAGAACAGAACGGCCAAAGAAGCCGTCTCTCCGGACTTGGCTGTCAAGGCAATAATGCTTAGAAAAAGTGTGCAGCGAGGCCCACGTGGTTGCCTGACAGATGTCTTGCAGGGGGACACCACGTCCCAATGCAGTAGTAGCTGCTGTTGCCCTGGTAGAATGGGCGCGCAGCCCCACCGGAGGCTCCTTTTTAGCTAGAGAATAGCAGGCTTTTATACTCAAGACAACCCAGCGGGAGATAGTCCTCTTCTGTACAGCCCGGCCTTTCTTGGCGCCTACGTAGCCAACAAAGAGCTGGTCATCCACCCGGAACTGTTGTGTGCGGTTGAGGTAAAATGAGATCGCACGTTTTGGGTCCAGACGGTGGAGCCTCTCTTCCTCTCTGGAAGGGTGAGGAGGCGGAAAGAAAGTGGGCAAGGTGATAGTTTGCCCGATATGGAAGGCAGTAACAACCTTTGGCAAAAAGGATGGACGTGTGCGTAGCACAACCTTGTCCGGATGAACAGACAGAAAAGGAGGTTTACATGACAGAGCCTGGAGCTCACTCACGCGCCTAGCGGAGGTGATGGCAACCAGGAAAGCAGTCTTCAAGGTTAATAAACGAAGAGGACAGTTGTGAAGCGGCTCAAAGGGAGCGCACATCAAATAAGTAAGAACTAGATTCAAGTCCCACTGTGGCATCACAAACGGAATAGGAGGGAAAAGGTGAGAAATGCCTTTGAGAAATCTATTTACAACAGGGGACTTGAAAAGAGAGGGCTGATCAGGTAGCCTGAGAAAGGCTGAAATTGCAGAAAGGTAGCCCTTGATAGTGCCCAGAGCAGAGCCCTGCTGGGCTAAAGAGAGAAGGAACAGTTGGACCTCAGAAAGAGGGGCAGAAAGGGGATCCACAGCCTTTGCTGTGCACCATGCCACAAATTTGTTCCACCTGCAGGCGCATACCGATTTAGTGGAGGGACGCCTGGCTGCCAGAATGACATCACAGACTTCGGGAGGCAAGTGAAATGGAATCAACTGTCGCCGCTCAATCTCCACGCAAGGAGGTGGAGGCCGGAGAGGTTCGGGTGGAGGACCGCCCCCTGCTGCTGCGACAGAAGATCCTCCCGAAGAGGCAGTCGGATCGGGGGATCCACGCTCATACCGAGTAGCTCGGGATACCAAACTCTTCGAGCCCAGTCCGGAGCCACAAGGATGACTTGGGCCCGGTCGCGTCTGATCTTCAGCACTCTAGGTAGAAGTGGTATAGGCGGAAAGGCGTACAATAGACCGCAGCTCCACTCGCGACGAAAAGCGTCGCCGAGCGAGTGCCTGCCTTAGAAATTCCAACGCGCAGAACTGCTGACATTGCGCGTTCTCTTTGGTGGCGAATAGATCTAACCAAGGCTCTCCCCACTGTTGAAAGAGACCTTGCGCCACGTCCGAGTGAAGTCGCCATTCGTGATCCATCATGCACCTGCGGCTGAGTTCATCCGCCCTGGCGTTCAGTGAACCTGCCAGGTGTTGAACCACCAGGGAAATGCCCTGATGTTCCAGCCATGTCCAGAGGTGCAGAGCCTCCTGACATAGGGTCCACGACCCCACCCCGCCCTGTTTGTTGCAGTACCACATGGCGGTGGTCTGTGAACACCTGCACTACTGTCCCCTTGACAGAGGGAAGGAATGCTTTGAGTGCAAGTAGGATCGCCCGGAGCTCCAGAATGCTGATATGGAGCTTGGACTCCGCCGGAGACCAGAGGCCTCTGATCTCCGCCTCTCCCATGTGGCCGCCCCATCCCAGGAGGGACGCGTCCGTCACCACTGTGTGCTCCGGTTGGGGAAGGGAGAGGGTTCTGCCGCTGACCCAATGCTGGTTCGTGAGCCACCACTGCAACTGTCTTGCAGTGCCTTCCGAGATCTGGACGTAATCGGACAGATTCCCCTGATGCTGCGCCCACTGGAACTTCAGGTCCCACTGGAGAGCCCGCATATGCCATCTGGCATGATTGATCAGCAGGATGCAGGAGGCCATGAGGCCCAGCAGCCTCAAGGTCATCCTGACCGAAACCCAGGACAAGGGCTGAAAGATTGGAATCATAGCCCGAATATCCTGGATTCGCTGTTTGGGAGGATAGACCCGAAACTGCGCTGTGTCCAGAACTGCTCCGATGAAGAGGAGCTCCTGAGAGGGAATCAGGTGCGACTTCGGCACGTTGATGGAGAACCCCAGCAAATGCAGGAGGTCGGCTGTAGTCTGGAGGTGGGAGACGACTGCCTGGGGCGAGCCCGCCTTCAACAACCAGTCGTCGAGATAGGGAAGACTGAAACCCCTGATCTGCGCAGATGAGCTGCGACCACCGCCATCACTTTCGTGAACACCCGAGGGGTGCTGGTAAGGCCGAAGGGAAGCACGGTGAACTGAAAATGCTCGTGGCCTACCGTGAACCGCAGGTAACGCCTGTGGGCCGGCAGGACGGGGATATGAAAATAAGCGTCCTGCAAGTCCAACGCTACCATCCAGTCTTGTGGGTCTAGGGCAGACAAGACCTGAGCAAGTGTGAGCATCTTGAACTTCTCCTTTCGGAGGAAGAGATTGACGTTCCGAAGATCCAAGATAGGACGCAGGCCCTTGCCCTTCTTTGGAATCAGAAAGTAGTGGGAATAACAACCACGACCTACTTCTGGCGTTGTAACGCGCTCTATGGCCCCCTTGGCCAAGAGGGCCACAACTTCCTGCTGGAGAAGTGCCAAGTGATCCCCCGATATGCGGTGGTATTGAGGTGGCATGGCTGGAGGGGTAGTCTCGAAGGGGAGGGAGTAGCCCCTTCGGACTATCTGTAAAACCCACCTGCCCGAAGTGATGGTGCGCCAGTGGGGGAGGTGATGGCGAAGCCTTCCACCCACTGGCGTTTGGTGGGCCTGAAAGGTCAGACTAGGAAGGTTTGGAGGAAGTGGTGGTTGGGGTGGTGGTGGACTGACCCGCCCGCTGGCCCCCTGAACTGCTGCGGCGGTTCTCACGTCCGCGGCCGCGCGTGGACTGTTGCGCCGGCCTGTGGCTCTGTTGCGAACGTGGTGGGTTGCCCCTTCCGCGAGCACGAAAGGAGCGAAAGGCAGAAGGCTGAGGAGGCCGTGTGGCCGAAAAGCCCAAGGACTTGGCCGTAGCCCGCTAGTCCTTAAATCTCTCCAAAGCACTGTCTGCCTTGTTGCCAAAGAGGCGAATGCCATCAAAGGGCATGTCCATCAAAGTGTTTTGGACATCCCCCGAGAAGCCAGTTGTTCTCAGCCAGGCGTGGCGGCGGAGCGCCACTGTCATGGAAATCGCCCTGCCCAGCGAGTCGGCGGTGTCAAGGCCACAACGGATCGTGAACTTGGCTGCATCTCTCCACTCAGCAATAGCATGGGAGAGTAGTGTCCGAGCCTCCTCCAGACACTGAGGCAGCACCTGAGCCACCGTATCCCACAGAGAGTGAGAATAACTGCCCAAGAGGCATGCAGTGTTCACCGATCGCAGCCCTAGACTGGCGGAAGAAAAAACCTTCTTCCCAAATTGTTCCAGCCTCTTGGATTCCCTGTCCGGGGGTGCGGTAGGGAATGCGCTTGGGGAAGCGGAGGCTTGGACAACCAAGCTCTCAGGGGTGGGGTGTTGGGAGATGAAGATGGGGTCGCCCGGGGCCGGGCGATGGTGTCGGGCCACGTTCCTTTCCACAGGAGCCCCTGTGTTGGGCCTGGACCAAGAGCCCAAAAGAACGTCCGAAAGTGCGTCATTAAAGGGCAGCAGTGGTTCCGCAGAGGTAACTGCTGGCTGAAGCACTTCCGTCAGGAGGTTAGTCCTGACAGCCACAGTAGGTAGCTCGAGGTGGAGAGCCCCGGCTGCCCTACGCAACACCACAGAAAAAGAAGCACCCTCCTCCGTAGCCACGGTAGGAGGAGACAGCATGCCAAGGTCTGGAGAGGTGTCCAGACCACTGGCATCCCCCAACTCCTCTGCCCAGTCCGGGTCATATTCGCATTGAGCAGCGAGAGGGTCCTCCGACCCCTCCCAGTCCTCCCCTTCCTCTTCATGCTGTTGTACAGGCCTAAAAGGAGGAGGATGGAGATAGGGAAACAGATTCCCAAACGGCGTCGGTCGACACCGTCCCCACTTCGGGGCTGAAACCGGGGACGACGTCGTCCGGCGTGCCGGGCGACGCGAAACGTGGTGCCGGTGAGGTCGACGTCGGTGGAGGTGTCACGAGGTCAACCGCCGTCGACCGGGATCCACGACGGGATCCACAGGAGTCCTGTGGTGCCGAGGTCGGAGCCGACGGCGACGCCGGGGCCGCTGTCAAAGGGCGAGGACTCCCAGTCGGGCCCGCGGGGCCCGAAGGCGCACCGGAGGGGCCCGACGGCCCAAATAGGCGAGCCATAGCGGACAGGAATTCCTGCACCTGGGCCGGAGTCGCCGATGAACCCGGGAAGGGCGGGTAGGTCACCGGCGACTGCACAGGCTCCGCCGGAGCCGCGGGGGTGGCACCACCCGCACCCAAGTCGCGCGACTGGCGAGGGGAAGTCGGGGAACGATGAAGTTTCTTCGACTTCTTTTGGCGCTTCGCCTTACCTGACCCCGAGTGCGAAGACTTCGATTCGGACGACTTCCGATGGTGGTGGCTCCGCGACCGGTCCCTCGACCTCCCTCTGGACTGGGACCTTTCACGGCGCGGAGCCGACTGCCGGGCTTCAAGCAGCTTTCAGGACCGCTCCCGCCAAGACTTCGGAGCCATGGACCGGCAGTCGGGGCACGACTTGGGGTCGTGGTCGCGCCCCAGGCAGAAGAGACACACGCGGTGCGGGTCCGTCACCGACATCATCCGATGACAGTCCTCGCAAGACTTAAACCCGGGCATCCCTAACTGCACCAGGAGTCGTATCGACTCGAAAAGGTGAGACAAAAAAATCTCAAAAAACTCAGTCAAAAAAGACTGGGGGTACCGCTCTCTCCGGATCTGCGCTTGCTGGCGCCGAAAAAGAAACAACTGACGTCAGCGCGCGAGGGCAGCGTCTAAGTAGCTGCTGCAACGTCATCCCGGCGATCACGACGCCGACGGACGCGGAGCCGCACGACGCCACCTTCCGACGGGCAGGGTTACTGCTGACGAAAACTTTCCGGATCCAGACTGACGCCTGGGGATATTCTAAGGTAAGGAATCTATCACTACGTGTTTCTTTCAGATATACTTGTATTAACGGCACGAGATGCTGTGTCCGCTGCATCAAGAGCGCATTTGATTGAGGTGTTTGTGATGAGCTTTCCCTCCTGTATGAGGTCGTTAGCGTTTGCCTTATATTGCTCTGGAAGATGTTGCATTAATGTCTCCAGTTCATCATAATGCGCCCTGTCATACCTGGCTAGTAAAGCTTGGGTGTTAGCAATGCACCAGTAATTTGCCGCTTGTGACGCAACTCGTTTACCAGATGCGTCCAGTAGTTTAGATTCTTTACCTGGAGGAGGGGCATCACCTGCTGTCTGGGAATTTGCCCGTTTACGTGCATTTGTAACCACTAGAGAATCTAGAGGGAGGTGCCCTTTGATATAAGTTGGATCATTTGGAGCTGCTTTATATTTCTGATCAACCCTGGGGTTGAGAACTCTAGCCCTGACCGGGTCTTTAAATACATCAGGGGCATGTTTAATCATATCTTTGAGCATGGGTAGAGTACTTGTTGACTTTTGTGTTTGTGTAAAAATCTCTAGCAGAAAACCTTCCTCCGAAGGAGGTGAGTGTAATTCTACCCCATGATATTTGGCTGCTCTATCTATGAGTTGCGCAAAACCTATGTTGTCGTCTGGAGGGGATGGCTTAGATGGGTATGAGTCTGGCTCAGGTATATCTGGGGTGTCATCATAATCCACCCAGGGGTCAGGTGGTGGGATACTGTGGAGGTCGTCATCATTATCATCATCATCCCCTTGTGGGTCTCCCCCCCCATCCCCCAAGTCATCCTCATGATCCTGTGGTGGAGATGAAGAAGGAGGTAGTGGAGAGTGTGCTGGAGAAAGTGGTACAGCTGGAAGAGTTGGAGGGGGAGAGGAGGGTCTTAGAGGTGAAGTTGCCATGTCCTTTTTCTTTAAGGGTACCTCAGGTACCTCTGAGGTGTCCAATTTCCTCTTTGTATGGGGCAATGCTGTCAAATGACCTGTAACAGGGTTAATATGTAGAGTTTTTTGTTTGGGACCCAGTGGATATGGGTGAAACAGTTCTTCGGAGCTATTGTCTTTTTTCGGCACCGAGGATCTTCGTTCCGAGTGGTGCTTGGACTTAGTCTCTGTAGCTTTAGGAGGGGTTTTGGTCTCCTTATGCTTCTGTGGAGTCTTTGAGTCCGAAATCTTCTTCGGTTCCGAAGATTTATGTGACTTTTTCGGGTCCGAGGGCTTGTTCAGTGCCGAAAGGCTCGGTGTCGAAGCAGTCTTCGGTGCCGATGTAGTAACTTTCGGCTTTGGTTTCGGTGCCGGGGATTGTTTTTCGGTACCGGTACGCGGCTGGCTCGGTCCCGAGCCGCCTGAAGGCTTTACTTTCGGCTTCGGAGCCGGGCCCGAGGGCGGGGCATCGGAAGCATTCTCCCGGTGTGGACCTGAGCCCGAAGGCGAAGGTGTTACCGGAGCCTTATCCTGTGATTTAGATGGGGCAGGGGCGTCGAGGTCGGTACTCACCGCCCGTTGCCCTGGAGTAACTGTCTGATCCTCGGCATCTGAGTCGTCTTCCTCGGAGACGCGGATGTCTTTATCCTCCGGTTGTTGATGTTGTGGAGCATCGGGACTTGCATCGAAGATGTCTTCCGGCGCCGAGGCAGTTGATCGAGACATTACGTGACGTCGAGCCCGGATAGTCTTTTTCGATCTGAAGGAAGCACAGGCCTCACAGTCTTTGTCCTCGTGTTCTGGAGAGAGGCAAAGATTACAGACCTCGTGGAGATCAGTGTGTGGGAATTTAGCACCACACAGGGGGCATTTTTTAAATGGAGTTCTTTCCATTGACTGCAGGGCCTAATGGCGCCGATGGGCCCAACGGCCTGCGTGAACGACCGGAACCGAAGTGGTCTTGGATGCGCGTCGAAGGGGAACGCGATCGAAACAATACCGTTGAGCGGTGAGGGATTGCGCGTCGAAAGGGGATCGAGTACGACACCGACCTGGAGCGCAGCAATATACATCCGAACCCGATGGCGGAAAAAACCAATCTGAGGGTGGAGTCGATGCCCATGCGCACTATCGTCCTAAGGAGGAGTCACTTATCTCGTGACTACAAAGAACTTCTTCCAAGACAAAAACAAAGTGCAAACATCCGAGCCCAACACCAGATGGCGATCTATGCACAAGTATACGATCTACAGCTCATATGCCTCGAACAATCATTTTATCCATAAGATACATCTAGCATAATCGCATCAAGATAACTCATAGAAATTCATTTGCAGCTTATCCTGCCTAGTCTCCGCATGCATCTCCATAAAACAAAGTTATTGTGCTACCGCTCTTCAAGTTGCAAAGAAAACATCCATTAAAACACTAGAATGGAGAAGCCCTACGATTTGAGGCTCCATGCCACCACTGAGAGGCGAAACCAGGAAGTTCCAATGGGAAGAGACAAGAGTAACACTTCCCACGGCAGTGAAGATTGTAGAGACCAATGTTAAAACTAACAAATACACCCGACAACATGGAGGGGTCCACCACGCAATCCTCCTCTTAACGTTTTAGTGTAGTCTAACCAGTTATGTTTTCCTTTGCAGGGCGACAGATGCTTCCGTTCCAGAAGTATAGGGTAGGGGGAGGCGGGGGTGGGTGGGGGGGGGGGGGTCGGGACCGTTGTCCTTTGTTTAATCTTTAGTTGGGATTTACCAATGTTGCCCTTTTTCACTGTTTGCAGCACCTCGACACTTAACCATCACCCAAACGTCACAATCACGCGCCCCACAAGGCGAAGAACGCAATCGCATCTCCTTACAGAACCACGCAGTTCCCTTGGGGTCTCAACGTCCGGTTATCCCTTTGCCCCATACTCCTGGCATGGCACGAACACTCACTAGGGGTAAACCCCTTCAGAGTTTGTCTTGGAACGTAAATGGACTGCTAGACCGCATTAAACGGACTACAGCCCTCAAATATGCCCAGAGACACGCTCCAGTTATACTTATGCTCCAAGAAACCCACCTCCTGGGACCAAATGCCCCTTCCTGGCAAGGTATGGCTTTGATAGGGTGTGGCACTCTGGGTTTGAGCGAGGGTCCCGAGGGGTTGCGATCTTGCTGCGCCGAGGCCTTCCATACATGCCCAAACACATCACCACAGATCCTCATGGCCGATTCATTAGTTTATCCGGGAGATTAGAAGGGGCCACCCTTAAGTTGGTATCCATATACATCCCACCAGCTACGCTCGCCTCCTCTCTGCGTCACCTTACTGACATTATTACAGCCTTACCCACAAGCCAGACGGTGATAGGAGGGGACTTTAATGCAGTCATAACACCCCAACTCGACACGACTGGCACACCCACTCCCGCTAGAATAACAAATGCAAAGAAGCTGGTCGATTGGGCAGCTGCCCTAGGCCTCTGTGATGTCTGGAGGATCTGGAACCCCCGTAGTTCTCAATATACTCATACTTCGGCGGCACACCACACGCACTCACAAATCGACATGGTCCCCATGCCTGCCAAAAGATATCAGGCGTTACTAGCCTACCCCGGGGGATCTCGGATCACTCAGCCCTGTTTTTACACCTAGGCGAAACCCCTGGTGCGCCTCGTCCAGTATGGCGACTGAACGCCTGGTTCTTGCAAGATAAGGAGGTTAAGAAAGCGATAGGGGAGGAACTGCGTCAATATTTCCTTACTAATCTGGGATCGGTCTCCTCCCGAGGTACTCTCTGGGAGGCAGGTAAAGCTACTATCCGAGGCGTTGCCAGAGGCCAGGTCCGAGCACGCCGGCTGGCCCAGACCAGCCGACTAACCCTTCTTGAGGCACAGGCGACACGGCTCGAAACAGTCCCAAACAAGCCCCCAGGCGATCAGACGGACAGGCAACTCGTGGCCATACGTGAAGAAATTAAACATCTCCCTAGAATCAGCCAAGATGCTGTGGCGCTCCTCGGTAACCCGACTGTACGGATGGGGCGACAAGAACGGGAGGCTGCTGCACAGCCTAGTCTCCTACCCCTTGGCCAATCGAATAATCCCCGAAGTCCAGGATCTTTCAGGGGTCATTAAGCGCACGTCCCCTGCAATCGCACAGGCCTTTGCAGACTACTACGCCAGTCTATACTCCGCTCACAAACCTGAGGCTCGCCTCCCGGAAATACTCCATCAGGCAGGCGTCCAACTCCCCTGCCTCGTGGAAGCTGAGGCTACAGACCTCGATCTCCCCATCACCTCGGAAGAAATACACAACGCAATATCCTCATTAAAAGCCGGAAAAACGCCAGGGCCGGAAGGTCTCCCGCAGGAGTACTATGCTGCCTATCGGGACCTGCTGGTCCCCCACCTCGCGGAATTGTACCGGCATGTTGCAGAGACCGGGTCCTTTCCCCCAGAAACTGATGTGGCAACCATAGTGGTGATCCCTAAAACCCAGCCACCCTCCGCCTCTTGTGCGGACTACCGCCCCATTTCCTTGATCAAAACCAAGGTGAAGATCTATGCCACGATACTGGCCCAGCGCTTGCGTCCGCTTCTGAGCAAACTAATTCATCCAGACCAATGTGGCTTCATGCCAGCACGTAGCACTTGACATTGCCAGCGACGCCTCCATCTGGCTCTGGCGCATCGTCGACATCTCACACCCTACCTAACGCTCCTTCTTGTCGACTTTGAAAAAGCCTTTGATACCGTGGACTGGCCTTACCTAGAGGAAGTTTTAAAGATGATGGGCCTGAGGCAGCAATTTAGGCGCTTCATACAAGTCCTCTACTCCAACCCCAAAGCCAGGGTACTCACCAACGGAGCCCTGTCAGATTCATTCGCCATCCAGAGAGGCAGGAGGCAAGGATGTCCCCTCTCACCCCTCTTATTTGCGCTGGCGATGGAACCCTTGGCATGCCTCATTCGGCCGGATGACCTGATTAAAGGATGGGCCTGGCAGAGCCACCACATCGACAAAAATCGCCCTATATGCGGACGACGTCCTGCTTTTCCTGGCAGACCCGGCCACCTCTGGCCCCGATGCCTCCAGACCTTCCAAACCTTTGTGAGTCTCGGGGCTCCAGCTAAACCCGGCAAAATCGACCCTAGTACCACTTCACGCCTCCAGAGAATGCTTTGACTGGCAAGCATCCATCCCCATCAGGAGACAATCCTTCAAATATCTAGGGAAATGGATTGCCCTGCTCCCCGAATTTGAATGGGCGCTCAATATTACCCCGCTGGTAAAAAAAAAACAAAGAAGACTTCCAGCGCTGGCAGACCCTGCCGCTCAACCCTTTGGGGCGGGTGGCCCCGTTTAAAATGATGATCCTTCCACGCTTCCTTTATATTATCCAGAATACTTCCTTTCACTTCGCAGTTGGTTCAAGGAGATGGACAATGTGGCCACGAGATTCCTGTGGGGGGAGAGGGGGCTAGACCACGCATCGTCCTTGCCCGATGTCAGATTCCGCCCTTTGACGGCGGCATGGGTATGACTGACCCACACCTATACTATATAGCTACCCGACTTTTGGTCCTACACGACTGGTTTACCGGGGGGTGGGCTGACACAACCTATAAAGTAGAGCTCAGAGACCTGGACTTTCCCCAGATTCAGGCATTCCTATATGGAAGCCCAATACCCACAGCAATACCACCCATCACTAGAGCGGTCCTTGTGGCCTGGCGTACGGCTCTCCGACACACACGTTGGGACCAGAAACTAAGCCAACAGACGCCTCTCTGGCACAGCAGGTGGCTGGGAGAGGTGTCGACACTCACTGGATTCACACTGTGGGATCACATTGGCATATCACTGCTGGGAGATGTTTGGGTGGGGGGCCACATCAGATCATTCCAAGACTTGCAAGAGCGCTACAATCTCCATACCTCCCAATTTTATAAGTATCTGCAGCTGCGTCATGCCCTGGGCCCACACATCTTCTCGGGTACGACACTCCCCGAATTCAGCCCACTAGATGCTCAGGTCATGATGGGTAACCTGGGGAAAGGCGGGGTGTCCCGGATATACCGTACCCTGATCAACAATGGCCCGACATCACTCACCCCACTCCGGACCCTATGGGAGGGATGGTTGGGCCCCCTGGAGGATGAGGACTGGCGCGACGCCCTCATGGCCCCCAAAACCATTACAACCTCGGCCAGACTCCGCTTAATGCAACTATACTACTTACACAATGCCTACCTTACCCCAGAGCGCCTCCATAAAGCGGGCCTACGCCCCTCTCCGGGCTGCACACGTTGCAGCCACGAACCGGCAGACTTTTATCACATGACCTGGACCGGCCCACGCCTGGCCTCATATTGGGCTGCGATAGAGTCCGAACTCACACACATCCTGGGCTGGCAAGTCCCCCACGATCCCATACGACTTCTTCTAGGGGTCATGGATGGCCTAGACGGGTCCCGATCAGACAAGGTATTCCTGGGAACAGCCATCACAGTAGCCAAACGCGATATCGCCGCCACATGGGCACAACCCAAACCCCCAAGTGTAGCCAGGTGGCGTCAGGGAGTGGACTGGTGTGCCGCACAAGAGAAGCCCCTATTTGAGGCCCGGGGATGCCCCGCCAAATACCGCAGCGTATGGGGTAAATGGATGGACCAACTAGACTGATTATAACTGATCCCGTTTATGTACATAAATGTATACCTTGTACGTGAAGGTTATGGAATGGAACGCGTACTTGTCTCTAATTACTGCAAAAGTGGCCTGTGCTGCCATTAATGCACAAGTTACTAACTTGTGTAACGATATATCTGTAAGAGACAGTAGTTAGTGACAGATTCCTTACCTTAGAATATCCCCAGGCGTCAGGCTGGATCCGGAAAGTTTTGCGTAGCAGTACCCTTGCGCGGTCGGTAGGCGGCGTCGTGCGGCTCCGCGTCCGTCGTCGGCGTCGTGATCGCCGGGATGACGTCGCGGGCAGTACTTAGGCGCCGCCCCTGCGCGCTGACGTCAGTTCTGTACACGACTTTCCGCGCCAGGAACGCAGAGCCATGCAAGAAGCTGACACAGGTGTCTGAAAAATACTAGGGCCCTGAAAGGGATGTCCTTAACCCTAGAAATCAGTTCGCAGAACGGGGAGGATGGGTGGGCGGTAGGGAATCTGTCACTAACTACTGTCTCTTACAGATATATCGTTACACAAGTTAGTAACTTGTGCATCTGAAAGAGACACGTTAGTGACAGATTCCTTACCTTAGAATAGATACCCCAGCAATACCAACCCCGGTGGTGGGTCTGCGAACAAAGATCAGACAAGGAAGTCCTGGAGGACAGAACGGCCAAAGAAGCCGTCCCTCCGGACCTGACTGTCAAGGCAGTAATGCTTAGTAAACGTGTGCAGCGAGGCCCACGTAGCTGCCTGACAGATAACCGGCAGCGGAACACCGCGGCCCAAGGCCGTGGTAGCAGCCGTTGCCCTGGTGGAATGGGCACGCAGCCCAACAGGAGGCTCCTTCTTGGCCAAAGAATAGCAGGTCTTGATGCACAAGGTAACCCAGCGGGAGATGGTCCTCTTGTGCACCGCCCGACCTTTTTGGCGCCCACGTAGCCAACAAAGAGCTGGTCATCCACCCGGAAGTGTTTTGTGCGGTCGATATAGAAGGAGAGCGCACGTTTTGGGTCCAGACGGTGGAGCCTCTCTTCCTCTCTGGAAGGATGCGGAGGCGGAAAGAAGGTGGGCAAAGTGATGGTCTGCCCAATGTGGAAAGCAGTAACCACCTTTGGCAAGAAGGACGGACGCGTCCGAAGAACAACCTTGTCTGGATGAACAGACAGAAAGGGAGGTTTGCAAGATAGAGCCTGGAGCTCACTCACCCGCCGAGCGGAGGTGATGGCCACCAGAAAGGCTGTCTTCAGAGTCAGAAGACGAAGAGGACAGTTATGCAGAGGCTCAAAGGGAGCGCACATTAAAAAGGTAAGAACCAAGTTCAAGTCCCACTGAGGCATTACAAACGGAACAGGAGGGAAGAGGTGAGTAATGCCTTTTAAGAACCTGTTAACAACAGGGGACTTGAAAAGGAGGGCTGATCAGGGAGCCTGAGGAAGGCCGAGATAGCACAAAGATAACCCTTGATGGTACCCAGGGCAGAACCCTGTTGGGCCAGAGAGAGAAGGAACAGAAGGACCTCGGAAAGAGGGGCAGAAAGGGGATCCACAGCCTTTGCTGTGCACCATGCCACAAATTTGTTCCACCTGCAGGCGTATACCACCTTAGTGGAGGGACGCCTGGCTGCCAGAATCACATCACAAACTTCGGGAGGCAAGTTGAAAGGAATCAACTGCCGCCGCTCAATCTCCACGCAAGCAGGTGTAGACTGGACAGGTTCGGGTGGAGGACCGTCCCCTGCTGCTGCGACAGAAGATCCTCCCGAAGAGGCAGACGGATCGGGGGATCTATGCTCATATTGAGTAGCTCGGGATACCAAACTCTTCGAGCCCAGTCCGGAGCCACAAGAATGACTTGGGCCCGGTCGTGCCGAATCTTCTTCAACACTCTGGGTAGAAGTGGTATAGGCGGAAAGGCGTACAACAGACCGCAACTCCACTCGCGACGAAAAGCGTCGCCGAGCGAGTGCCGCCTTGGAAATTCCAACGCGCAGAACTGATGACATTGCGCGTTCTCTTCGGTGGCGAATAGATCTAACCAAGGCTCTCCCCACTGTAGAAAGAGTCCTTGCGCCACTTCCGAGTGAAGACGCCATTCGTGATCCATCATGCACCTGCGGCTGAGTTCGTCCGCCCTGGCGTTCAGAGAACCTGCCAGGTGTTGAACCATCAGGAACATGCCCTGATGTTCCAGCCATGTCCAGAGGCGCAGAGCCTCCTGACAAAGGGTCCAAGACCCCACCCCGCCCTGTTTGTTGCAGTACCACATGGCGGTGGTGTTGTCTGTGAACACCTGCACTACCTTCCCTTTGACAGAGGGAAGGAATGCCTTGAGTGCAAGCCGGATCGCCCGGAGCTCCAGAAGGTTGATATGGAGCCGGGACTCCGCCGGAGACCAGAGGCCTCTGATCTCCGCCTCTCCCATGTGACCGCCCCATCCCAGAAGGGACGCGTCCGTCACAACTGTATGCTCTGGCTGGGGAAGGGAGAGGGATCTGCCCATGACCCATTGCCGGTTCGAGAGCCACCACTGCAACTGTTTTGCAGTCCCCTCCGAGATCTGGACGTGATCGGACAGGTTGCCCTGGTGCTGCGCCCACTGGAACTTCAGGTCCCACTGCAGAGCCCGCATATGCCATCTGGCATGATTGACCAGCAGGATGCAGGAGGCCATGAGGCCCAGCAGCCTCAGGGTCATCCGTACCGAAACCCAGGATAAAGGCCGAAAGATCGGAATCATAGCCTGAATATCCCGGACTCGCCGTTCGAAGGATAGGCCCGAAACTGCGTCGTGTCCAGAACTGCTCCGATGAAAAGGAGCTGTGGAGAAGGAATTAGATGCGACTTCGGCACATTGATGGAGAACCCCAGCGAGTGCAGGAGTTCGGCCGTAGTCTGGAGGTGGGAGACGACTGCCTGGGACGAGCCCGCCTTCAGCAGCCAGTCGTCGAGGTAGGGGAAGACTGAAACCCCTGCCCGGCGCAGATGAGCTGCGACCACCGCCATCACTTTCGTGAACACCCGAGGGGCACTGGTAAGGCCAAAGGGGAGCACGGTGAACTGAAAATGCTCGGGGCCTACCGTGAACCGAAGGTAACGCCGGTGGGCCGGCAGGACGGGGATGTGGAAATACGCGTCCTGCAAGTCCAACGCTACCAACCAGTCTCCAGGGTCGAGGGCAGTCAAGACCTGAGCTAGGGTGAGCATCTTGAACTTCTCCTTCCGGAGGAAGCGATTGACGTTCCGGAGGTCCAAGATAGGACGCATGTCCTCCTTGTCCTTTTTGGGCACCAGAAAGTAGTGGGAGTAGCAACCACGCCCTACTTCTGGGGTCGGAACATGCTCGATGGCCCTCTTGGTCAAGAGGGCCGTGACTTCCTTCTGTAGAAGCACCAAGTGATCCCCTGACATGCGGTGGAATTGAGGTGGCATGGCTGGGGGTGGTCTCGAAGGGAGGGAGTAGCCCCTTCGGACAATGTCCAAGACCCACCTGTCCGAGGTGATGGTGCGCCAGTGGGGAAGGTGATGGCGGACCCTGCCCCCTACTGGCGTGCCGTGCACCTGAAAGGAGGGACTAGGAGGGCTTGGAGGCCGCGGACGGGTTGGAGGTGGTGGCCTGACCCGCACGCTGGTTGCCCGATCCGCCACGGCGGAATCCACGTCCTCGGCCACGCGAAGACGCCTGCTGCGCGGGCCGGTGGCTGGGCTGCTGACGTGAAGGGGCGCCCCTACCGTGGCCACGATAGGGGCGAAAAGCAGAAGGCAGCGGAGGGCGTGTAGCAGAAAGGCCCAGGGACTTGGCAGTAGCCCGTGAGTCCTTAAAGCGCTCCAACGCATGGTCTGCTTTGGACCCAAAAAGACCGACTCCATCAAAGGGCATGTCCATGAGAGTATTCTGGACATCCCCTGAAAAACCAGTGGTTCTCAGCCAGGCGTGGCGTCGGAGCGCCACCGTCGTTGCAATCGACCTGCCCAGCGAGTCGGCGGTGTCAAGGCCACAACGGATAGTGTATTTGGCCGCATCCCTTCCTTCCGCAATGGCGCGGGAAAGCAGTGCCTGGACCTCCTCAGGGCACTGGGGCAAAACATCCGCCACCGAATCCCACAGGGAGTGGGTATATCGGCCCAAAAGACAAGCGGTGTTAACGGACCGCAAGCCAGCACTGGAGGAAGAAAAACCTTTCTTCCCAAACTGATCCAGGCGTTTGGATTCCCTATCCGGAGGAGCGGTAGGGAAGGCGGTTTGGGAAGCGGAGGCTTGGACAACCAAGCTCTCAGGAGTGGGGTGGACAGAAAGAAACAGGGGTCGCCCGGAGCGGGGCGATGGCGTCGTGACACGTTCCGATCCACAGGAGCCCCTGTGTTGGGCTTGGACCAGGCGCCCAAAAGAACGTCAGTGAGGGCGTCGTTAAACGGCAGCACAGTCTCCGCAGAGGAGGCTGCCGGCTGAAGCACCTCTGTCAAGATGTTAGGCTTGACCGTCAAAGTAGGGAGCTGGAGACGTAAGGCCCCAGCAGCCCTACGCAACACCGTACCAAAATTGGCCCCCTCCTCCGTAGCCACGGGAGGAGAGAGCATGCCAGTGTCAGGGGAAGTATCCAGACCACTGGCCTCCCCTAGACTCTCTGTCCAGTCCTCATCATACTGACAGTTGCGCGTCAGAGGGTCATCAGACCCCTCCCAGTCCTCCTGGTCCTCCTCTGGTTCAAAATAAGGAGGAGGAGGGACATTTGGGACCCAAGGTCCCATCGGCGCCGGAGCCGGCGTCGAGCGACGTCGCTCCGGGTCCATGTCCGGAGCCGGAAGGAACTGGGGGACGACGCCGCCCGGAGCCCAGGGCGGCGTCGAGAACGGCACCGGAGACATCGGCGCCGGCGGAGGTGTCGTGAGGTCGACCGGCGTCGATGGGGGTTGTGGAGCCGGGATCGAGGCCGGGGCCGAAGCCGGAATCGAGGCTGGAGGCACGGGCGACGCCGGGGCCGGAGCCGCCGGCGACGCCGGAGCAACCCCATCAGGGCCCGCGGGGCCCGAAGGCGCACCGGAGGGGCCTGAAGGCCCGAAGAGGCGGGCCATGGCCGACAGTAACTCCTGTACCTTGGCCGGATCCGCCCCCGAACCCGGGAAGGGCGGGTATGGCGGGGGCGACTCCACAGGCAAGTCCGGGGCCGCGGGGGCGGGGCCTCAGCCGAGTCGCGAGACCGGCGAGGCGAAGTCCGAGAGCGACGATGCTTCTTGGACTTCTTGTGCTTAGACTTACCGGACGAAGAAGACTTCGACGCCGACGACCGGTGTGCACTCCGCGAGCGACCCCTGGACCTCTCACGCGACCGGGGCCTCCGTGGAGCCGAATGCCGGGCCTCGAGGAGCTTTCGAGACCGCTCTCGCAAAGCTTTCGGGTTGAGGGCCTGGCATTCGGGACAAGACTCGGTGTCGTGGCCTCGGCCGAGGCAGAAGAGACACTCCCAATGCGGGTCGGTGACGGACATCATCCGCGCACAGGCGCCGCATCGCTTGAAGCCGGGCATCCCTACGACACCTTTAAGTTGGAAAAAACAGTGAAAAAATCACCAAAAAGTATGGTCAAAAATTGACCAGGGCACTGCTCTTCCCGGATCTGCGCTTGCTGGCGCGGAAAAGAAGAACTGACGTCAGCGCGCAGGGGCGGCGCCTAAGTACTGCCCGCGACGTCATCCCGGCGATCACGACGCCGACGACGGACGCGGAGCCGCACGACGCCGCCTACCGACGCGCAAGGGTACTGCTACGCAAAACTTTCCGGATCCAGCCTGACGCCTGGGGATATTCTAAGGTAAGGAATCTGTCACTAACGTGTCTCTTTCAGATAATGTGATCAAATGTGTCCAGTTGCTTCTGTATGTTTTAAAAATCAATAAAATTGTTTATCAAAAAAAAAAACCACAAGAATGGAATATAGAAATACTCACCTTAATAGCTCGACCACTCCATGACCATAAGCTCTTCTCCACTTACAATGAATGAGACCATATCAGTCTCTGGAATAGGAAAAGCAGTAGCTACAACTTATGAAAGGCCTATAGATATACACAGTATCTTAATTCCTTTTATATTAGCCAAAACAACAGCAGTATGGGCAACTTTGGACTGAGAGAACTTAAATGATTGCTTTAGTGGACAACATGGAAATATTTGAGAGTATATTTTATTTGTGGAGTTTATATAGCGCAAACATGACCTTCAGAGTGTCAGAGAGCTGTACATACAGCAGTCAGGTCATACATAGAAGAGAAAATGCAAGAAGGAAAATGCAGTGAGCAATGCACGTACAAATACTGATACAATATACCAAAACGGCTTGGTAGATCCATGATACCGAGGAGTCCACATGAAAAATATCATAAGCTGTGTCAGTAAAGATAACTAGGGAAGGAATCTATTCATCAGAAGCCTTTTTACTTTTTTCTGAAGAAGGTAGCGGATATTCACGGTGAAGGAACTGCAGGAGCTCTCTTCTACATCCAGACCAAAGCGCTCTGTCATTACTCAGGGGTTCATGTGCATGCATTTTGATGGGAGTAACAGGGCTTTAGTCCCACACAGCAACTTTGCTCAACACACAGTTTGATAGGATGTTTCTCATCCCAGAGAACACAAAGTACAAAAACTACTTATTTACATTTTTAAGCCAGAAGTAAAGCCATAACATCAGGCTTACTTTTTCAAACCTTCCATTTCTGTAATGCATATGAAGATCCACCAAAAATGAGCAATAGAAACAAGGCTGACCTTTCACATGAAGAGGTGGCAAAGAATCTGAAGCTACTGCAGAAAAGAGCAGACTAAGACCTTAAAGTCTCTTCTTGTCAGAACAGCCTAGCTGTTATTTACTTAAACCAGCAGTGGGTAGGGATGGAGGCATTAGGGTTTTAAACTGACCAGCTTCTTTGAAACCTTCAAGAAAAAAGTACCCATTCAGAATTTGTCCTTTCATTGATACATTTTTCCTGGCTTTTCACCAAGAAATTAACGTAAAACTGATCTGTGGTGACTGTGACTTAGCACTTTCAAGGTAAAATCAAAAAGCTCTAGGGCAAACCCAGCTGCCCTTTCTTTTGAATTTAGCGGTGATTACAGTTTTAGGAAGGTGGCCTTATGTGGTAGTGCCAATGTAAGGGCACACCATGCAAAAAGTGCAGACTACCCTTATTGGTTTAAATTAATAATACCAAATGCTCTGTTTGTGGTAGTGTGGTCGAACATCTTAGGCTTATCAGAGGGTAGTGTTAAGCATTTGTTGTACACACAGAGACAGTAAATGAGTCACATACTCAAGAAGGAAATCAGAGACCAATATAGAAAAATAACAGATTTTTATATAGTTTTAGAAACCAAGATCATCGGAATCAGGTACGTACTTTCGGACTTATAGATTTTTGTAGCTATAGAAAATATAGTCAGATAACGGTTTTGAGGTATGAGCCTCGAAAGCTGTAATTTTATCATTTGGGAGAAACATACACTGCATAGCTATACTTGCAAACATTTTTGGAGGATGCCTTCTAGGACTTAAGGTACTAAGGGGACAAGGCCCAAGAAACCACCAGCAGTTCGGTTTTACCTGCTCTGGTGTTGCTGGGTGCAGAGGTGCTGGTCGACTTGGCAGCCTCAAGTGCTATGCGGTAAAGTCTATGGAGAAGTACCTGCAAAAGAAAAGCTGCAAATGGGGACTTGGAGACATGTCTGGCAGAACACAAAGAGGGGGCTCGGCTCGTGAGGGTCTCTGGTGCACAGGGACAAAGTCAGTTTACGGAGACCCGGGGGGAGGCTCGGGTGCAGAGGTGTTTTGTCTGGCGGGTCGCTGTAGTTAAAGGCTCTCACTTGGCTTTGGGAACCTGGAGAGGGAGAGAAAACAGGACAGCAGGGCCACTCTCGATGAAGACCTTGTGGATCCTGAAGTCCATCAACGGCAGGTTGGTGTTGGCGTCGGGGGTGACCGGACATGCAACAAGCCTTGGTAGGTGCAAGGGCTCCAGTACACAGAGTATTGGTGCTGAGAGGCTCCTGGAGGGGTCAGCAGCTCAAGACTTGGTGAGAGCGACGGGCGGACCTCCTGGACTCACAACAACCTCCTAGTGAGTTGCTCTCTCTGTGGGGCCTATAGCCAGCAAGACGAAGTACAGAGTCGGTGCAGTTTGTGCCTGCAGGGGGGATAGCTCGTCCACCCCAAGGGAGATGCTGCTTGATTGCTGAAGGTGAGAACAGTCCTCCAAGGGTTGGTGAGGCTGTTCAGCTTCTGGACGAGTCGGTCTTTGCAACTGTCATGGTGCAAGCAGCCAGGCAGGGTTTGGTGCCAATTTCGGTGTAGAATCTCTGCTCTCATGACCTCGGCTCTTCTTTGTCCTTCCTTTGGTTCCCAGCAGACGAATCTGAGTTCCCGGTGTCAGGGAGACCCCTAAATAACTGAGTTTAGGGTTGTTTAGGGGAGTGCAGGGTAGTAGCAAATGGGCTATATTTGATCACTTCCTGAAGAGAGTGGTCATATTCATGCCCCAGAGTTCCTGGTATCACCAAATTCAAAATGATGAAACCCCTTCTTGCCTGTTCATTTCAGGTGGCCCACCTTATGGACGTGCTTAGCCTTAAAGTGCAACACGCCTACTATTGCATCTTCCCGCTTGCTCTTGTGTCAAATGGGCCTCAGGTCAGGGGATGGCTTTCCTCAGGTCTGAAACACTGGTTGCATATGTAAGGTGGCAGATGCTTTAAAGCCACTGTCCTTGATATGCTGATTTCACTAGTCATCTCGCTGGAGGAGGTAAACACACCTTCATCTGGAGCAGGCATTTTTTCTGGCCTCTGACAGCGCGGGCTCTCACCTACAAGGGGTTAAACACTTGCCTGTGATGGCAGGCTGGACGATACCAGTCAGCCAGCAAACTAGAGGACTAGTAGGTTTTCTGGGGGCACTTCGAAGGTGCCCTCTGGGTGCATGTCCCAATAGATCTGATACTGCCATCAATATAGATTTATTGAGATGAGGTGTTTGATACCAAACACCATTATTTTCAGTGCAGCCATTATGTAGCTTGGTAACTCATAATGACCAGTGCCCAGTACATACGTTTAACATGGCTGGCTGATGACTTGCAATGCTCTAGTAATACAACTAGGCATCACAGGGGCATAACTGCTCATGCAGATATGCTCTCACATGTATTATAATGCTTCTTGCCTTAGGGCTCTTAAGGTATGCTGTAGGGGTGACTTACATATAATATATGCAGTGTGTGGGCATTGCACACAGGGTGTATGCAATGTGTTTTCAGAAGGGCTTGCGCCCTTTCTCGCATCCTGTAGTGGCAGTCTGCATGCAGTTTTTGTGGGGGTCCCCTTGGGTAGCATAATACATGCTGAAGCCCATAGGGACGCTCTTTAGTACCCATGCCCTGGGTACCACAGGCACCATTTACCAGGGATTGACAGGGGTGCAAAAGTCCTTGACAACTGGGTTACAATTCAACATGTGTTTTGTTTTAGGGAAAGAACACTGGCACTGGAGACTAGTTAGCAGGCTTCAGGGCACTGACAGTCGAAAACCAGCATCTATAGTTCAAATGGAGGCAAAAAGTGAGGGGGGCATCTGCAAAGAAGTCCAGCTTCCTACAACAGTTATTAGGATTAAGTGGATTATTCTTAAGGACCACCTTTTCAGGGAAATCAGAGCCAAAGGTTCAAATCTGCTTGGAGAAATAATTTCTCCAAGCATGAGAAATACATCAATGGTCTTTATGGGCAGTTTGAATATGAATACACAAAACCGATTTCAAACCCCGTGTGGTGGTGACCAACTAAGCTAAGAGATACTACAATTTTCTATCATGAAATGGTCAACCTATAAAACACAAATTCTTTTTATACGCCTTTCCATACCTAGGATTTGTACACAAATGTGCCAAAGCAATATTCAAACTCTTTGGGTCTGACCATGACTTTTGTTTCAGACTTGAAGAACATGTTATCTGAAATCCAGTTTATCTGCTGAATTCATGAACATTAATTTTATTTCTGCAAGAAGCAGAGATCAAGAGAAATCTCCTGTTAAAATGTAACTTTATAGTATGTCAATCCAATCTGGAAGCATTTTCTTTCATTTTACCAAATTAAACAACTTTTTTCTTCAATACTGACATTTAAAGAAACAAACTGAAATTAGTGCATAAGTATCCCCATACTTTGAAGAGTAAACCTATCAAAGTAGTTTTTTTTTTTTTTTTAAATTTAGGCGCAAATAAATAACAATCCTTAGATCCAAACAAACAAGAAGTGGCAGGGTAAAATCTGCCCACAATCGCGTATTTCAATGTCCCAGATTATTTATTCCTAAATGGTGCTCCAAGGAAAATTGCCTCAAAAACAATCAATAATATCCTGAGCACCAAATCAGTGTCCAAAATTCAAATGTCCACCAGACGTTGTAGTTACTGTTTCCACTTTATTTTCGGTCTTCGCATATATCCAACATGAACTTGTAGCCAACATGTGTTTCGTCTCAAGGTAAATCTACCATTGACTTCATCAGGACCCTAGAGAATTCCACGCCGGGATTGTTAGTTTTGGAGTACTCTCCGTTTCTGCAATGATTACACAAAGATAATTTTAGAAAACATGGAGTTGGAAACTGGTCAGATATATTGGTTGAAGGCCACATGAAGTGATTGGGATATTTAAGACGGGAACAATATATACTTGACTATATACTTGGAATTCTCTTTGGTCCTTTTTGCGGGTTTCATTCCACTTTTTGCCCCCATTTTCACTACTAGGCTCTGGTTTAATGGCTCTGAATTGCTACAAGCACTGCTAATCAGAACTCTGTGCATGTGCTCAGACCCTTAAAAAGGTACATGATTGATTGGCTTATATCCCATTAGCATAGCTTAAATTTCAAGTGAGTCCTTAGTACATGATACCAGGGGTACCTAGGGCCTGTAAGTTAAGTGTCACTCATGGACTGCAGCACTGGTTGTTCCACCCAGAGTATGATGAGATAAAATACGTCTCCCAAACTGTCACTGCAAAGTAACAGAGCAGTTTGAAATTGCTAAATTGAATTTGCTATTTGAAGCACTGGCAACGCCCTAAAACCCCCATAATATGTATAAGTCAACCCTACAGCAGTCCTATGGAGTTCTAAGGCGGGTGCAGCATATTAAAAAGTAGAACATGTATTTAACATCTTCTGGCAGTAAAAACCCACAATTATTGTTTTTACTGGGAGAGATACTGGTAGCCCCATTGGCAAGTACAGAGTTACACGCTGACACCTCAGCTGTGCTAACATCTGAATGGCACTAACAAAGTTGGCATTTCAAGGTATCAAACAACTATTTACATTAAGCCCGACTTGATGTCCAAGTCGAAATTGAAGTAACATGTTGTCACATGCATTTAGAAAGTGCAACTCTGTTGCCCAGTTTTCCAGTAGCCATTTGCGGAGGTTGGTCATGAGACAGCTTACTGCCCACCTGGGAGACATGTGAACTACTCCCAGGAAAGCTAACAATAGAGGTCTGCCACAAGAGGAGGTGTACCTACCCCTGGCAGGAAGCCACATGGGGTATTGGCCCAAAAGGCGAGCTCCAAAGGGGAGGCCACCTTTGAAGGGCAAGTAGTGCGCACACACACACAGGAGGGGTTGTTCTATTGTGTAGGTAGATAGGCTGGCGGGAGGGACAGAGGGAAAACAGCCACCAAACCAGTTTTCATGTGGGCATGTAGAGCAGAGGTAGCCACACAACTAAAGTGGGCTATCAAGCGCCACACACCAAGAGAGAGGTCCCAACATCTTGGTAGTGGGCAGAATAGAGCATTCTGAGATTGTTAGTTTCCACACTTCACAGGAAGTTGTCATCAGGCAGGAGGGAACCACGTAGCCAATTGGCAACTGACTGCGACCTCCCCCTTAGGTCAATTTCAAGGCATTAAGGGGGCACTCAGAACTCAGATTTCGCTTGACTGGAGAAGAAGAGCAAAGGATTGTCCAGCTAACCCTTAAACTGACAAAGAAAAGCCTCCACTAAAGTTGGACTCCACATGCTACCCCTTGGGCTAGCAAAGAAAAGGACTGTGCCTGCTGTGTCCGGCTTGTGGAGAAGTCCTCCTGCCCAACCAGAAGCAGAGCCTCCAAGAATCAGATGGACAACTTCCTATTCTCAGCACAGGACCATAAAAGCTGTAGAAGCCTGCCTGGGTGAGTTGGAAGCTTGGATCACTGGATCTTCGCTCCTCGTCACATTGCAGCCCAGGGGACGGAAACCCGATGCTCAAAAGTTGCTCACTAGTCTGTTGGACCTGGGAAATCGTTGGAGTGCAGTTTTGTCACCCAGAAGGAGAGATCACCAATAGAAGGAAACTGCTGAGTTTGTTGTGCCAAGGGACCAGTATTCTGGTGGCAAATGGACTTTTGCTGGACCAAAGAGGATTTCCAGGGACCTCGATCCCTTTAGCCAAAGTCGTCCCTTTGACCAAAATTTGTGTCAAATTCTTTTAATTTGCCTATGCTTGTTCGTGGTTAAGTGAAAAGTCTTGATTTATTGTTCCTTGTAGAATCTGTATCTCCAAAACCCTCCATTAGATTTTCTTTCATTTTGGTGTCCATAAATTCATAAAAACAATCTATTCTTATAAAATGGTGTTGGAGTTCTTAAGTGTCAAGTTTCTTTTTTCTTCAATAGTTTGGTGTAGGAAAGTGGGTTTCTGTTGCAGTAACCCGCCCACTTTTTGCCAGACTACTGATGCACTTTTACTTGGTGTGCCCTGGGTCCCTGCCAATCAGGTTCCCAGGGCCTGTGTTCTTTCCTGAAAACTAAACCCAATTGGCATCTCTGGCCACAGGTCAGCCCCTGGTAAATGGTACCACAGGTACCCAGGGCACTGTGACCAGAGAAGGCCTCTAAGGGCTGCAGCACTTATTGTGCCACCCTTAGAGGTCCTGTACCACCACACTCACACACTGCCTTTGCAGGCTGCGTGTTTTGGTGCAGAACAAAGTGAAGAGTCGACATGGCACACATCCCTGCGTGCCATGCCTACAACCCACTGCCCTGGCATAGATCAGTCACCCCTCTAGTTGGGTGCACTATACCAGTGGTGAGGGTACAGGTGCATGAGCCCTGTACCCCTACAGTGTCTAAGTCCATTCTTAGACACTAAGTGCAGTGCTGCCATTAAGAGTATATGGTGCTGGGAGTTTGTCATTACGAACTCCACAGCACCATAATGGCTACACTGAAAACTGAGAAGTTTGGTATCAAACTTCTCAGCACATTAAACCCACACTGATGCCAGTGTGGGATTTAATGAAAAATGCACACAGGGGGCATCTCAGAGATGCCCCCTGAAAACTAACCCACATCTAGTGTCCCGACTGAGTGGCTGCTTAGGCTGCCATCAACAGACATGCTTCTGGACCCCTGGGTCGAGAGCCTGCTGCTCTCGGGGGCCTGAAAAAATGCACTTCCTGGGATGAGGTGCCAAGTCTCCTCCCCCAGGATGGGCAGGGTTCACGAAGGGGAAGCTTCAAAGGCATGCCGCCTTTGTGAGCTTCCCCAGACCACTTGCTGCTTTCAGCAACTGGACCCCACTGGTTCTGCCCCCCACTTTGGGCGGGAGAACCAGCGGGATAAACAAGTGAGGGAGAGAGGTGTGCCCACCTCTGCCAACTCCACCCCTCAGGTGGGGGAGGCGAGGTGAAGCACAACTCCGAGTCCCCGCCATCTTGAGGATGGGGGGACCCATCCAACCAGGGACAGGCTCCTGCCCCCCTCCCACTGGAGGGTGGCACCATAGGGGGTGTACCCACCCCAGGGAAGGGACCCATTGGTCCCTGCCCTCTACCTACCTGTAACGCCCCTAAATCTAGTATTTAGGAGGCACTCTGAACCTTGTTTCCTCAGATCCAGCCAAGAAACAAGAAGAAAAGAAGAAGAAGGACCGAACAGCCGTGCAGCCAGCTAACAAGAGGAAGACGCCCACTGACTTGGCCCCAGCCCTACCGGCCTGTCTCCCCTCGAACCTGCTCCTGCGAAATCCCGGTGTGTCCTGCAGCCAGCAACCTCAAAAACCCCGGAGGACCTGCCTGCCTTCACGTCCAAAGACTGCTTCTCCCGTGAACACCGGATTTGTTCAAACTGCAACCTCTGGCAGCAGCCGGAGACCGCAAACCTGCCCCACTCTGCACCCGCCGTCCACAGCCCGAGCGGGCAAACACCATGATGTCACCCCGGCGATCTTGACCCGAGATCCGGCGACCCCTGACCTGCCTCAAGCCGGCGCCTGCAGTCGAAATCCAGAAGGCCCCCCTAACTGCGACCCGAAGCTGGTAAGCCGTTCCGACCCCAAAAGGCACCCCTGCACCCGACGCCCCACGGCCCTGTGTGCCCAAACCAATGGTGCCTAACCAACCCCTAACTTCCCAACTTACCTCTCGAAGTGGTGGTCGCACCCAGAAGTCCTTCGTCTCCCTGCCTGCAGTGCTTTTGCTAACCGGAGGTTCTCCATTGGAAACAACAGGGCTCCCGACGACGAAACAGCCCCCTGCACCCGGCCGCCCTAGTGCCGCTGAGGGTGCATCTTTTGAGCTAAGCTGTTTCCCCATTTGTCCTGAGCTAAAGTCTAGGAGCTTTGCTCCCACAACCCAGTGGCCTGCTTGCCAGCAGCCACCAACCGGAGATCCCCTATCCTCCATAGGATAACATTGGGCCTCAACGCTCTGCACCTGGCCGCCCTAGTGCCGCTGAGGGTGTAACAAGAGTGCATCACTGACCCTGGGGGACCCCCGAGTCTAACCCCAAAACCGTAACTCCCACAGTCGATAACTTACCTTTGAACCGATAACCTGTTTTTCCTCCATAGGATAACATTGGCAATTTTTCTTCCAAAAAGTTTCCAAGTGTGGAGTTTTGAAATCTAAAAATATTCTTTAAAAATCTCACGAATAACCAAAACGTATTTACTTACCTGTTTGCAGGAAATGTCCCAGTGCTGAATCTAGGTATCCAGCACTGAGTTAGAAAAGTAACGTGAAAAGTAACTTACCTGTAATTTACTGAAAAAGCCTATTCATTTCAATGTACTGTATTTGCTAAGTATTGCAACCTACTGCGTCCCCTGTAAATCAAACAAAGTACAATTCCTATTGCATTTTCAAACTGTTCTACAATCAGCAACTTATTACTGTAACGTATTTAATGCTTACCTGTGCCAGGCTTGCTTGGTTCTAAAAATAAAACAACAGTATATTTTTTTATACAAAAACAATTGGTCTAGAGTTCAGTCTTTGAGTGTGTGAATTCATTTGCTGACTGAGTGGGTACATCAAATGCTTAACACTGTCCTCTGATACTGCCTTACTACTCGACCACTCTGCCACAAATAGAGAGTAAGGTTCTATCTAACTTTAACCTCTGCCTACCTCTGGGGACACCTGGACTCTATACACACTATACCTCATTTTGGTGTAGTATATATAGAGCCAGTTTCCTACATTTGGGTGCTGCTTAAATGCTTTACACTTGTCTCATTGTTTAAGAATGATTGTTCTAAGCCACAGCTACCAAGGGTTGGGCTAAGGTTATACTAACTAACCTGACTGGTCCTAGAAGGGTTGGTAGTGTATTACATGATGAGGCCTCACAACCGCACCACATAACACACCCCATTTCCTCCCACTCTCCTAGCTAACATTATCGCTAGTATAAAGAATCTTTCAAGAGAAGTTCTGAATGGTAGGCTTATGTACTGGTCCAAAAGGGTCCTTCATCAAAGCAGCCAAAATGCTGTCTATTTCTCAGACCAGCTCATGTGTTTGCACCCATGGAAATGTGCGAAGCGACCTCACAAACTCTTAATAATAATTCTGGTAGAGAATAATTATGGAGTTCCTAGTATTGTCAAGTACTTTGCTGACAAATGTACCCTGTGGATATTTAAGATTGATTTAAGCAAGGAGCAGTAAATAGCGGTGGAACTGATAAGGTGCCACTGACAATGGATTCCTGCGCCCAACTGCAAAATGAGTCCACTTGCAAGCATACATTTTTAGTGAGGACACAGGCCTGGCTGCTCAATATTTTTCAGGAATTGTCTGGGATTTTAAAAAACTGAATTGCAAGTCATCCGCTGCCAAGCTGTTAAATGTAGCGAATCTGGGTTCACTTGGAAAATCGGCCTCAGACTCCTGGGCAGCCGAGTTGGGTTAAGAGAAAACCTCTGTCTACTCACTTGTTCCATGGTTCTGTAAGCCAGTGCTACTTGGGCCATGTTGGAGCCATTACTTTTATTAGACATGGCTCGTTCTTTATTTAGCACAGTAGCTTGGGTATGACTCGATTTGCAGGAAAGCATAAAGTAACTTTCCCAGCAACTCAGTAGAGAAGGCTTTCCCTTGCCCACCTGGACATGGCCACCTGCTCGTGAATAATAGGCACTGTTTGTTGCAGTGGGATATGTCTAGACACTATTCTCGTTTACTTAATCAGTGAAACACTACTTATCTGGTCTTTTCTTAAGTTCCATGTGTGATAGGCTGCCTGTAGTAGCAGCCTATCAAGCACACATGTTGTCTATGCTTCTCCATAATGAACCAATTTTGATAAAGAAAAATCAATTCAAGGATGTCACCTAAAGCCATTAACCAGATTTGCTTATCTGATCATGCCTACTTTTTACCACCGAAGCCCCTGCCCTGTGGAACAGTCTACCTATAAACATCAAGGCAGCACCAACATTGCTGGGTTTCAGGAAGCTAATAAAAACTTGGCTTTTTAATGGTTAGGTGCTTAGTCATTTCTCACCACCTAACTACCATCACCTTACTGCCATTCAAATAGCGCCAATACACCTATGGGTATTCGAGCGCTTTAGAAACCTTTTAACATAACATACTTTTAAAATGGAATAAAGCTACTCACTTCAAAGAAGAAAACATGTTTTTTTTTGCCTACATAAAGAGATCCGTAGGGGTAGAGAATAAAGTGATAGAGATTGCAAAGGAAATTACTAAATTGTTTGAACTGAACAAAACAGAATGTCACAATGTAATACTACTATGGCATGCAATAAAAGCAACAGTTAAAAGCAAACCAATATTCATACATGCAGAAGAAAATAAGTTTGCAAACGAGATAGAGGGCTCACAAGTTGAAATTAAACTGCGAGAGCTTGAGAATATCAAAAATAGCCCCCATTTGCTATCAAACATCTTGGGAGCCTCAAATATGTTTTAACAAACTACTTGGCAAAAGGTCAGGTACAGCACTAAGGAAAATGCTACTTACCAGTATGCATCTGTTCTTGGCATGTAGAGCTGTAGATTCATATACTGTGCATAGATCGCCATCTGGTGTTGGGCTCGGATGTTTGCAGTTTGTTTTTGTTCGAAGAAGTCTGTAGTCACGAGATAGGTGACTCCTCCTTACGATGATAGTGCGCATGGGCATCGACTCCATCCCCAGATTGTTTTCACCATAAAGGGTGATGATGGAGTTAGTAAGAAATAGAAAGAGATGTCCATGTGTGATGTATCTAAGTAAGATAACACTGCAACAGATAAAGGTACCCGGGGAGGCGGGTGGGCGTATATGAATCTACAGCTCTACATGCCAAGAACAGATGCATACTGGTAAGTAGCATTTTCCGTTCGAGGCATATGAGCTGTAGATCATATACTGTGCATAGTCTATACAGCAGTTTTGTTTGTGTCAGTGGCTAACCTGTATCTGTTGCAGTTGTTTGAAAAAGTGTTTTTAAGACAGCCTGGCCCACATTAGCTTGTTGTTTTGCTTGCACATCTACACAACAGTGTTTTGTAAATGTGTGCGGTGTAGACCAAGTTGCAGCTTTGCCGATGTCGTCTAAGGGAATGTTCCCTAGGAATGCCATAGAAGCCCCTACTTTGCGTGTAGAATGAGCCCTAGGGGGAACTGTTAATGTACGTTTGGCTTTGAGGTAGCATATTTGGATGCACTTAACAATCCACCGTGCAATGCCTGCTTTTGAAATGGGATTGCCTTTATGAGGTGGGGAAAAAGCAACAAAAAGTTGTTTAGTCTTTCTGAAGGACTTAGTTCGTTCAATGTAATAGAGTAGCGTATGAAGAGCCCTTTCTGCCACTGAGTCTGGTTGAGGGAAAAAAACTGGTAGTTCAACAGACTGGTTAAGATGAAAGGCAGACACAACTTTAGGTAAAAATGTTGGATTAGTTCTGAGAACCACTTTGTTATGATGAATTTGCAAAAATGGTTCTTGTATGGTTAGTGCCTGTAGCTCACTCACTCTTCTAAGAGATGTGATGGCTATAAGGAAGGCTACTTTCCAAGTGAGGAATTGTAGTTCACATTTGTGCAAAGGTTCAAATGGTGGGCCCATGAGCCTTGTAAGGATGATATTAAGATTCCACACTGGAGAGGGCGGAACTCTAGGGGGAATTATTCTTTTAAGTCCTATAAAAGCTTTAATAGCGGGGACTCGAAACAAAGACAAGTGTTGTCTGTTTTGTAGATAAGCTGCTATTGCAGCTAGATGTAGTCTTATAGATGTGTATGCTAGGTTACATAGTTGTAGGTGTAATAGATAGCAAATAATGTTTTGAGTGGAAGCGTCTAGTGGATTGATTTTATTGTTTGTACAGTAACTTACAAATTGTTTCCACTTTGCTGCGTAGCATGCTCTAGTAGTAGGACGTCTAGCCTCTTTAATGACGTTCATGCAGTCTGGCGGGAGATTAAGGTAGCCAAACTCTGAGACTTCAGGTGCCAGATCGTAAGGTTGAGTTGATTGGGATCTGGATGCGTTATCTCTCCATGGTTCTGAGTGAGAAGTTTGGGAGAGAGGTGTAGTTTTTGATGAGGAACTACTGACATTTCCAAGAGTGTTATGAACCAGGGTTGTCGAGCCCATGTGGGAGCAACCAGGATCAGTGTGAGGGAATGCTGTTTGAGCTTCCGAACCACTAGCAGAATGAGTGGGAGAGGTGGAAAAGCGTCAGCAAATTTCCTTGACCAGTTCATCCATATCGCATTGCCTTTGGACAATGGGTGTGGATACCTGGACGCGAAGGTTGGGCATTTTGCGTTTTGGTGTGTGGCGAACAAATCTATTTCTGGGCAGCCCCACATTTGAAAGAATGGAAGAAGAACTTGAGGATGAAGTTCCCATTCGTGGATCTGTTGTTGACGACTGAGTAGATTCGCGATTTGATTGTGTACTCCTGGGAGGTGTTCTGCCAGGAGATATATGTTTTGTGGAATGGCCCATTTCCATATGCGTTGAGCTTAGTGTGAAAGTTGTAGAGAATGTGTTCCTCCCTGCTTTTGTATGTAGTACATTGCTGTCACGTTGTCCGTACGAACTAAGACAGCTTTGCCTACTAGATGGAGTTGAAAGGATTTCAATGCCAGAAATATTGCCAGTAATTCCAGGTGGTTTATGTGGAATTGTTTTTATTTCGTAGTCCATATGCCTTGAATGGTAAGGTTTTGGAGATGAGCTCCCCAGCCGGTGAGCGATGCGTCTGTTGTTAGCACTACCTGTGGAACGGGGTCGAGGAACGGCCGCCCCTTGGAAAGGTTTTGTGTGTTCCACCAGTGCAGAGAGCCATATGTGCGGCTGTCCACCAACACCAGATCTGTTAGCTGAACTTGAGCCTGGTTCCACTGTCGTGCTAAGCATTCCTGTAGATGACGCATGTGGAGTCTTGCATAAGGAACGATTAGAATGCAAGAAGCCCTCATCCCGATTAATTGCATGAACACTCGAGCTGGTAATGAGTATTGAGGCTGAAATTGTGATATTAGAGCCTGTATGTTGCGTACTCTGACTGGGTTGGAGTATGCTAGAGCTTTGGAAGTGTCTATTGTAGCTCCTAGATACGTTTGTGTGTTGGATGGTTGAAGGTGGGACTTGGTGAGATTTACGGTGAATCCCAAGTTGTGAAGCAATTGAATTGTTTTTCGGGTGTGGTGAACGCAGCTGCTGTGTGACTTGGCTTTCATGAGCCAGTCGTCCAGATATGGGAACACGTGAATGTGTTGTCTTCTTAAGTGAGCCGCAACTACTGCGAGGCACTTGGTGAAGACCCTGGGTGCTGTGGTCACCCTGAAGGGGAGGACTTTGAACTGGTAGTTCTGACTGTCTACCAGGAACCCGAGATATTTTCTGTGAGCTGGATGAATAGGAATGTGGAAGTAGGCGTCCTTTAAATCTAGAGTGGAAAGAAAGTCGCCTTGTCGAATCAATGGGAGCACCTGTTGGAGGGTGACCATGTGGAAGTGATCTGACTGAATATAGAGGTTTAGTGGTCCGAGGTCCAGTATTGGCCTGAGAGAGCCGTCCTTTTTTGGAATTAGGAAATATAGGGAGTAAACCCCTGTGCCCTGATAAGGCAAGGGGACTGGTTCTATTGCATGTTTTTGTAAAAGGGAGAGAACCTCTTGTTTTAGGAGGGTCAGATGTTCTGATGACATTGGACGATGCTTTGGAGGGATGTTTGGGGGAGTGGAGGTGAGTTCCAGGCGATAACCATACTGGATAATTTGTCTTACCCACTTGTCTGTTGTGATGGTGTTCCAGACATGTAGGAACTGTGAGAAACGCCCCCCGACAGGAGTGGAATGGTCGGGGGTAGTGAAGGGAAGTCACTGCTTGATGTTAGGGGAACTGCGGGTGTTGTTACCCCTGGCTCTTCCCCTATTATTGTTCCCTCTGTATCCTCCCCGAAAATATCCTTTGGGTGAGGTAGATTGATTGGGGCTTTTGTAAGATGAGGAGGGATTTTCTGATGATATTGTTTTGGAGCCACCCCTGTAAAAGGAGCGGCGAAAGGAACCCCTGTTGGAAGGGAGTTGCAAGGCCCCCATGGACTTAGCAGTCTCTGTATCTTTCTTCATTTTCTCCAATGAAGTATCGACTGTAGGTCCAAAAAGATGCTCTTGATCGAAGGGCTGATTGAGTATGGTGGTTTGAACCTCTTGCTTGCATCCGGAGATTCGAAGCCAAGCGTGCCTATGCAGTAATATGCTGGTGTTAATGGCACGGGATGCTGTATCAGCCGCATCTAGGGCACATTTTATGGAGGTGTTAGTTATCAGTTTGCCCTCTTGAATGAGTTCATTGGCCTTGTTTTTCTGTTCGTCTGGTAAATACAGCATCAGTTATTCCAGCTCGTCATAGTGCGCTCTGTCATAGCGCGCTAGGAGAGCTTGCGCATTGGCGATGCGCCAATGGTTTGCAGCCTGTGACGCAATCCTTTTCCCTGAAGCGTCTAGAAGCTTTGACTCCTTGTCAGGAGGAGGGGCGTCGCTTGTAGCCTGGGAATTAGCCCTCTTGCGTGCCTTAGACACAACAAGAGAGTCTAAGGGTATCTGGCCTTTGATGTACACCGGGTCTGTAGGAGCTGCTTAATATTTTTTATCCACCCTTGGTGTAAGTATTCGGGCTCTAACAGGGTCTTTGAATACTTCTGGTGCATGTTTTAACATGCCTTTTAGCATAGGCAGGGTGTGGGTGGATTTTTGTGAGGGTGCAAATGTTTCCACTAAGAAGTCCTCTTCTAGGGGATCAGTGTGTAGTTCCACCCCATGGTAGTGAGCAGCCCTATTGATAAGTTGTGCAAACCCAATGTTATCCTCAGGTGGTGATGGCCTGGATGGATAAAGATCAGGGTCATTGTGGAGATCCGGATCTTGATCATAGTCATCCCATGGGTCTGGGTCCTGTGGTATGTTCTGGTCGTCATCATCCCCTAGTGTATCCCCATCCCCATCATCATCACCTTGTTGTGGCACAGGTGAGTTTGTAGGTGATGGTGAGTTTGCTGGTGAGATGAATAAGTTAGGATCAGGAGGAGAGGGAGGTATATAAGGGGGAGAAGGGTTAGTACCCATGTCCTTGCGTTTCAGAGGTATGGGAGGATCCTCTGGAAGGTCTAATTTCCGTTTTTTAGTAGTTTGGTGAGAAGTTTGCCAGTTTCGGGGTCAATATGCAGTGTTTTCTGCTATGGATCCGAAGATTCTAGAAGAGAAAGTTCTGTGGGTGGCGTGTCTTGTTTCGGCGCCGGCAGCTTGGCCGTAGAGTGTTCCTTAACGGGCTTAAGCTGTGATGGTTTTATAGGTGTTTTCTGCTCCGAAATCTTTTGTGAGGGAGTTTTCGGATCCGACATTTTCTTCGGCTCCGAAGCTTTCGGTTTGTGTTGCTTCAGCTCCGAAGCTTTCAGTTTGTCCTGTTTCGGCTCCGAAGCTTTCAGTTTGTCCTGTTTCGGCTCCGAAGCTTTGTCTTTTGGTGGCTTCGGAGTCGGGGTCTTCGGCGTCGAAGGTGTCTTCGGGGCTGGCAATGAAATCTGGGGCACCGGCTTGGCTTCGGTGCATGTTCGGTGCCGGAATGGGGCCGACTCGTGCCAGACTCGGAAGGCTTTGGCTTCGGTTTTATAGCCGGGCCCGAGGGCGGGGCGTCTGAAGTTTGAACACGGTGTCGACCTGAGCCCGAGGGCGAAGGTGTTACCGGAGGTTTGGGTTTGGTAGCGGGCTGGGTAGTAGTACTCACTGTCCGCTGAGCCGGGGTGACAGTCTGCTCGTCTTCCTCGGAGTCGTCGGCTTCGGAGACGGAGATATCCTCTTCTGTAGGTTGAAGTTCTGGATGGGCTGTGGAACCTGCTTCGAAGATGTCTGGAATCGAGCTGCTGCTGCGAGACATTTCGTGTCGTCGAGCCCGACGATCACGGATGGTTTTCTTCGACCGGAACGAAGTACAGGCCTCGCAGTGTTTTTCCTCGTGCTCGGGGGAGAGGCAGAGGTTACACACTTCGTGTAAGTCTGTGTGTGGGAATTTAGCACCACACCTGGGGCATTTTTTAAACGGAGTCCGTTCCATCGACGGCCGTATTGGTCGGCGCAGCTAGGCCCAACGGCCCATGTCGAAGTTCCTAGTCGAGGATTTTGAAATTGGAGGATGCGCGTCGAAAGGGAAACGCGATCGAGACAATACCGTCGAGCAGTAAAGGAATGCGCGTCGAAGGGGGTTCGAAGACGATACTGACCCGGAGCGCAAGAAATCACATCCGAACCCGATGGCGGAAAAAAACAATCTGGGGATGAAGTCGATGCCCATGCGCACTATCATCGTAAGGAGGAGTCACTTATCTCGTGACTACAAAGACTTCTTCTAACAAAAACAAACTGCAAACATCCGAGCCCAACACCAGATGGCGATCTATGCACAGTATATGATCTACAGCTCATATGCCTCGAACATACTCTTCCTAAAGTTGTTCAGTCTCTTGCATTCCCTGTCCAGTGGGGTGGAAGGGAACGCATTTGGGTTCAACATTGACACGGAGGCCTGCTAAATCAAGCCCTCCGGAGAAGGGAGGTGCTGGGAGAGGAAGTTTGGGTCTCTAGGGCACTGTGATCATGCAATGGACAGGAGCCCCTATGCAAGGTTTAGCCCAGGCGAGTTTCGGTGGAGCCATGGTTCAGCGGAACTGGCTCCTGGGTGAAGCACCTCGATCAAGATGTTGGACTTGACCTATACAGCAGGCAGCTTAAGGTCAAGGACCTCTGCCGCCCTACGCATCACAGTGGTGAAGAATGCGCCTTCCCCCAACACAAGCCCTCGATGGGAAAGCATGCCAGAATTCGGTGATGTGTCCAGGTCTTTGGCATCACCCAGCTCCTCATAACAGTTTTCTGCTGGTTCATGGTCCTCCTCTAAGGGGATCAAACCCTTCCTCCTAATCTCCACATTCAGGAAGGAAGGGATGATCTGGTGGTGATATGACAAGGGGTAGGTAGGGCCAGGACGGTGCCGGTATTAAAGTCTGGTGGCACCGGTTAGGAATAACAATTGGCTCATCGTTGAGCGGTTCCGGAAGCGGCACCAGAATGGAAGGAGCGTGGTGGAAGGAGGCACTCATGACAGCATCGGTGTGGTTCTAGTTGCGAATCCGGAGGGCCCGGATGGTGTCCGGGGCAAACCCACTCGTGGTAACCCAGCTGGGGCACATCGCGGCTCGATGTATGAGAGGGAGTTGGTGGCCCAAAGATGGCATACATGGCGTCATAAAATTCTTCAAGTTGGGCAGGCATCACTCCAGCTCAAGGGAACTCGGGGTAGCGCAGAGTGGGCCCGGTTGCCAGCTCTGCATGTGGTTTGCAGCAGCGGGCCAAGAAGTTTGGTGTTTGGACGGGGAAGCCGAAGAAAGCTTCAATGACTTCTTCTTGTACTTACATGACTTGGAGGGAGAAGTCTTGGACCATGAAGATGATTGTCAGTGGGAACGGCCTCGTGATCTATCACGGGAGATGGACTAAGATCGGTGCCGAGCCTTCTTCTCCCATATCGCACTGAGCTTGAATACCTGTTTGCAAAACGCCTTCCGATTCATTAACTTGCAGTCAGAGCAGATATTGGGGTCGTTGCTCGATCCCAGGCACCATAGGCATAGCAAGAATGGGTCAGAGACGGACATCTGTCAGTGACACACTACACGGTGTAAATCCTGTGGGTTTGTTGGGAGACATGTCCCTAGTACACTGGGAGCAAAGCTAAAAAAACAGCCTTGACAAAAAGTTGAAAAAAGTGGTCCAAAAAATTACTGAGTTATCTTTCTGCTTCTGTGCTCTCGGCACAGAAGGCCAGGAACTGATGTCAGCGCACTGGGGTGGCGCTTATATTAGCACCACGACGTCACTTCCAATGCAGAGCTTATTGATGCTCCAGTCTGACGCCTGGGGAATATTTTAAGGTGAGGAATCTGCAGTTAGAAGTCTCTATCAGAAACTGTTGGTTCAGCATTTCAGGATTCTTTTTATTAGGTGAAGGACAGAGCTGGTGACTAGATCTGCTGGTAAATCTTCTACCCTGATAGGTAACAATTTCAAAAGGTCATGAGTCTTTTTTAAGAGTTTTTTATTCCAAGTTGCTCTGGTAGTCCAGAGTGACAAAGCAACCAAAAGTGCAGCCAACACGTGTTTCGCCCCCTCTTGGCATGCAGGCCTGGGGCTTTTTCAAGACGTAAGTATTGGTAGTTCAGTAGAATACATGCATGTGTAATCACATCAAGATCATGTCAAAAGGGAGCAATGGTACACCGACCCTTAAGTCTAATAGGGGCGAGTTCGGCGGTCCTGAACTCAAATAGTAGCTATGTCAGCATATGCAATTGGGTCCGTGTCTCCTTGTTCTCATCCAATATTCTTATCAGTCTGAGGAATCTGAGGAGGGAACTGGAAATCTGATTTTGTATCCATTCCCAATAAGTCTATTACCCGCATGTCCTTTGTAATTTTCTACAGAGCACGTGAGCTGTTTCATCTTTTGACAACAACTCAGGTGCTACAAACTGTCTTTTACAGCAGTCATCACATCTTTTATTACAGATCCAATTTCCCAGGCCACCGACTCTTCAAGAGCCCTTTTTCAGGCAGGGTCCTATCTCACCAGTCTATCCTGAGCCAATATGATTATTTCTCCCTCTCCGGTTATATGACAATTTGACTTTTTCCTAGGAGTAAAGTTAAGGCAACCAATGAATATCACCAGTTTCTGGCTTCTTACTGTTTCAAAGAGCATAAATAAAAGTCTTAGCTCTCATTTGTTGATCCTCTCACAGTTTTTCCAGTGATTGCGGAGGATGTGCTCTCCTTTTTGCTTAAATCTTGAAGACTGACTTGCCAGACAATAAATCCAGTCAATAGTCTAATCATTAGCTGTGGTTATCACACCTGCTGTTACATTCTCAGCATCTCATTTCCATCTTGCATTGTTCTTAGTGGATGGAAGGAAGGGCCCCTTTTAAAGAAGGCAAACTTGGATCCAAGGGTGAAAGCTAATTATAGGCAGATGTCTCTTTCCCCAACAGTTACTAAAACTGGTTACCAGTTACTTGCACATGGGCTTTCTAAAGATCTTGAAGAGCGACACTTAAAAGAAGTCCTGGGTTCAGGCACCAGGGCTGGTCTTTTGGCTGTATTTAACGATCACAAACAAAAATTGAATGATGGCTTGATCACCTGCCTCATACAGCCACATTTGATATTGGGGACTATTTGATTCTGATCCAGCGCATCGAAGAGTTAAGTCTGCAGGTGGCTTCTTGTAGAGTATTTCAAGGCTCTTTGTTATACCCTCTTCTTTTGAGCATCCATCTTCGGCTCCTTGTAATCTAATCAGGGAATTTGGGAGTAAAGTTTTTCCTAACAGATGATAGCCAAGTGATTATGAGAACAGAGAACCCTGCTCCAGAAATTCAAGAGAGGATGCCATGTTTAACATTGCTATTCAGAACAAAGTAGTGACAAACTAGTAACAAAGTAGTGACAGCGAAACAGGTGAAAGCTCTTAAAAGTCAGCAATCGCTGTAAACAGAAGCATCCTTTGGTAAGGATAAAGGAAAATATCGGAAAATTGAGTAGCTAACAATGCTAAAGCCATTTTGGTGAGGATAATATGCTCTGTACAGACACAATCGTAGTGTGGCAAAGGAGAAAGTATTGCCTCACAAGAGGCTGAAGGCTATAAGGACCTTCAAATATGACTGCAGTGTTGGACTGTAGTCAAGGACACAAGACAGCATCTTCAGGGCTCCAAGTTAAGTTTTAGCTTGAGCACTTACTAAAACCAATGTGGTTGGTAGAGGAGGAAGATCTCTTAAAGGCTGATCTTAAAATGGAGACAGACGTATAACTACGATTAATAAACATGAAGAGACATTTATTCAGGATGGGAATGGGTGGCTTAAGAAGGATAGTATGGTGCACCACTTATAAATGCCACAAACTAAGCAAAACTTACCAGCTGTGTATGGATCAGGTTTGTGATGTCGTGGAGAGGGATGATGCTGGATAACTTGCTGCAGTTTAGCTTGCTGCTGTGGATGCGGATGTTGTGGTTGATGTTGCTGCTGTGGTTGATGCTGCGGTTGATGGGGAAGTTGATGCTGTGGTTGATGGGGAGGTTGATGCTGTTGCGAAGGTTGATGGTGGTGTTGTTGAGGGACAGGCTGAGGCGTCTGAATGTGAGAAGGGAATTGCATAGGAATGTGAACAGGCCGGTGTGGATGTGGCAAATGCTGCTGTTGCTGCACAACAGGATGGGCAGGGGGCTGTTGGGGAGGTGGGGGCTGCGACTGGACTTTCACAGATGGGAGAAGGGGAGCCTGAGGTGGCACTTTCTGCAGCTGTTGCAGGTAGTGTTGCATCTGAGTTGTGCTGAGGGGCAGACTATGGTGAGCAGGCGGTGTCTCTTCCTCCTCCTCAAGCAGAAGTTGTGGGGGCTGAGGCAATGGTGGCTGGGGGATCAAGGACTGTGGAGTTAAAGGAGGAGAGACAGCAGGGGGGCGCGTAGGTTTCGGAGGCAGTGCAGCAGCTCTGTTACTAGGCCTTGAGGGCTGCTGAGGCAAGGCAATGTGCAAAGCTGAAAAAAAGAAATACAGATTGCAGTTGGATTTGGAATTTCACACAGAGTTAAGGCAAGTGCACAAACTCAAACTCCACATGATACACAGCTCTTTGTGCGAAGGCCACAAAGTAATTGCTAAACTCTGCTTTAGGGATGTGAAAAAGAAATGTATTCAAAGTCCAATACACAACATGACTTCACTCTATATAACAAAGACTGGCATCTTGCCAGAGACCAAAATGAATTAGACATGCACCCCCTGACCAAACAAATGTAACGCTCATACTATACTCTGTTCACCCAGGATGCCAAATGAATGCACTGATTTTAAAACCAGCATGAGTTTGATACCCAACCAGCCATTTCAATTACGGTTCCATTTTAGAAATATCCAAAGGAGCTTATTCAGTAAGGCAATTGGGCAACATGATTGCAGTTAAGTTGGCAAAGAATTTTAACGTATACTGTCCAATACTAACTACATTACAGAGAGAGCAGCTGGTGTAAACAACTGCTAGCAATTTAATGAAGGGTTGTGCAGTTACTAGCAATATTTCCATTATAAGTGTGTCTAGTATAAACATAATGAGGTTGAGAAGCTCAGGGGCTCTGGGACAAGACAGTTATTAGGCAGGCACAAATATATCTAGATGCTAAACACATGCTTGTCCACAGAGCAGAAAGAACTATCTCAAAATCCATTGTGACACAAGTATAGCACACTTCATTCAACATAGAAATTTGGTAAAGCCTAAGAATACTAGAACGTAATACTTTCCAGGTGAATGATTTCCTATCACTGGAATACTCGATTCCTGAAATGCTTCCGTGTTCCCACCCCATAAGATATGAATGCTTGGTGGCAGCCATCAACAAGCTCTGAATGTTAATCACCCACTGGACGTCAAGGCAGCACAAAACAACCCTGAATATGAAGACACCATTCTTTCTTGAGCACTTCATGTGTAGCAAAGAAACATACATTTTCCTTTTATGAACTTTGTTGACAAGACTTGTTCCATTCCCTTTAAATCCTAATCGGGCATGAGGGATTGATTCCTCCTCTGCCACAAAAGTATTTGGTGATTAAGCTACCTTCTTGTACTGCAGAGAGATGTGGGCATAGAGTTCTCCGGACATTTCAAATGTGGAAATTAGGAATTATTTTTTACGATTTTGCTCATTTAAAATCTTTTTAGGTCGAGCCTAGCGCAGCACGCATGCGCTGACCTGCGAGGCTTCTTGTAAGTACTTTAAACTACTCTGTATGGATCTGACTCCCCCCACGCATGTGGTTGGCTTTTGCGTGTGTCTTTCAAAAATAAAAGCACGCAAATGGCTAAACGCGGGCGCATGTCCCACCTCTTTTTTTAATGTTCACTCCCACAGCGTTTTGCTCTCGGGAGCGAGCAGCGGCGCGCAGGGCAGCAGCTGCATTCCTCGTGGGTCAGGTTACCGTGCTTTCTCTTTCGCTTGCAATCTGACTGAATGTCCAGTGCTGTATGCCTTTCACAGACAGCATCTTCCCTTCGACTCGTTGTCTCCTTTTTACAAACACCATCTAGGCACGATACTGTCTACCCAACCCTCCCGGAATTTTACGGCACAACTTCAGACTGACTGACTCCGCCCTTAACCTACATACCTTCCACAGATGCTACACTAACATGTGACTGGCTGCGCAGTGCTGCCAACGTGCCTCTTATTGCCACAACAATATGCTCCGATTGACTTTCTACAACACAACAAGCTTTTAATTGGCTGGGCAAGCGACGGACTCTTCCCTACCTCTTCACAGGCACAAACAGGACACCAGTGACGTGGCTCCAGTGTTCAATGACTTTTTTGTGCCAATAACAGCCCTTCGAACGTTTGGCGTTGATGACAAAGGCTGAAGATTTATTTTCACAATAATACATGCGCTTAAATTTGTGCACACAATGACCACAATTTCCTTCATTTTTATGATCATTAGGTTTCATTTTCGTACTATTAGTCCTCCGTATATAGACGTCGTACATCCTAACATTAAAATGTAATGGAAGAGGTAAAATTGATGTTTTATGCACGGGCAGATTAAGTGATTTGCCCAGAATCACCGGATGTTGAGCCGGCCTCGGGACTGACAATTGATTCACTATCGTTGTCTCCTTTTTAAAAACACCATCTAGGCACGATACTCTCTACCCCAACCCTCCCTCTACAACATACCTTAAAAACATTGACAATAGCTCTCACTAAACACTTATAACGTCCCAAAGGCGAGACCTATTGGCTATGCCAATGCTTGTTGTAATGGGTGTCGACCTACACTGTGTGTGACTCACTCAGACTTCAACCATAAGCCCATAAAGCCCCCACAACTAACCTCCATTTTATGTTTTTTTTTTTTAAACACTATTCTCCCCTGCTAGGGACGTTAAAGAGTCACATTTGAATTTAGAAGAGGTTCAAGCTGCAAAAGCATTCTTACAGGAAAGTAACTTGTTTTTTTTGCAGTGTAAAACTCTTCTAGTTCCACATGTTGTCCACTGATTTTTTAGTGGTATGATTTCCCTTTGGAGGTTGGTGAACCGCCTCAGGAGGGTGATCCCCAATCAGGAATCCACCCACTAGGCACCAGGGATTTTGTTTGTAGGGGAGGGCCAAGTCAAGGCTAAGTGCCCCCATCTAAAACAGTCTTTATCCTCCCCACATGAGGGTGCAGGGTAGATGGAGAAATTGGGGATGAACCCGTTTGCCCCTTCTACTCTTTGGGGGACAGAAAGCTCACCAGGGACAATTAAAAATATAAAATAAATACAAGTGGGTGGAAATGAGGGAGCGGATGGCGAGCCCAGTCATCAGGCCTGACCCCCACCTCTAAAGGGCCTCAAGTCTTTCTGACCTACCCACCTTCTCCCGAGACAAAGACTTGAGGCAGAGGTGTCTCTCCTCTTTCGAGCATTGGGAGGGTGATCAATGTGAATTGGAGCCACCCTTACTTTTGGCCGCCATCCTGGTCCTCAACACCAGTTTGTCTGGAAAAAGGGAGGTGTAGGGCAGCCGCCCTGAAAGACCCTGGAGCTGACTCATCCAATGAGGAAGACAGTTTAGAGAGACCGAAGACTCAACGAGCAGCTGTGCATTGGCTTGAAGGGGGTGCAAATGAAGAACATCAGGACCAAATTAAGATCCCACTGTGGCATCACAAACAGTATGAAAGGGAACGTGTATCAAACATTTTAAGAAACAGCATCACAACAGAGGGTTTAAACAAGGACGGTTGGTCCAGCAATAGCAAAAAGTCAGAAAAGACCGACAAATAACATTTAATAGTGCCCATCCTCAAGTCCTTGGTGGGCCAAGACAAAACAAGCAATAAAACAGAAGACAGTTTGGCTTGTGAAGGATCTGCGCTGCTGACTCCACACAAGGCTAAAGTTTGTCCCAGTGCCTGGCGTAACTGGACTTTGCAGAGGGACGCCTTAAGCTACGAGGATGACATTCACACTCGCAGTTGGTAGATCAAAAGCAGTCAACTGTCACCACTCAATCACCACATATGGAGGTGTAGATTCAGCAGGTTCGGGTGCAGAGAACCCTGCCCTGCTACAGCGACAAAATCCTTCTGAAGGGGCAGCCTGATAGGAGGACAGATGATCATGCCCAGATGGTCTGGGTATCACGCCCTCCTGGCCCAGTCTGAAGCCACTAGGATGACTTTGGCCCGGTCACTTCTGATCTTTTTCAGAACAAGGTGGAGTAGGGGTGGAAAGGCATACAGGAGTCCGTGCACCTCTCATGCCTGAATGTATCTCCTAGAGGAAGGGTTCTAGGAAACTTCAAAGCAGAGAAGCTTTGACAATGCATTTTCTTGATGGTAGCAAAAAGATAAAGCAAGAGTTTTCCCCAGTGTTGGAAAATGCCTTGCACCACCTCAGGGTGCAACCGCCATTCATAATCAGCACAATCCGCCGGCTGAGCTTATCTGCTCTGGTGTTTAATGTTCTTGCCAGGTGGCTCACCATCAGAGACATCACCTAACGTTCCAGCCTACTCCAGAGGCTACACATCATTTTGCCACAAGACTCAGAACCCCACTGCACCCTGCTTGATGCTGTACCAAATGGCGGAGTTGTTGTCAATGAGACCCTGCACTAGCCTTCCCTTGATGGATGGCAGGAAGGCCTCAACACCAGGTCAATGGAGCACAGCTACAACAGATTGTAGTGGAGCCAGGTTTCCACTGGATACCAAGTCATCTACTCTTCACCTCTCCCAGATGACCTCCTCACCCCAGAAGTGATGCATTCATCACCACCATCAGCTCTGGGTGGGGATGCAAGGGACGTGTCGCTGGTCAGGCTGCGGTTGAGCAGCCACCATTTCAGATCTTTTGCAGTCTCCTCCAGAAACCTGGACGACAGACAGATTTACTTGGTGCTGGGCCCATTGAGACTTCAGATTCCACTGCAGAGGACACGTGCCACCTGGCTAAGTGGACAAGTAAGATGCATTAAGCCAACAAGCCAAAAAGCCTCAAAGCTGATGGCACCAAGACCAGGCCTGAGGCTGAAACAATGGGATCATAGCCAGAATGTTGTGGACTTGTTGTGGTGGAGGAAAGGACCTGAATAGCACTGGGTCCAAGACAGATCCTATAAAAAGAAGTCTCCGCAAAGGATCAGGTGCGACTTCGGTACAATATCAGCAGGTCGCCAATGTATGGAGGTGGTCTAAGGCTGACTGGCGAGCGCATCAGCCAAGAGGCACAGTCGGCATCAGGGACGGATCCACCGGCGGTAACCCAACTAGAGGCCTCCTCGGATCGTCCTGCTAACCCGGCCCCAGTGCCAGTGCTCTTTCCCTAAAACAAGATAATTGTTAATTGTAACCCAATTGACAAAGACTTTGGCACCCATGTAAGTCGCCGGTAAATGGTACCACTGGTACCCAGGACATGGGGACAAAAGAGGGTCCCTAAGGGCTGCAAGCATGTATTATGCCACCCTAGGGGACCCACACACAAACTGCATGCAGACTGCCATTGCAGGATGCATGAAATGGTGCAAATCATTCTAAAAAGAAGACGCTGCCCACTCCCTGCGTGCAATGCCAAAGTACACCACATGTACTATATGTATGTCACCCCTAAAGCAAGCTTTTAGAGCCCTAAGCCAGGGTGCATTATATTACATGTGAGGACACATGTCATACCTAGCTCCATTGCTAGGAATTGCAAGTGAGCAGGAAGCCATTTTAAAGGTATGTACTGGGCACTGGTCATTACGTGTTACCAAGCTACATTATGGCTTCCCCAAAAATAATTTTGGTGTTTGCTATCAAACACCTCATCTTAAGAAATCCATACTGATACCAGTATCGGATTTATAAAGACATGCACCCAGAAGGCACCTTAGAGGTGCCCCCTGTAACCCTACTAGTCGCTTAAAGTGTTGGCTGACTGGTTTCTGACCCCTGCCAGGGACAACCAGCGCTCTCAGAGGTCAGAAACAATGTCTGCTCCGCAGAAGGTGTTCCCATCTCCTCCAGCAGGATGGCTAGTGAATTAGTGTAGGAAAGAGCCCCTTTTTGACATGGTAACCCCCACTTTTTCCCTGGTATTCGATGCAATTTTGACTGTCTTGCTAACCAGGTCCCCAGTGCCAGTGCTCTTTCCCTAAAACAAAGTAACTGCGCCATTGTTCCTCAGTTGGCAAGACCTTTAGCCCCCTGTAATTCCCTAGTACATGGTACCCCGGTACCTAGGGCATTGGTACTCAAGAGAGTCCCTAAGGGCTACAGCATGTACTGTGCCACCCTAAGGAACTCACCACCAAACTCGTGCAGACTGTCATTGCAGGCTGCATGAAATGGTGCAGACAAAAGTAAAAACACAACATGGCACACACCCTATGTGCAATGCCCACAGACAATGCATGCAATTTATGCAAGTCACTCCTTAGCAGGCCTTATAGCCCTAAGGCAGGGTGCATTATATTACAGGTGAGGACATATCTGCATGCGCAGATATGCCCCTGTGCGGTTTAGTTCAATTGCTAGATAGTTCAAGCGAACAGGGAAGCCGTCTTAAGTATATGTACTTGGCACTGGTCATTACGAATTTCACCAGCTACATGATGGCTTCACTGAAACCTATGGAGTTTGGTAATAAACACCTTGTCTTCATAAATCCGTACGAAAGGCAGTAGTGGATTTATTAAAACATGCACCCCGAGGGCACCATAAAAATGCCACCATGAAAACCTACCAGCCTCAGTGTGCTGGCTGACTGGTATCTTCCAGCCTGCCACAGCAGACATGTTTATGACCCCCTGCAGGTGAGAGGCCGCACTCTGAGGCCAGAAACAATGCCTGCTCCACAGGAAGGTGTTCACTCCTCCTCCAGCAGGATGGCTAGTAAATCTGCTTACCAAGGTCAGGGACTTCAAAGCCTCTGCCGCCTTTGATATGCGATCCTGGCTTCCCCAAGACCTGGGAGATGCCACCCCCTCTCCTGGGGCCAATTGGGCAACAAGACGAGCAGGAAATTAGCTATGCTAGGAGGAGTTGTGCACTACCAAGCCAGTCACACCCCTAAGGTGGGCTGCCTGATGTGCCTCACGAAAGAAGGGTTCCACCACTTTGATTTTAGTGAAAATAGGAATTCTGGGACAGGGTTATGCCCACTCCCCACAGGAAATGGCCATATAGGGGGTGCAGTGAACCCAAAAGTAAGTAGCCCATTGGCAACTATACTTCACTCCTCTTTCGCCCATAAATTGAGTATTTAGGTGGCCCCTTGACACCCTGAACTTAGATTAGTCAGAAAGAAGAGAGGAAAGAAGAGCCAAAGAAGCAAGAACTGGGGACTGCTGGTAGACTTGGGCGCCAAACCCTGCCTACCTCCTCCTGTCCCGACAATGGTAACACCCCGGCTCGTCCTGCAGCTGTGCATCCTCCAAAAGCCTCGGAGGGCCTCCAGCACTTTGCCAAGCCATCAGCATCTTCCTTGAAGCCACTTGCCTGCAAGGACCAAAAGCAACGTCGGGTTCACCGATTTGCTGTTCACTGGGTCTACCGACGCAGCAGCCACAAATGAAGAGGTCATCATGTTCCTAGAGGTCCGATCCGTCTCTTTAACAAGTGAGAAGATGCCTGGAATAACCGGAGCCCCCCTGCACCAATACCTGGGGTACCGGACCCCTTGCAGCAACCAAAGCCTGTTTGAATCTAATTCAGACTCCAAATCCGTAGAGATATAGCAGCGACGAGGGACGTCAGCACAGAGTGTGGCCCAGCCGTCTTGTTTTGTCCCCCCTTTGCAGGTCTGACTAAGACCCATAGGAGCCGTTGACGCACGAGCACCAGCCGACCAAAACCCATATGTACCCGAGCTCCCCGACTTGGGTCCACGACAACAGACGGTGTGGTCCCCTGCTCACGTGACCCCCACGAACAGAGTACCCCCTCCCCCTGGGAGCTGCCACTTTCAAGACCCATACCCCCTCTGCAGCCTGTTTCTAGCCCCCCTCCTTGCCTACAGTGTAGCGCACAAAGCTACCAACCTGTCCAGCACCTCTGCACCCGGACGCTCCAGGGCAGGTAAACTCGAACTGCTGGTGATACTTTGGACCTTGGCCCCCTAGCACCTTAAGTCCTAAAGGGGACCCATGATAACCGTTTGCAAATAACCATATGCAATATATGCAGTTTTCTCCAAAGGGAAGCATTACCGCGTAATAACACATTTGAGTGAACATTTTATTTACCTGCTAAAATTACTACCACGAAAAGTACTTACCCATTTACGAAGTTCTTGGTGTTAAAATCATTATAAAAAAACTTGCTATTTTTCTAAATTGGTCTCGATTTTCTTGTGTGTCTCTCATTTATGGACACTGTGTGTTCAATAAATGCATTAACACTACCCTCAGATAAGCCTAAACTACGTTCCCACACTCCCACAAAAGAGAGCATTTGGGATGATTAATTTAAGACCTGTAAACCAATAAGGGTTTGTAGGAAAGTGGCTCTATGTATACTGCACCAAAGTAAGGTACAGTGTGTATAGGGTCCACAGTTCCCCAATGGTAAGGCAGAGGCTAAAGTTAGATATAACCTTACTCTCTAAAGTGGTAGCTTGGTCGAGCAGTAAGGCAGTATCAGAGGACAGTGTAAAGCATTTGTTGTACACACTCAGTCAGCAAATGGTCTCACACACTCAAGAACTGAACTCTAGGCCAATTGTTTGTATAAAAATATAGTTGTTTTTATTTTAGAACCACAATATGTATCAAAATATACTTTCTCAGAATGGGTTACCTTAGTTAAACACTTTTTAAATAGGCAATAGACTTTTTGATTACAGTAGTCACAGTTGGTGCAAAAGGCAACACAATGTCAAACACAATGCAACATTGAGCTCAATGGAAAGTTTTAGTTAAATGCAATTAGTTACTTTGTGGATTACTTTTCTAACCACAGGACTGGATCTTGGATTCAGTCCCGGGACACTTCCTGTAAACAGTTGAGTAAAAGCATTTTGGTTACAGTAGTGATTTTTAAGGAATATTATTGTATTTTAAAAGTTGACACTTAGAAACTTTTCTAGGTAAAATTACCAATGTTATCCTATGGAAGGAAATTCAGTTTGCAGGTAAAGTATGTTTACGTTACTTTTGTAATTCAGTGCTGGGCTCTCAGGTTCAGCACTGGGATATCTATCTAAAACAGGCAAGTAATTACGTTTGTATCGTTGGCACGATTTTTAAAGAATATTTGTAAGTTTCAGAAATCGACAAACTTTTTCAGCAAAAAGCAGGCAATGATATCCTATGGAAGGAATTTCAAGTTACTGGTAAGTACGGTTAAAATTACTTTTCAGGGTCAGTACTGGACTAAAAGATGCAGCACTGAGGTCTCTCCTGATAACAGGAGAGTAAACCGGAATTCGTTACTGTTGTGATTTTTAAGCAATATTTTGGTATTTCAAAAGTGGACACTTAGAAGAAATTTCACAGAAAACCAGTCAATGGATCCCTATGGAAGAAAATTGAGTTAGCGGTAAGTAACGTTGTGATTACTTTTCAGGGTCAGTGCTGGGCACCAAGATCCAGCACTGGGATCTCTCCTAATAGCAGGTGAGTATTTCCGTTTTCGTTACTCGGTTGATTTTAGGTGAATATTTTAAAGTTGAGAAACTCCACACTTAGAAGAATTTCCAAGTGAAACCAGTCAATGTTACCCTATGGAAGAAAAGTGAGTTATCGGCTTTTGGGTAAGTACTCGACTGGCAGAGTTAAGGTTCTGGGCATAGACTCAGGGGTCCCCCAGGGTCAGGTAAGTACAGTTGTTACACCCTCAGCGGCACAGGGGCGGCTGGTGCAGAGTGAGTAGGCCCAATGTTATCCTATGGACGGCAGGGGGCCTTTGGTTGGTGGCTGCTGGCTAGCAGGCCACTCGGCTGTGGGAGCAAAGCTCCTGGTCACTTACTCAGGGCAAGTGGGGAAGTCGAACAGGGTAGTTGGTGCACCCTCAGCGGCACTGGGGCGGGCGGGTGCAGTGGGCTTTTGGGCCGTCGGGCGCCCAATGGTTTTCAATGGGAAAGCTGCGTGACGAACAAAGACTGCAAGCTCGGGGAAGGTGATTCTTCAGGTGCGACCACCACTTCGAGAGGTAAGTTGGGAAGCTGTGGGAAGGGTAGGCACCCAGGAGTTGGGCACAGGAGGCCGTGGGGCGTCGGGTGCAGGGGTGTCTTTAGGCGTCGGAAATCTTACCCTCGGCTGGTCGCGGTTGGAGGGGTCCCTGGTTCTGAGGCTGCAGGCGTCGTCAGGAGCGTCGAGGAGGGCCCTTGGGTGCTGGATTCTGGGTCACAGTCGCCGGGGGGACGTCCTCTTGGTATTTGCCCACTCAGGCACAGGCCGGGCTCGGCGGGTGCAGGATTTGCGGTTCCCGGTTGGCACCAGGGGTTGGTTGCTTGCTTTGAGCAGTACCACTGCTCTTGGGAGTCCCAGGTGGTTAGAGTCACAAGGCAGTCAGGTCCTCCGGGGTTTGTGAGGGTGCTGACCACTGGAGACGCCGGGGTTTAGCAGGAGCAGGTTCGAGGGTCGACAGGCCGGTAGGGCTGGGGCCAAATCAGTTGGTGTCTTCCTCTTGTGAGCAGCTGCACGGCAGGTCTTCTTGTTTCTTGTTCTTCTTTCTTGTTTCGGAATCTGGAACTGAGGAAGGAAGGTTCAGGGAGCCCCTAAATACTGAGTTTAGGGGTGGTTACAGGTAGGTAAGGGCAGGGACCAATGGGTCCCTTCCCTGGGGTGGGTACACCCCCTATTCTGCCACTCTCCAGTGGGAGGGGGGCAGGAGCCTGTCCCTGGTTGGCTGGGTCCCACCATCCTCAAGATGGCGGGGACTCGAGTTTGTGCTTCACCTCGCCTCCCCCACCTTAGGGGTGGAGTTGGCAGAGGTGGGCACAACCCATTTCCTGCCTCTGGTTTTCCCACCGGTTCTCCCGCCAGAAGTGGGGGTAGAACCAGTGGGGACCAGTTTGCTGGGAGCAGCAAATGGTCTGGGGAAGCTCAAAAGGCGGCCGGCCTTTGAAGCTTCCCCTGCCCATCCTGGGGGAGGAGGCTTTGGCACCTCGCCCCAGGATGCGCATTGTTTAAGGCCCCTGAGAGCAGAGGCTCTCGACCCAGGGGTCCAGAAACATGTCTGGTGGTGGCAGCCTGGGCAGCCACTCAGTCCGGACACTGGAGGTCGGGTTGGTTTCAGGGGGCATCTCTAAGATGCCCTCTGGAGTGCGTTTTTTTCATTAAATCCCACACTGGCATCAGTGTGGGTTTAATGTGCTGAGAAGTTTGATACCAAACTTCTCAGTTTTCAGTGGGGCCATTATGGTGCTGTGGAGTTCGTAATGACAGACTCCCAGCACCATATACTCTTAATGGCAGCACTGCACTTACAATGCCCGAGAATGGACTTGGGTACTGTAGGGGCACAGGGCTCATGCCTCTGTGCCCTCACCACTGGCATAGTGCACCCAGCTAGAGGGGTGGCTGACCTAGGCCAGGGCAGTGGTTTGTAGGCATGGCACACAGGGATGTGTGCCATGTCGACTCTTCACTTTTGTTCTGCACCAAGACACGCAGCCTGCAAGGGCAGTGTGTGTGTGTGTGTAAAGGTACAGGGTCCCTAAGGGTGGCACAACAAGTGCTGCAGCCCTTAGGGGCCTTCCCTGGTCACAGTGCCCTGGGTACCCATGGTACCATTTACCAGGGGCTGACCTGTGGCCAGGGATGCCAATTGGGTGTAGGCATTAATGCAGTTTTAGGGAAGGAACACAGGCTCTGGGTACCTGGTTGGCAGGAGCCCAGGGCACACTCAGTCAAAGAACATCAGCAATTCAGCAAAAAGTGGGGGCATACCATGCAAGAAAGATGGCACTTTCTCACACAACCCCCCCCCCCCAAACGAAAGATGATGAGACTAACCCTGCCCTATGGAGTCTTCATTGTCTAAGTGGAAGAACCTGGAAAGGCCATCTGCATTGGCATGGGCAGTGCCAGGTCTGTGTTCCACTTCAAAGTCCATTCCCTGTAGGGAGATGGACCACCTCAACAGTTTTGGATTTTCTCCTTTCATTTGCATTAGCCACCTGAGAGGTCTGTGGTCAGTTTGAACTAGGAAGTGAGTCCCAAACAGGTAGGGCCTCAGCTTCTTCAGGGACCAAACCACAGCAAAGGCCTCCCTCTCAATGGCACTCCAACGCTGCTCCCTGGGGAGAAGCCTTCTGCTTATAAAAGCAACAGGTTGGTCCTGGCCTTCATCATTGGTCTGGGATAGGACTGCTCCTATCCCTAGCTCAGAGGCATCAGTCTGCACAATGAATTGCTTGGCATAATCTGGTGCTTTTAGAATTGGTGCTGAGCACATTGCTTCTTTCAGAGTGTCAAAAGCCTTTTGGCAACTGACTGTCCAGTTTACTTTCTTTGGCATCTTCTTGGAGGTGAGTTCTGTGAGGGGAGTCACAATGGACCCATATCCATTCACAAACCTCCTGTAGTACCCAGTCAAGCCAAGGAATGCCCTGACTTGGGTCTGGGTTGTTGGAGCTGCCCAGTTCAGGATGACCTGGATCTTGGGCTGTAAGGGTTGTACCTGGCCTCCACCAACCAGGTGGCCCAAGTACACCACAGTGCCCTGCCCTATCTGGCATTTGGATACCTTGATAGTTAGGCCTGCAGTTTGCAGAGCCTTTAAAACCTTCCCAAGGTGGATCAGGTGATCCTGCCAGGTGGAACTGAAGACAGCAATATCATCAAGATAGGCTGCACTAAAGGACTCCAACCCAGCAAGGACTTGATTCACCAACCTCTGGAAGGTGGCAGGGGCATTCTTTAAACCAAAGGGCATAACAGTGAACTGAAAATGCCCATCAGGTGTGGAGAATGCGGTTTTCTCTTTTGCTCCTGGGGCCATGCCAATCTGCCAGTACCCTGCAGTTAAGTCAAAGGTACTCAGGTATTTGGCTGCACCCAATCTGTCTATCAGTTCATCAGCTCTTGGGATAGGGTGTGCATCTGTCTTGGTGACAGAGTTGAGACCTCTATAGTCCACACAAAACCTCATCTCTCTTTTTCACCCTGTTGATGAGGTTCGGGGACCAGAACCACTGGGCTAGCCCAGGGGCTCTCAGAGGGCTCAATAACCCCTAGCTCCAGCATCTTGCGGACTTCAGCTCTGATGCTTTCCTTAACTTGGTCTGACTGACAATAGATCTTGTTTTTGACAGGTGCACTGTCACCAGTGTCCACATCATGGGTACACCAGTTTGTCAGACCAGGGGTCAAAGAAAAGAGCCCAGCATACTGCTGCAAGACTTGCTTGCAGTCAGTCTGCTGTTGGGCAGTGAGGGTGTCTGAAAAATAACTCCATCTACTGACCCATCTTTTGGGCTGTGGGAGAGGAGATCAGGGAGAGGTTCACTCTCGGCTTCCTGTTCCTCATCTGTCACCATCAGCATGGTGATGTCAGCCCTGTCATTGTAGAGTTTTAGGCGGTTCACATGGATAACCCTTTTGGGTGTCCTGCTTGTGCCCAGGTCAACCAAGTAGGTTACCTCACTCTTTTTCTCTAGGATAGGGTAAGGGCCACTCCATCTGTCCTGGAGTGCCCTTGGTGCCACTGGCTCCAAAACCCATACACCTGTTGCCCAGGTTGAAATTCAACCAGTGCAGCCTTTTGGTCATACCAGTGCTTCTGAAGCTCCTGGCTGGCCTCAAGATTCTTGGATGCCTTTTCCATGTACTCAGCCATTCTGGACCTTAGGCCAAGCACATAGTCCACAATGTCTTGTTTGGGTTCTTGGAGAGGTCTCTCCCAGCCCTCCTTCACAAGACAGAGTGGTCCCCTCACAGGATGGCCAAACAGAAGTTCAAAGGGTGAGAAACCTACTCCCTTCTGTGGCACTTCTCTGTAAGCGAAAAGCAGGCATGGCAGTAGGACATCCCATCTCCTTTTGAGTTTTTCAGGGAGTCCCATGATCATGCCTTTCAATGTCTTGTTGAATCTCTCAACAAGGCCATTGGTTTGTGGATGGTAGGGTGTAGTAAACTTGTACTGCACCCCACACTCCTTCCACATGTGGGTCAGGTAAGCAGACATGAAGTTGGAACCTCTGTCTGAAACCACCTCCTTAGGAAACCCTACCCTGGTGAAGACACCAATGAGGGCCTTGGCTACTGCAGGAGCTGTAGTAGTCCTAAGTGGAATAGCTTCAGGATACCTAGTGGCATGATCCACTACCACTAGTATGAATTTGTTCCCTGAGGCTGTGGGAGGTTCCAGTGGACCCACTATGTCCACACCTACCCTTTCAAAGGGAACCCCCACCACAGGCAGTGGTATCAGGGGGCCTTTGGATGGCCACCTGTCTTGCCACTGGCTTGACAGGTAACACAGGAGCTGACAAACTCCTTCACCTTTTGGTGTATCTGGGGCCAGTAAAAGTGGCTAACTAGCCTTTCACAAGTTTTGGTTTGGCCCAGATGTCCAGCTAGGGGATGTCATGAGCCAAAGTTAGGAGGAACTCCCTGTATTTCTGTGGCACTACCACTCTCCTGGTGGCTCCAGGATTGGGGTCTTTTGCCTCAGTGTACAGTAATCCCTCTTCCCAATAGACTCTGTGGGTACCACTGACATCTCCCTTGGCTTCTGAAACAGCTTGCTGCCTCAGGCTGTCAAGAGTGGGACAGTCTTGCTGTCCTTGGCACAGCTCTTCCCTAGAGGGTCCCCCTGGGCCCAAGAGTTCAACCTGGTAAGGGTCAAGCTCCAGGGGCTCAGTTCCCTCTGGGGTATCCAGGTCCTTTCCCTGAGGAGAGGGGTCCTGCTCTTGTGGCTGTGTAGAAGCTGGTCCCCCAGTCTTCTTTCCTTTTCTCTTGGTAGGTTGGGCCATCATTTCAGGCTCCAACACTATTTCTACACCCTGCCTTTTGCTCTGTGCTCTTGTTTTTACACACACCAATTCAGGGATGCCCAGCATGGCTCTTTAGCTCAACCTCTGCCCAGGCTGAGGTTTCCAGATCATTTCCTAGCAGACATGCAGCTGGTAACTTCTGAGAGACCACTACCTGCTTCAGGCCAGTAACCCCCCCCCCCCCAGCCTAATGTCACCATGGCCGTGGGATGACTAGTGGTGACACTGTCAGAATTGGTGACTGGGTAAGTTTTCCCAATCAAGTATTGCTCAGGGGAAACCAGTGTGTCTCTCACCATAGTGACACTGGCACCTGTATCCCTCAGAGCTTCTACCCTAGTTCCATTCACCCAGGGGTATTGTAAATTTTTCTTTAAGTTGGGTGGCCACACAGCTACAGTGGCAAACTCCACTTCCCCTAGTGAGACTAGACTCGCCTGAGTGTGTCCCCAGATTTGCTCAGGGCACACTTCTGATCCCATCTGTAGACTTGCTGCCCCAGGAGTAGCTGTACTGGGTGCCTTAGGGGCTTTGTTGTGGGGGCAAGATTTATCTACAGTTAGGTGTCCTAACTTCTTACAGTTATTACACCAGGCCTTCAAGGGATCAAAGTTCTTCCCCCTATAGGGTTGAGGCACATAGGGAGTAGTTTGGGACCCACTCCCCAGGACAGGTTTTTGGGGCCCTTTGGAAGACTCAGACTTCTTATCTTGGGGATTCTCACCAACTTTCCCCTGGGGAGGTTTGGTGACCACCTTCTTTTGGTCACCCCCAGTGGTTGTCCTTGTCACCCTAGTCTTGACCCAGTGGTCTGCCTTCTTTCCCAATTCTTGGGGAGAAATTAGACCTAGGTCTACCAAATGCTGATGCAACTTTTCATTTGTGCAATTACTTAATATATGTTCCTTCATGAACAAATTGTACAATCCAGTAAAATCATGCACACCATGTGCAGCTAACCAACCATCCAGTATCTTTACTGAGAAGTCCACGAAGTCAATCCAGGACTGGGTCTGGGTTTTTTGAGCCCCCCTGAATCTAATTCTATACTCCTCAGTAGTGAATCCAAATCCCTCAATCAGAGTCTTCCTCATGAGGTCATAGGACCCTGCCTCTGGCCCAGAGAGGGTCAGAAGCCTGTCTCTGCAGTTACCAGAGAACAGTTCCCACAGGAGAGCCCCCCCAGAGAGGTTTCTTCACCCTTCTCATTTCACAAGCCCTCTCAAAGGCTGTGAACCATTTGGTGATGTCATCACCCTCCTCATATTTAGGGACAATACCTTTGGGGATTTTAGGATCATAGGATTCCTCCTTATCCTTATTATTGGTATTGCTGCCACCATTGATGGGTGCTAAACCCATCTCTTTTCTTTCCTTCGCTAGAGCCAGGAGTCTGGTCTCTAGGTCCAGTCTTTTGACCAACTTTGCTAAAAAGTTGTCCTCCTCACTGAGGCTGTCCTCAGGGTCCTCTCTGAGACCTGAACCACCTGTGTGGCCTCTAGGTCCCCAGAGGTTGATTCTTGGAGATAAGGGTGCAGGGACCCTATCTTCCCTAGGCAGTGGTGGAGGTGGGTTCCCTTCCCCATCCTCCTCCCTCCTTTCCTCCTCTGCTTGGTCATCACCATGCTCAGAGGGGTGGGCCTTGGCATACTCAGCCAGGAGCTCCTGGAGCCCTTGTTTGGTTGGATGCTGGCCCATTGGTATATCTTTAAGTTTGCATAAGGACCTTATCTCTTTGAAAGACAAATGAAGATAAGGGGTGAGGTCGAGCTCCTCAACCAGGTCCTGTATGTCATTATTATCTTCACTGATAGCTGGGTTCTTGTCTTGAGACATTTTAACAAAAAGTTCTAACCCCTCTACCCTGGACTATAGTGACTTTTTATTTTCTAAAATTCTAAAGGGACTTAAGCAAAGCCCTAACAAGATTTTTAGTAATTTGGAAAAAAAATACCAATTTAAAAAAATCTGAATTCTAAAGGCAATTTAATAGTTTGTCGTGTGATCAGATGGTAACCAAGTAGTCCAACAAATGCAAGTTTGTATCCCACCGCTGATCCACCAATGTAGGAAAGTGGCTCTATATATACACTGCACCAAAGTAAGGTACAGTGTGTATAGGGTCCACAGTTCCCCAATGGTAAGGCAGAGGCTAAAGTTAGATATAACCTTACTCTCTAAAGTGGTAGCTTGGTCGAGCAGTAAGGCAGTATCAGAGGACAGTGTAAAGCATTTGTTGTACACACTCAGTAAGCAAATGTTCTCACACACTCAAGAACTGAACTCTAGGCCAATTGTTTGTATAAAAATATAGTTGTTTTTATTTTAGAACCACAATATGTATCAAAATATACTTTATCAGAATGGGTTACCTTAGTTAAACACTTTTTAAATAGGCAATAGACTTTTTGATTACAGTAGTCACAGTTGGTGCAAAAGGCAACACAATGTCAAACACAATGCAACATTGAGCTCAATGGAAAGTTTTAGTTAAATGCAATTAGTTACTTTGTGGATTACTTTTCTAACCACAGGACTGGATCTTGGATTCAGTCCCGGGACACTTCCTGTAAACAGTTGAGTAAAAGCATTTTGGTTACAGTAGTGATTTTTAAGGAATATTATTGTATTTTAAAAGTTGACACTTAGAAACTTTTCTAGGTAAAATTACCAATGTTATCCTATGGAAGGAAATTCAGTTTGCAGGTAAAGTATGTTTACGTTACTTTTGTAATTCAGTGCTGGGCTCTCAGGTTCAGCACTGGGATATCTATCGAAAACAGGCAAGTAATTACGTTTGTATCGTTGGCACGATTTTTAAAGAATATTTGTAAGTTTCAGAAATCGACAAACTTTTTCAGCAAAAAGCAGGCAATGATATCCTATGGAAGGAATTTCAAGTTACTGGCAAGTACGGTTAAAATTACTTTTCAGGGTCAGTACTGGACTAAAAGATGCAGCACTGAGGTCTCTCCTGATAACAGGTGAGTAAACCGGAATTCGTTACTGTTGTGATTTTTAAGCAATATTTTGGTATTTCAAAAGTGGACACAGAAGAAATTTCACAGAAAACCAGTCAATGGATCCCTATGGAAGAAAATTGAGTTAGCGGTAAGTAACGTTGTGATTACTTTTCAGGGTCAGTGCTGGGCACCAAGATCCAGCACTGGGATCTCTCCTAATAGCAGGTGAGTATTTCCGTTTTCGTTACTCGGTTGATTTTAGGTGAATATTTTAAAGTTGAGAAACTCCACTTAGAAGAATTTCCAAGTGAAACCAGTCAATGTTACCCTATGGAAGAAAAGTGAGTTATCGGCTTTTGGGTAAGTACTCGACTGGCAGAGTTAAGGTTCTGGGCATAGACTCAGGCGTCCCCCAGGGTCAGGTAAGTACAGTTGTTACACCCTCAGCGGCACAGGGGCGGCCGGGTGCAGAGTGAGTAGGCCCAATGCACAAGTTACTAACTTGTGTAACGATATATCTGTAAGAGACAGTAGTTAGTGACAGATTCCTTACCTTAGAATATCCCCAGGCGTCAGGCTGGATCCGGAAAGTTTTTGCGTAGCAGTACCCTTGCGCGTCGGCAGGCGGCGTCGTGCGGCTCCGCGTCCGTCGTCGGCGTCGTGATCGCCGGGATGATGTCGCGGGCAGTACTTAGACGCCGCCCCTGCGCGCTGACGTCAGTTCTGTACACGACTTTCCGCGCCAGGAACGAAGAGCCATGCAAGAAGCTGACATAGGTGTCTGAAAAATACTAGGGCCCTGAAAGGGATGTCCTTAACCCTAGAAATCAGTTCGCAGAACGGGGAGGATGGGTGGGGCGGTAAGGTATCTGTCACTAACTACTGTCTCTTACAGATATATCGTTACACAAGTTAGTAACTTGTGCATCTGAAAGAGACACGTTAGTGACAGATTCCTTACCTTAGAATAGATACCCCAGCAATACCAACCCGGGTGGTGGGTCTGCGAACAAAGATCAGACAAGGAAGTCCCGGAGGACAGAACGGCCAAAGAAGCCGTCCCTCCGGACCTGACTGTCAAGGCAGTAATGCTTTGTAAACGTGTGCAGCGAGGCCCACGTAGCTGCCCGACAGATATCCTGCAGCGGAACACCGCGGCCCAAAGCCGTGGTAGCAGCCGTTGCCCTGGTGAAATGGGCACGCAGCCCAACAGGAGGCTCCTTCTTAGCCAAAGAATAGCAGGCTTTGATACACAAGGTTACCCAGCGGGAGATGGTTCTCTTGTGCACCGCCCGACCTTTTTGGCGCCCACGTAGCCAACAAAGAGCTGGTCATCCACCCGGAAGTGTTGTGTGCGGTTGATGTAATAGGAAAGCGCACGTTTTGGGTCCAGACGGTGGAGCCTCTCTTCCTCTCTGGAAGGATGCGGAGGCGGAAAGAAGGTGGGCAAAGTGATGGTCTGCCCAATGTGGAAGGCAGTAACCACCTTTGGCAAGAAGGACGGACGCGTCCTAAGAACAACCTCGTCTGGATGGACAGACAGAAAGGGAGGTTTACATGATAGAGCCTGGAGCTCACTCACCCGCCGAGCGGAGGTGATGGCCACCAGAAAGGCTGTCTTCAGAGTCAGAAGACGAAGAGGACAGTTATGTAGAGGCTCAAAGGGAGCGCAGATAAGAAAGGTAAGAACCAAGGTCAAGTCCCACTGAGGCATTACAAACGGAACAGGAGGGAAGAGGTGTGTATTGCCTTTTAGGAACCTGTTAACAACAGGGGACTTGAAAAGGGAGGGCTGATCAGGAAGCCTGAGGAAGGCCGAGATGGCACAAAGATAGCCCTTGATGGTACCCAGGGCAGAACCCTGTTGGGCCAGGGAAAGAAGGAACAGAAGAACCTCAGAAAGAGGGGCAGAAAGGGGATTCACAGCCTTTGCTGTGCACCATGCCACAAACTTGTTCCACCTGCAGGCGTATACCACCTTAGTGGAGGGACGCCTGGCTGCCAGAATCACATCACAAACTTCGGGAGGCAAGTCGAAAGGAATCAACTGCCGCCGCTCAATCTCCACGCAAGCAGGTGGAGGCTGGACAGGTTCGGGTGGAGGACCGTCCCCTGCTGCTGCGACAGAAGATCCTCCCGAAGAGGCAGACGGATCGGGGGATCTATGCTCATACTGAGTAGCTCGGGATACCAAACTCTTCGAGCCCAGTCCGGAGCCACAAGAATGACTTGGGCCCGGTCGTGCCGAATCTTCTTCAACACTCTGGGTAGAAGTGGTATAGGCGGAAAGGCGTACAACAGACCGCAACTCCACTCGCGACGAAAAGCGTCGCCGAGCGAGTGCCGCCTTGGAAATTCCAACGCGCAGAACTGATGACATTGCGCGTTCTCTTCGGTGGCGAATAGATCTAACCAAGGCTCTCCCCACTGTAGAAAGAGTCCTTGCGCCACTTCCGAGTGAAGACGCCATTCGTGATCCATCATGCACCTGCGGCTGAGTTCGTCCGCCCTGGCGTTCAGGGAACCTGCCAGGTGTTGAACCATCAGGAACATGCCCTGATGTTCCAGCCATGTCCAGAGGCGCAGAGCCTCCTGATAAAGGGTCCACGACCCCACCCCGCCTTGTTTGTTGCAATACCACATGGCGGTGGTGTTGACTGTGAACACCTGCACTACCTTCCCTTTGACAGAGGGAAGGAATGCCTTGAGTGCAAGTCGGATCGCCCGGAGCTCCAGAAGGTTGATATGGAGCCGGGACTCCGCCGGAGACCAGAGGCCTCTGATCTCCGCCTCTCCCATGTGACCGCCCCATCCCAGAAGGGACGCGTCCGTCACAACTGTGTGCTCTGGCTGGGGAAGGGAGAGGGATCTGCCCATGACCCATTGCCGGTTCGAGAGCCACCACTGCAACTGTTTTGCAGTCCCCTCCGAGATCTGGACGTGATCGGACAGGTTGCCCTGGTGCTGCGCCCACTGGAACTTCAGGTCCCACTGCAGAGCCCGCATATGCCATCTGGCATGAGTGACCAGCAGGATGCAGGAGGCCATGAGGCCCAGCAGCCTCAGGGTCATCCGCACCGAAACCCAGGATAAAGGCTGAAAGATCGGAATCATAGCCTGAATATCCCGGACTCGCCGTTCGGGAGGATAGGCCCGAAACTGCGTCGTGTCCAGAACTGCTCCGATGAAAAGGAGCTATGGAGAAGGAATCAGATGCGACTTCGGCACATTGATGGAGAACCCCAGCGAGTGCAGGAGTTCGGCCGTAGTCTGGAGGTGGGAGACGACTGCCTGGGACGAGCCCGCCTTCAGCAGCCAGTCGTCGAGGTAGGGGAAGACTGGAACCCCTGATCGGCGCAGATGAGCTGCGGCCACCGCCATCACTTTCCTGAACACCCGAGGGGCACTTGTAAGGCCAAAGGGGAGCACGGTGAACTGAAAATGCTCGAGGCCTACCGTGAACCGCAGGTAACGCCGGTGGGCCGGCAGGACGGGGATGTGAAAATAAGCGTCCTGCAAGTCCAACACTACCAACCAGTCTCCAGGGTCGAGGGCAGTTAAGACCTGAGCTAGGGTGAGCATCTTGAACTTCTCCTTCCGGAGGAAGCGATTGACGTTCCGGAGGTCCAAGATAGGACGCATGTCCTCCTTGTCCTTTTTGGGCACCAGGAAGTAGTGGGAGTAGCAACCACGTCCTACTTCTGGCGTCGGAACATGCTCGATGGCCCTCTTGGCCAAGAGGGCCGTGACTTCCTTCTGCAGAAGTACCAAGTGATCCCCTGACATGCGGTGGAATTGAGGTGGCATGGCTGGGGGGTGGTCTCGAAGGGGAGGGAGTAGCCCCTTCGGACAATGTCCAAGACCCACCTGTCCGAGGTGATGGGATGCCAGTGGCGAAGGTGATGGCGGACCCTGCCCCCTACTGGCGTGCTGTGCACCGGAAAGGAGGGACTAGGAGGGCTTGGAGGCCGCGGACGGGTTGGAGGTGGTGGCCTGACCCGCACGCTGGTTGCCCGAACCGCCACGGCGGTATCCACGTCCTCGGCCACGCGAAGACGCTTGCTGCGAGGGCCGGTGGCTGGGCAGCTGACGTGACTGGGCGCCCCTTCCGTGGCCACGAAAGGGGCGAAAAGCAGAGGTGAGCGGAGGACGTACAACAGAAAGGCCCAGGGACTTGGCAGTAGCCCGTGAGTCCTTAAACCGCACCAGCGCAGGGTCTGCCTTTGAACCAAAAAGACCGACTCCATCAAAGGGCATGTCCATGAGTGTATTCTGGACATCACCCGAGAAACCATTTGTTCTCAGCCAGGCGTGGCGACGTAGCGCCACCGTCGTTGCAAGCGATCTGCCCAGCGAGTCGGCGGTATCAAGGCCACAACGGATGGTGTATTTAGCCGCATCTCGCCCTTCCGCAATGGCGCGGGTAAGCAGTGTCTGGACCTCCTCAGAACACTGCAGCAAAACAGCCGCCACCGAATCCCACAGGGAGTGGGTATATCGGCCCAAAAGGCAAGCGGTGTTGACGGACCGCAAGCCAGCACTGGAGGAAGAAAAAGCCTTCTTCCCAAATTGGTCCAGGCGTTTGGATTCCCTATCCGGAGGGGCGGTAGGGAAGGCGGTTTGGGAGGCAGAAGCTTGGACAACCAAGCTCTCGGGGGTGGGATGTTGGGAGAGAAACAAGGGGTCGCCCGGAGCAGGGCGATGGCGTCGGGCCACGTTCCTATCCACAGGAGCCCCTGTGGTGGGTTTGGACCAGGCACCCAAAAGAACGTCAGTGAGTGCATCATTAAACGGCAGAACAGTCTCCGAGGAGGAAGCCGCCGGCTGAAGCACTTCAGTCAGGAGGTTAGTCCTGACGGCCACAGTAGGCAACTGGAGATGTAAGGCTCCAGCTGCTCTACGCAACACAGTTGCAAAATTAGCTCCCTCCTCCGTAGCCACGGGAGGAGACAGCATGCCAGTGTCAGGGGAGGTGTCTAGACCACTGGCATCCCCATGTTCCTCAGCCCAGTCCGGATCATACTCACACTGTTGTGTGAGAGGGTCCTCAGACCCCTCCCAGCTCTCCTGGTCCTCCTCTTGTTCAAAATATGGAGGAGGAGGGACATTTGGGACCCAAGGTCTCATCGGCGCCGGAGCCGGCGTCGAGCGACGTCGGTCCGGCTCCATGTCCGGAGCCGGAGAGAACCGGGGAACGACGCCGTCCGGAGCCCCGGACGGCGTCAGGAACGGCACCGGGGACGTCGGCGGAGGCGTGGTTAGGTCAACCGGCGTCGATGGGGGTTGCGGTACCACCGGAGCCGGGATCGGGGCCGGGGCCGAGATGAAGGCTGGTGGGACAGGCGGCGCCGGGACCGGAGTCGACGGCGGCGCCGGGGCAACCCCATCAGGGCCCGAAGGCGCACCGGAGGGGCCTGAAGGCCCGAAGAGGCGGGCCATGGCCGACAGGAATTCCTGTATTTCGGCCGGAGTCGCCCCCGAACCCGGAAAGGACGGGTAATGCGGGGGCAGCTCTACAGGCATGTCCGGGGCCGCGGGGACGGTGCCGTCTGGGGCCTCAGCTGAGTCGCGAGACCGGCGAGGCGAAGTCTTAGAGCGATGATGCGTCTTAGACTTTTTGTGCTTCGACTTACCCGAGGAGCGCGAAGAGTTGGACTCCGACGACCGGCGGGGACTCCGCGACCGGCCCCTCGACCTCTCCCGGGACCGGGGCTTGGTGCGGCGCGGAGCCGACTGCCGGACCTCGAGTAGCTTCGAGACCGCTCTCGCAAAGCCTTCGGATGAAGTTTCCGGCAGTCAGGACACGACTTCGTGTCGTGGTCTCGGCCGAGACAGAAGAGACACTCGAGATGCGGGTCCGTGATCGACATCATGCGACCACAGGCTCCGCATGGCTTGAAGCCAGGCATCCCTACGACACCTAGGAGTCGTGAAGACTCGATGAAGAAACAGTGAAAAAATTCACAAAAAAGGTTAGTCAAAATTTGACTAGGGCACTGCTCTTCCCGGATCTGCGCTTACTGGCGCGGAAAAAGAAGAACTGACGTCAGCGCGCAGGGGCGGCGTCTAAGTACTGCCCGCGACGTCATCCCGGCGATCACGACGCCGACGACGGACGCGGAGCCGCACGACGCCGCCTGCCGACGCGCAAGGGTACTGCTACGCAAAAACTTTCCGGATCCAGCCTGACGCCTGGGGATATTCTAAGGTAAGGAATCTGTCACTAACGTGTCTCTTTCAGATGTTATCCTATGGACGGCAGGGGGCCTTTGGTTGATGGCTGCTGGCTAGCAGGCCACTCGGCTGTGGGAGCAAAGCTCCTGGTCACTTACTCAGGGCAAGTGGGGAAGTCGAACAGGGTAGTTGGTGCACCCTCAGCGGCACTGGGGCGGCCGGGTGCAGTGGGCTTTTGGGCCGTCGGGCGCCCAATGGTTTTCAATGGGAAAGCTGCGTGACGAACAAAGACTGCAAGCTCGGGGACGGTGATTCTTCAGGTGCGACCACCACTTCGAGAGGTAAGTTGGGAAGCTGTGGGAAGGGTAGGCACCCAGGAGTTGGGCACAGGAGGCCGTGGGGCGTCTGGTGCAGGGGTGTCTTTAGGCGTCGGAAATCTTACCCTCGGCTGGTCGCGGTTGGAGGGGTCCCTGGTTCTGAGGCTGCAGGCGTCGTCAGGAGCGTCGAGGAGGGTCCTTGGGTGCTGGATTCTGGGTCACAGTCGCCGGGGGGACGTCCTCTTGGTATTTGCCCACTCAGGCACAGGCCGGGCTCGGCGGGTGCAGGATTTGCGGTTCCCGGTTGGCACCAGGGGTTGGTTGCTTGCTTTGAGCAGTACCACTGCTCTTGGGAGTCCCAGGTGGTTAGAGTCACAAGGCAGTCAGGTCCTCCGGGGTTTGTGAGGGTGCTGACCACTGGAGACGCCGGGGTTTAGCAGGAGCAGGTTCGAGGGTCGATAGGCCGGTAGGGCTGGGGCCAAATCAGTTGGTGTCTTCCTCTTGTGAGCAGCTGCACGGCAGGTCTTCTTGTTTCTTGTTCTTCTTTCTTGTTTCGGAATCTGGAACTGAGGAAGGAAGGTTCAGGGAGCCCCTAAATACTGAATTTAGGGGTGGTTACAGGTAGGTAAGGGCAGGGACCAATGGGTCCCTTCCCTGGGGTGGGTACACCCCCTATTCTGCCACTCTCCAGTGGGAGGGGGCAGGAGCCTGTCCCTGGTTGGCTGGGTCCCCCCATCCTCAAGATGGCGGGGACTCGAGTTTGTGCTTCACCTCGCCTCCCCCACCTTAGGGGTGGAGTTGGCAGAGGTGGGCACAACCCATTTCCTGCCTCTGGTTTTCCCGCCGGTTCTCCCGCCAGAAGTGGGGGTAGAACCAGTGGGGACCAGTTTGCTGGGAGCAGCAAATGGTCTGGGGAAGCTCAAAAGGCGGCAGGCCTTTGAAGCTTCCCCTGCCCATCCTGGGGGAGGAGGCTTTGGCACCTCGCCCCAGGAGGCGTATTGTTTCAGGCCCCTGAGAGCAGAGGCTCTCGACCCAGGGGTCCAGAAACATGTCTGGTGGTGGCAGCCTGGGCAGCCATTCAGTCCGGACACTGGAGGTCGGGTTGGTTTCAGGGGGCATCTCTAAGATGCCCTCTGGAGTGCGTTTTACATTAAATCCCACACTGGCATCAGTGTGGGTTTAATGTGCTGATAAGTTTGATACCAAACTTCTCAGTTTTCAGTGGGGCCATTATGGTGCTGTGGAGTTCGTAATGACAGACTCCCAGCACCATATACTCTTAATGGCAGCACTGCACTTACAATGCCCGAGAATGGACTTGGGCACTGTAGGGGCACAGGGCTCATGCCTCTGTGCCCTCACCACTGGCATAGTGCACCCAGCTAGAGGGGTGGCTGACCTAGGCCAGGGCAGTGGTTTGTAGGCATGGCACACAGGGATGTGTGCCATGTCGACTCTTTACTTTTGTTCTGCACCAAGACACGCAGCCTGCAAGGGCAGTGTGTGTGTGTAAAGGTACAGGGTCCCTAAGGGTGGCACAACAAGTGCTGCAGCCCTTAGGGGCCTTCCCTGGTCACAGTGCCCTGGGTACCCATGGTACCATTTACCAGGGGCTGACCTGTGGCCAGGGATGCCAATTGGGTGTAGGCATTAATGCAGTTTTAGGGAAGGAACACAGGCCCTGGGTACCTGGTTGGCAGGAGCCCAGGGCACACTCAGTCAAAGCACATCAGCAATTCAGCAAAAAGTGGGGGCATACCATGCAAGAAAGATGGCACTTTCTCACAGGGTTGTCTGAAATTTCCACATAGAATACCTCATTTTGGTATACTCCATAAAAAGCCAGCTTCCTACAATTAGCATCTCAAGACCAGGGGCTTCAAAGCCTCAGCCGCCTTTGAAATGCAACCCCGGCTTCCTCCCTAGACCCTGGGAGTGCTGCTCTACGGCCCATTTGGCACCAGAGAAGTGGGAAATTAGATATTCAGGAGGTGGGTTTCATTTGCAGGCTAGTCACTCCCCTAAAGTGGGCTACCTGAAGTGGACAGCGAGAGAAGGGTTTCACCATCTTGTTTTTGGTGAACATAGAGACTGCTGGGTCAGGGATATGCCCACTCTCCACAGGAAGTATCTCCCAGCCTGCACTCACCCACTGCCCACGCGGCTCACCATGCAGTCATACACCATTAAAACATCACTTGCAATGACCACTCACTCAGCTCACACCTTCAATACCCATCTACCTCTCACTCTAAAACACACTCCACATCTTGCACATACACCCACGTTCTCTCTCTACTCACCTTACACATGCACCACTTACCTTACACACACACCAGTCAAATTTCACTCACACAATGCTCACAGTGCACTCACACTGACTGCTTCCCCCTCAGACACCACTGAACCTTCACACACACACACACATTGTTCACCTGGCACACCCAGTCAGCACTGCTCACCCACCACAGACACCACTCACTCTACACTTGGACACTAGACAATCACCTCACCATGCACCAACACACTGCTCACCTTGCACTCTCACACTAAATTAATATGCTGACCTCTATCCCATAACATACACCTTCACCCCCTACACACAAACACACCCACATACCTCACCCCTATGCAGTGTTCAAACCTGTCCACACACCCCTCCTCCAAGCACACAGTGCTCACCCCTGCCCACACACACCACTCATCTCTGCAGAGATAGCTCCTACACACCCCTCGACCATGCCCCATTTACCCTTGCACACATCACTCTCCTCTGTACAAACACATACACTGCTCACCCCTGTACACACTGCCCTCCCCATACACACATAAGCTGCTCTCCCCGCACGCACACACGCTGCTCCCCCTGTACACACCCACGCTGCTCCCCCTGTACACACACACACGCTGCTCCCCCTGTACACACACACTGCTCTCCCCGTACAAACACACACGCTGCTCTCCCCGTACACACACACACACACACACACACGCGCTGCTCTCCCCGTACACACACACACTGCTCTCCCCGTACACACACACACACTGCTCTCCCCGTACACACACACACACTGCTCTCCCCGTACACACGCTGCTCTCCCCGTACACACGCAGCTCTCCACGTACACACGCACACGCTGCTCTCCCCGTGCACACGCTGCTCTCCCCGTGCACACGCTGCTCTGCCCGGACGCGCACACCACTCTCCCCGGACGCGCACACTGCCTGCCCACACAGACCTCTTACCCGCGCGCGCGCGCACACAGGCCGCTCACCCCCGCGCGCACACAAGCCGCTCACCTGCGCACACAGGCAGCTCATCCGCGCGCGCACAGAGGCCGCTCACCCGCACGCGCGCACAGAGGCCGCTCACCCGCGCACAGAGGCCGCTCACCCGCACAGAGGCCGCTCACCCGCACAGAGGCCACTCACCCGCACAGAGGCCACTCACCCGCACAGAGGCCACTCACCCGCACAGAGGCCACTCACCCGCGCGCGCGCACAGACCGCTCACCCGCGCGCACACAGACCGTTCACCCGCGCGCACACAGACTGTTCACCCGCGCGCACACAGACCGCTCACCCGCGCGCACACAGACCGCTCACCTGCGCGCACACACCGCTCGCACCTGCACACACCCTGCACACACCCAGCGCTCACCCAGCGCGCACACCACCACACACAACCGCGCACACCCAGCGCTCACCCCCGCGCACACCCAGCGCTCACCCTCGCACACACCCAGCGCACACCCCCCCGCACACACCCCCGCGCACACCCCTGCGCACACCCCTGCGCACACCCCTGCGCCCACCCCCGCGCCCACCCCCGCGCCCACCCCGCGCCCACCCCCGCGCCCACCCCTGCACTCACCCCCAGCGCCCACCCCTGCGCACCCCCCCGCCCGCACCCAGTGCTCACCCCCGCCCAGTGCTCACCCCCGCCCAGTGCTCACCCCTGCACACACACACTGCTCACCCTCGCAAACACACCACTCACCCCTGCGCGCACACACACGCACACCGCTCACCCCTGCGCACACACCGCTCACCCCTGCACACACACACACACACACACTGCTCACCCCTGCGCGCGGGCACACAACACTCACCCCTGCACACACACACAACACTCACCCCTGCACAGGTGATCTTCTTACATGAGAGTAAGTTTGGACGTACCGTACGTACATAAAGCGCCAGAAGGCGCAGATCGCTATTACAGGAGACTCACCTGACCGCGGGGGTAGTGGCGAAGCTGAGCAAGCGCTGGCGCGGTGTCCTGTGTGCTACCACATACTCAGCCTATGCGCGGGGGACTCTTATTTGGATCCGCCCAGGGATTCCATTCCAGGAGCAGTCTAGAACGATTGACCCAGATGGGTGTTACGCCTTTTTGCAGGGGCTCCTAGATGGCCAGCCGGTGGTCTTTGGGAGCATCTATGCGCCTAATGTAGACCAGAGTACATTTTGGGACGCGCTTTCCCTACCACTTAGCTCTTATACTCAAGCCCCTTGGATCCAAGGAGGGGATTATAATTGTGTGCAAAACACGTCACTGGACAGGTCTTACCCGCCACACCCCGCATCCTCGGTAGTAGTGCAGGCCAAACGCTTCGCAGCGTGGGCAGCCCACTGGTCATTGACGGATGCCTGGCGCTCAAAATATCCAACCGCACGGCTCTACTCATTTCATTCCATACCACACGATCTCAAGATCCGGCTCGACAGCTTCCTGTGTTCCCCCCCCATCTTACAGGCTGATTATCTGGGAAGGGTCTTGTCCGATCATGACGAACAAGTTACTTACCTTCGGTAACGATATATCTGTAAGAAACATTGGTAGTGATAGATTCCTTACCTTAGAATATTCCCAGGCGTCAGTCTGGATCCGGAAAGTTTTCGTCAGCAGTACCCCTGCGCGTCGGAAGGTGGCGTCGTGCAGTACCGCGTCCGTCGTAGGCATCGTGATCGCCGGGATGACGTCGCGGCAGCTACTTAGACGCCGCCCTCGCGCGCTGACGTCAGTTCTGTACACGACTTTCCGCGCCAGGAACGCAGAGACATGCAAGATACTGATCACTGGTGCATTGAAACTAGGGCCCTGAAAGGGATGACCTTAACCCCAGAAATCAGTTCGCAGAACGGGGAGGATGGGTGGGGCGGCAAGGAATCTATCACTACTAATGTTTCTTACAGATATATCGTTACCCAAGGTAAGTAACTTGTTCATCTGAAAGAAACACGTAGTGATAGATTCCTTACCTTAGAATAGATACCCCAGCAATACCAACCCCGGTGGTGGGTCTGCGAACCAAGATCACACCAGACAGTCACGGAGAACAGAACGGCCAAAGAAGCCGTCTCTCCGGACTTGGCTGTCAAGGCAATAATGCTTAGTAAAAGTGTGCAGCGAGGCCCACGTGGCTGCCTGACAGATGTCTTGCAGGGGGACACCACGTCCCAATGCAGTAGTAGCTGCTTTTGCCCTGGTAGAATGGGCGCGCAGCCCCACCAGAGTCTCAATTTTAGCCAGAGAATAGCAGACTTTTATACACAAGACAACCCAGCGGGAGATAGTCCTCTTGTGTACAGCCCGGCCTTTCTTGGCGCCTACGTAGCCAACAAAGAACTGGTCATCCACCCGGAACTGTTGTGTGCGGTTGAGGTAAAATGAGATCGAACGTTTTGGGTCCAGACGGTGGAGCCTCTCTTCCTGTCTGGAAGGGTGCGGAGGCGGAAAGAAAGTGGCCAAGGTGATAGTTTGCCCGATATGGAAGGCAGTAAGAACCTTTGGCAAAAAGGATGGATGTGTGCGTAGCACAACCTTGTCCGGATGAACAGATAGAAAAGGAGGTTTACATGAAAGAGCCTGGAGCTCACTCAAGCGCCTAGCGGAGGTGATGGCAACCAGGAAAGCAGTCTTCAAGGTTAATAAACGAAGAGGACAGTTGTGAAGCGGCTCAAAGGGAGCGCACATCAAATAAGTAAGAACCAGATTCAAGTCCCACTGTGGCATCACAAACGGAATAGGAGGAAAAAGGTGAGTAATGCCTTTGAGAAATCTGTTTACAACAGGGGACTGATCAGGTAGCCTGAGAAAGGCTGAAATTGCAGAAAGGTAGCCCTTGATAGTGCCCAGAGCAGAGCCCTGCTGGGCTAAAGAAAGAAGGAACAGGAGGACCTCAGAAAGAGGGGCAGAAAGTGGATCCACAGCCTTTGCTGTGCACCATGCCACAAATTTGTTCCACCTGCAGGCGTATATCGATTTAGTGGAGGGACGCCTGGCTGCCAGAATTACATCACAGACTTCGGGAGGCAAGTGAAATGGAATCAACTGTTGCCGCTCAATCTCCACGCAAGGAGGTGGAGGCTGGACAGGTTCGGGTGGAGGACCGTCGCCTGCTGCTGCGACAGAAGATCCTCCCGAAGAGGCAGTCGGATCGGGGGATCCACGCTCATACTGAGTAGCTCGGGGTACCAAACTCTTCGAGCCCAGTCCGGAGCCACAAGGATGACTTGGGCCCGGTCGCGCCGAATCTTCTTCAGCACTCTGGGTAGAAGTGGTATAGGCGGAAAGGCGTACAATAGACCGCAACTCCACTCGCGACGAAAAGCGTCGCCGAGCGAGTGCCGCCTTGGAAATTCCAACGCGCAGAACTGCTGACATTGCGCGTTCTCTTCGGTGGCGAATAGATCTAACCAAGGCTCTCCCCACTGTTGAAAGAGACCTTGCGCCACGTCCAAGTGAAGACGCCATTCGTGATCCATCATGCACCAGCGGCTGAGTTCGTCCGCCCTGGCGTTCAGTGAACCTGCCAGGTGTTGAACCACCAGGGAAATGCCCTGATGTTCCAGCCATGTCCAGAGGCGCAGAGCCTCCTGACATAGGGTCCACGACCCCACCCCGCCCTGTTTGTTGCAGTACCACATGGCGGTGGTGTTGTCTGTGAACACCTGCACTACTCTCCCCTTGACAGAGGGAAGGAATGCTTTGAGTGCAAGTAGGATCGCCCGGAGCTCCAAAATGTTGATATGGAGCTTGGACTCCGCCGGAGACCAGAGGCCTCTGATCTCTGCCTCTCTCATGTGGCCGCCCCATCCCAGGAGGGACGCGTCCGTCACCACTGTGTGCTCCGGTTGGGGAAGGGAGAGGGATCTGCCGCTGACCCAATGCTGGTTCGTGAGCCACCATTGCAACTGTCTTGCAGTGCCCTCCGAGATCTGGACGTAGTCGGACAGATTCCCCTGATGCTGCGCCCACTGGAACTTCAGGTCCCACTGCAGAGCCCGCATATGCCATCTGGCATGATTGATCAGCAGGATGCAGGAGGCCATGAGGCCCAGCAGCCTCAAGGTCATCCTGACCGAAACCCAGGATAAGGGCTGAAAGATTGGAATCATAGCCCGAATATCCCGGACTCGCTGTTCAGGAGGATAGACCCGAAATTGCGCTGTGTCCAGAACTGCTGCGATGAAGAGGAGCTTCTGCGAGGGAATCAGGTGCGACTTCGGCACGTTGATGGAGAACCCCAGCAAATGCAGGAGGTCGGCCGTAGTCTGGAGGTGGGAGACGACTGCCTGGGGCGAGCCCGCCTTCAACAACCAGTAGTCGAGATAGGGGAAGACTGAAACCCCTGATCTGCGCAGATGAGCTGCGACCACCGCCATCACTTTCGCGAACACCCGAGGGGCGCTGGTAAGGCCAAAAGGAAGCACAGTGAACTGAAAGTGCTCGTGGCCTACCGTGAACCGCAGGCAATGCCGGTGGGCCGGCAGGACGGGGATATGAAAGTAAGCGTCCTGCAAGTCCAACGCTACCATCCAGTCTTGTGGGTCTAGGGCAGACAAGACCTGAGCAAGTGTGAGCATCTTGAACTTCTCCTTCCGGAGGAAGAGATTGACGTTCCGAAGGTCTAAGATAGGACGCAGACCCTTGTCCTTCTTTGGAATCAGAAAGTAGCGGGAATAACAACCACGACCTACTTCTGGCGTTGGAACGTGCTCTATGGCACCTTTGGCCAAGAGGGCCACAACTTCCTGCTGGAGAAGTGCCAAGTGATCACCCGACATGCGGTGGTATTGAGGTGGCATGGCTGGAGGGGTAATCTCGAAGGGGAGGGAGTAGCTCCTTCGGACTATCTGTAAAACCCACCTGTCCGACGTGATGGTGCACCAGTGGGGGAGTTGATGGCGAAGCTTGGCACCCACTGGCATTTGGTGGGCCTGAAAGGTCGGACTAGGAAGGTTTGGAGGCAGAGGTGGCTGGGGTGGTGGTGGCCTGACCCGTCCGCTGGCCCCCTGAACCGCCGCGGCGGTTTCCACGTCCGCGCGTGGACTGTTGTGCAGGCCTGTGGCTCTGTTGCGAACGTGGTGGGTTGCCCCTTCCGCGAGCACGAAAGGCAGAAAGCGGAGGAGGCCGTGTGGCCGAAAGGCCCAAGGACTTGGCCGTAGCCCGCGAGTCCCTAAATCTCTCCAAAGCACTGTCTGCCTTGTTGCCAAAGAGGCGAATGCCATCAAAGGGCATGTCCATCAAAGTGTTTTGGACATCCCCCGAGAAGCCAGTTGTCCTCAGCCAGGCGTGGCGGCAGAGCGCCACTGTCGTGGAAATCGCCCTGCCCAGCGAGTCGGCGGTGTCAAGGCCACAACGGATCGTGAACTTGGCCGCATCTCTCCCCTCAGCAATAGCCTGGGAGAGTAGTGTCCGAGCCTCCTCCGGACGCTGAGGCAGCACCTGCGCCACCGTATCCCACAGAGAGTGAGAATAACGGCCCAAGAGGCATGCAGTGTTCACAGACCGCAGCCCTAGACTGGCGGAAGAAAAAACCTTCTTCCCAAACTGTTCCAGTCTCTTGGATTCCCTGTCCGGGGGTGCGGAAGGGAATGCCCTTGGGGAAGCGGAGGCTTGGACAACCAAGCTCGCAGGGGTGGGGTGTTGGGAGAGGAAGATGGGGTCGCCCGGGGCCGGGCAATGGCGTCGGACCACGTTCCTGTCCACAGGAGCCCCTGTGTTGGGCCTGGACCAGGAGCCCAAAAGAAAGTCCGAAAGTGCGTCATTAAAGGGCAGCAGTGGTTCCGCAGAGGTAACTGCTGGCTGAAGCACTTCCGTCAGGAGGTTAGTCCTGACGGCCACAGTAGGTAGCTCGAGGTGGAGAGCCCCGGCCGCCCTACGCAACACCACAGAAAAAGACGCACCCTCCTCCGTAGCCACGGTAGGAGGAGACAGCATGCCAAGGTCTGGAGAGGTGTCCAGACCACTAGCATCCCCCAACTCCTCTGCCCAGTCCGGGGCAAACTCGCATTGAGCAGCGAGAGGGTCCTCAGAGCACTCCCAGTCCTCCCCTTCCTCCTCATGCGGTTGTACAGGCAGAAAAGGAGGAGGATGGAGATAGGGAAACAGATTCCCAAACGGCGTCGGAATCGGCATCGGTCGACACCGTTCCGGCACAGTCTCCACTTCGGGGCTGAAACCGGGGACGACGTCGTCCGGGCTACGCGAAACGTGGTGCCGGTGGGGTCGACGTCGGTGGAGGTGTCACGAGGTCAACCGGCATCGACCAGGATCCACGGGAGTCCTGCGGCGCCGAGGCAGGAGCCGATGGCGACGGCGGGGACGGAGCCACCGGCGTCAAAGGGCGAGGACTCCCAGTCGGGCCCGCGGGGCCCGAAGGCGCACCGGAGGGGCCCAAATAGGCGAGCCATAGCGGACAGGAATTCCTGTACCTGGGCCGGAGTCGCCGACGAACCCGGGAAGGGCGGGTAGGTCACCGGCGACTGCGTAGGCTCCGCTGGAGCCGCGGGGGTGGCACCACCCGCACCCTCAGCCAAGTCGCGCGCGACTGGTGAGGGGAAGTCGGGGAACGATGAAGTTTCTTCGACTTCTTTTGGCGCTTCGCCTTACCTGACCCCGAGTGCGAAGACTTCGATTTGGACGATTTCCGATGGTGGTGGCTCCGCGACCGGTCCCTCGACCTCCCTCTGGACCGGGACCTTTCACGGCGCGGAGCCGACTGCCGGGTTTCAAGCAGCTTTCGGGACCGCTCCTGCAAAGACTTCGGTGCCATGGACCGGCAGTCGGGGCACGACTTGAGGTCGTGGTCGCGCCCAGGCAGAAGAGACACATGCGGTGCGGGTTCGTCACCGACATCATCCGATGACAGTCCTCGTAAGACTTAAACCCGGGCATCCCTAACTGCACCAGGAGTCGATCGACTCAAAAAGCTGAGACAAAAAATCTCCAAAAACTCCGTAAAAAAAGACTGGGGGTACCGCTCTCTCCGGATCTGGGCTTGCTGGCGCGGAAAAAGAAAGAACTGACGTCAGCGCGCGAGGGCGGCGTCTAAGTAGCTGCCGCGACGTCATCCCGGCGATCACGACGCCTACGACGGACGCGGAGCCGCACAACGCCACCTTCCGACGCGCAGGGGTACTGCTGATGAAAACTTTCCGGATCCACACTGACGCCTGGGGATATTCTAAGGTAAGGAATCTATCACTACATGTTTCTTTCAGATGCCCACACTATTACTCTTGCATGGCACCCGCCCCGACCGCCAGTGCCTACTTGGCGATTACCCAGGGACTGCCTAGAGGACCCGATCTTCCGGCAGGCACAGGACCCGATCTTCCGGCAGGCACAGGCAGAGCACATACAGCACTATTTCCGAGAGAACACGCGCACAGCCACCACCGAGCCTCGGAATGGAACGCATTTAAAGAGGTCATTAGGGGCACCTGTATTCAACACATCACTTGGGCGCGCCATGTCCTGGAGCGCCGCATACACGAAACAGAGCATGCGTTGGCCACACTAACACGCGCAGCTGACACCAATGCAGCCACTCCTGCCCAAGTGGCGGAAGCTAAAACCGCATATACTGAAGCATTAGCTGATCGCCGCCGCTATAATTTTAGGGCATACGCAGCGTGGGTACACTGAGAAGGTGATAGAGCGGGCGCTTTGCTGGCGTGGTTAGTGAAGCAGGACCCAACCCTCCCACCGATCACAACGATCCGCACTGAGGGGGATATCCTAATACATACGCAGGGTTCTATCCTAGATGCATTCCGGTGGCATCACACACATTTATATGCAGCCCCGCCCCCAGTGGACGAGCAGAAGCCTCGCTCGCTTCCTGACCAAATACCCTTTGTCCCGCATTGTGTGCAGTGACAGAGCAGACCTAGACGAGCCCATAGCCGCAGCTGAGATTAAACAGGCGCTCCAAGCGTTAGCTAACTGTAAGGCTCCGGGCTAGACGGTCTCCCGTTGAATTTTACCGGACATTTGCAATGCAGCTAGTCCCACAATTGGTAGCGCAGTTTCAGGCGGCGGTAGATGTAGGCCAGCTGCCACAATCCATGTGTGAATCGGTTATAGTCTCCCTCCTCAAGCCGGACAGAGACCTGCAACAAATATGCTCCTGTCGGCCCATCGCCCTCCTACCGGGTGACTATAAAATTTTTGGGAAGATACTAGCAGACAGATACGCCACAGTCCTCCCGAAACTGATCCATCGGGATCAGTGTGGGTTTGTTCCGGGTCGGAACACCTCCTACAACATCCGGCGTCTGTTTCACTTTCAGGACCAGATCCGAGACCGCTTTCCTCGCGCGGCGTGCCTGGTCCTGGACCTGGAAAAGGCCTTTGACACTCTCTTATGGCCTTACCTCTTTCAGGTTCTGCATCGGATGGGAGTGGGACCCCGCATCCTTGCCTACACAAAGCTCATTTACTCTACACCAACCTCTAGAGTGAGGCTTGGGCCCCTTATATCGCCGTCATTTCCTGTACTCGGGGGCACACGCCAGGGCTGCCCGCTCTCTCCATTGCTCTACGCCATGGCGATGGAGCCGCTGGCAGTCCACCTTCGCAGGGAGAGCTGACGCTGGGGTGTCCCCATCGCGGACACCACTCATGCGGTTTCGCTATATGCGGATGATGTGCTTATTTATATCCGCGATGTCGCGTCAGATCTCACCCCCATCATTCACCTACTACAAGAATTTGAAGCAGTGGCGGGTCTTAAAGTGAACTGGTCTAAATCAACGGTGTATCCTCTTGTTGACGCTCTCCTCCTCATCCGTTACGATTAGGTGGCATCAATGTCTCATGGAGCCCTCAAGCAGTACGGTACTTGGGTGTTCGGTTATACCACACACCGCAAGACCTTTATGAAGGGAACTATCGCAGGGTAATGGCTGGTATCAGGGCTTCCGTCCATTTTTGGAAAGATCTTCCCCTTGCCGTCATTGGCAAAACGCAGTGGCCAAAATGATATTGGTTCAGCGCCTGCTCTACTATTTCACTAACCTTCCGGTGGTCCCTCCGCGTGCCTTCTTCCGTGAACTGGACGCCCTCCTAGGCACTCTTATCTGGGGCTCGGGCCGTAGGAGAATTGCCCTTGCTAAGCTCCAGTTGCCCCTGACTCAGGGGCTGGGCGCCCCTCCTTTGAGGCCTATTTTCTAGCAGCCTAGCTTCAGTGGGTTTCGAGATGGACAGCGGGCCGCGCGCTGGGCGAAACAGTCACAACCACTGGGCCCACTCCAACACCAACCATACTTCGCATGATGCTACCTGGGGCAGAGCTATTACGTGACCGGCCCCTCCAGATGACGGTGGCACGAGCCTGTCTGACACGAATACATCGACTGAATCGCGAGGTGCCCATGTACTCTCGCGTCCTGCCGGTGGTGGGGTTCCCTAGAGGCCGGACACATTACACTGCGCGGATGCTTTGCGATTGGACAGCGCACGAAGTTACGGAGGTAGGCAGTCTCTATTCGAATGGAGAACTGCAGACATTCGCGGAATTGGCAGCGGACTTGGAGATTCTCAGGGGACAATTTCTATTGCATCGGCAATTGCTAGCAGACTGTCGTATTATGTGGCACACAATAGACACTGAGCCCCCCATACACACATTGCTACAGTTGGGCCCGGGGCGGCACCTGGTCACTTGGATCTACAAAGCGGTGTGGGCTCTGAAACCAATCAGCCTCACACCCCTTCGGGAAAAATGGGAAGCTGAATTCCAGAGGCCCCTACATGACAGGGAATGGGACCGGGCATTAGAATTCCCCAAAAAAGTGTCCTGTAACTATCGTTTTAAAAGCATACAACTTCACATACTACATCGCGCCTATTTGACACCCGAGAAGCTCCAACACTATTACCCAGATACGCCCTTTACGTGCCCCAGATGCCCCATGTCCGCTGCATCTTTTCTTCACATGTTCTGGGACTGCCCAGCGCTCCGCGCTTCTTGGACCAGAGTCCACTCCACCCTTCTCACAGTCACGGGACTCACTGACCTTCACACATGGGAGGCCTGCGCACTAGGCATACACAAGCGCCGTAAGTCGATGAAAGTAGAGACGCGATTCGCGTCTTTGGCGCTGTTGTCAGCTAAACGCTGCATAGAAATGCACTGGAGGGCGCCGGGGGACCCCTGATAGCGGCTTGGCGGGGGGCGGTCAACAAATGGGGTGCCGCAGAGGAGGAGGAGGTGCTACGTTCTGAAGAGCTTAAAGGTACCCGCAAACATCCCATATCTATGGCATGGGCTATCATATTACACTCCTTTAAACAGGAGGCGGCGGAGGAGCCACCGTCCCAGAGCGCTGGTTCCCCCGCGGTACATGCACATACCGTGGTATCCACAGCAGTCCCCCCGTAGAATAGGCACTTAATGGGCCGGTGTAAGGAAGTGGGTTTCTGTTGCAGTAACCCCCCCACTTTTTGCCAGACGACTGATGCACTGACTTGATGTGCCCTGGGTCCCTGCCAATCAGGTTCCCAGGGCCTGTGCTCTTTCCCCAAAACTGTACCCAATTGGCATCTCTGGCCACAGGTCAGCCCCTGGTAAATGGTACCAGAGGTACCCAGGGCACTGTGGCCAGGGACGACATCTAAGGGCTGCAGTACTTATTGTGCCACCCTTAGAGGCCCTGCACCTTTACACACACACAATGCCTTTGCAGGCTGCGTGTTTTGGTGCAGAACAAAGTGAAGAGTCGACATGGAACACACCTCTGTGTGCCATGCCTACAACCCACTGCCCTGGCATAGGTCAGTCACCCCTCTAGCTGGGTGCACTATACCAGTGGTGAGGGTACAGGTGCATGAGCCCTGTACCCCTACAGTGTCTAAGTCCATTCTTAGACATTGTAAGTGCAGTGCTGCCATTAAGAGTATATGGTGCTGGGAGTTTGTCATTACGAACTCCACAACACCATAATGGCTGCACTGAAAACTGGGAAGTTTGGTATCAAACTTCTCAGCACATTAAACCCACACTGATGCCAGTGTGGGATTTAATGAAAAATGCACACAGAGGGCATCTTAGAAGATGCCCCCTGAAACCTAACCCACCTCTAGTGTCCAGGCTGAGTGGCTGCTTCAGCTGCCACCACCAGACATGTTTCTGGACCCCTGGGTCGAGAGCCTGCTGCTCTCGGGGGCCTGAAACAATGCACATCCTGGGACGAGGTGACAAGCCTCCTCCCCCAGGATGGGCAGGGTTCACGAAGGGGAAGCTTCAAAGGCATGCCGCCTTTGTGAGCCTCCCCAGACCATTTGCTGCTTTCAGCAACTGGTCCCCACTGGTTCTAACCCCCACTTTGGGCGGGAGAACCGGCGGGAAAACAAGTGAGGGAAAGAGGTGTGCCCACCTCTGCCAACTCCACCCCTCAGGTGGGGAGGCGAGGTGAAGCACAACTCTGAGTCCCCGCCATCTTGAGGATGGGGGGACCCAACCAACCAGGCTCCTGCCCCCCTCCCACTGGAGGGTGGCACGATAGGGGGTGTACCCACCCCAGGGAAGGGACCCATTGGTCCCTGCCCTTTATCTACCTGTAACGCCCCTAAATCTAGTATTTAGGGGGCACCCTGAACCTTGCTTCCTCAGATCCAGCCTGACAACAAGAAGAAAAGAAGAAAGACGAAGTGCCGCGCAGAGCTAACAAGAGGACGACGCCCACTGACTTTGCCCCAGCCCTACAGGCCTGTCTCCCCTCGAACCTGCTCCTGCGAAATCCCGGTGTCCTGCAGCCAGCAACCTCAAAAACCCCGGAGGACCTGCCTGCCTTCACTTCCAAGACTGCTTCTCCCGTGAACACCGGACTTGTTCAAACTGCAGCTTCTGGCTCCAGCCGGATAACGCGAATCCAGCCCACTCTGCACCCGCCGAACCCGGCCCGAGCTCGATTGGAAAAACACCACGAGGAGGTCACCCCGGCGATCCTGACCCGAGATCCGGCGACTCCTGACCTACCTTCAAGCCACCAGACGACGCCTGCAGCCTCAATCCAGAGGATCCCCTCTACCGCGACCAGAGGGGGTAAGACTTTCCGACGTCCCAAGGCACCCCTGCACCCGACGCCCCACGGCCTTGTGTGCCCAAACCAACGGTGCCTAACCAACCCAAGACATCCCAACTTACCCCTCAAAGTGGTGGTCGCACCCAGAAGATCCTCGTCCCCGAGCCTGCAGTGTTTCTTCTAACCGGAGGTTCTCCATTGAAAACAACAGGGCACCCGACCTCAAAACCGCACACTGCACCCGGCCGCCCTAGTGCCGCTGAGGGTGCACCTTTGGTGCTAATTTGGTTCCCTATTTGCCCTGACCTAAACCCTAGGAGCTTTGCTCCCACAACCTAGTGGCCTGCTTGCCAGCAGCCACCAACCGGAGGCCCCCTATCCTCCATAGGATAACATTGGGCCTCAACACTCTGCACCCGGCCGCCCTAGTGCAGCTGAGGGTGAAACAAAAGTGCATCACTGACCCTGGGGACCCCTGAGTCTAACCCCAGAACCTTAACTCCCACAGTCGATTACTTACCTGTGAGCCGATAACCTGTTTTTCCTCCATAGGATAACATTGACAATTTTCTTTCAAAAGTTTCCAAGTATGGAATTTTGAAATCTAAAAATATTCTTTAAAAATCGCACAAATAACCAAAACGTATTTACTTACCTGTTTACAGGAAATGTCCCAGTGCTGATTCCAGGTATCCAGCACTGAGTAAGAAAAGTAACGTACAAAGTAACTTACTGAAAAAGCCTATTCATTTCAATGCACTGTTTTTCTTCCAAAAAACGACTAAGTGTGGAGTTTTGAAATCTAAAGATATTCTTTAACAAGCATTGGCATAGCCAATAGGTCTCGCCTTTGGGACCTTATAAGTATTTAGTTATGCAGCACAATACCCTTGGTGCAACAACATCAACTGTTGCATGGCTAAACACTTATAAGGTCCCAAAGGCGAGACCTATTGGCTATGCCAATGCTTGCCTATTGAGCTTCACTTGTGATGGGCCACTGAGGCCCTGTGGATATGACCCGAGGGAAGACATAAGCAACGGATGCTGTATTTCTGCTAAAAGTGAAGCAATGAATAAGGACGAAACAGTCCGTGGGCCCGTGCATATTCTACACATGTATAGTACACATATACACTACACACATATGTTACAACACATATATATTACTACAAACATATTACTACACATATATTTCTAAGCACATTTATTACTACACACGGGATCAGTTGCTTTTAAATCGGTCTCTCATAGGTAGGATAAAATGTGCTTCTTGAGCTGCGTCCTTTGTCATCCCCTGCTTCTGTAATCCCAAAAGTCCTGTCTTAAAGGGACCCCTCTGCACTGTGGGGCCATCTCGTGCTGAGCTAAAGTAGACAAACCATTGTATGAACACATTGGCACTGTATGTGTGCGAGAAGATGGCCCCTCCAGGTACACTAAGAATGACCTATTCCACATTTAGAAAGGCACATGCCACTCATGTGTTACGCGTTATACGATTACTGTTAATGTATACTGAAAAATGCATGCACGGTATCAAAATTTGGGAACTGTTTCCGCAATGGTCTCTTTTGCCCATAATATCTAAAAGAGATACTTTAAAAACACACATTACGCACCTGCTGGGAACATTTTCACGAGTACCTGTTGCGCATGGAGTTTTAAAGAAACTCACATTTCGTGAACACATATTTACCATGAAGTGGGTGTGCTCTAAATACTCAGAAATCTAAGTGCTTCTTAAAGTGGTCTCCATTCAGTCCACGAGTCGAACGAACTACACCAGTAAAGCAGGGAAATTCGTACAGGTTTAAAACAACAACAAAATAAAATCAGGGTTTCATTTCTTTTTGCAGCCGAATGGGTTAAAATATGCTTGCCTTGCCGGCTCAGATTACAATGAGAAGCCTCTTCTTTCCCAGCAGGGCTGTGCTAACACGAGCCCTTAGATCTACCGTGAGGGGGCCAGTACGTGTGTGCCAGCCAGAGGTGGATACTGTGGCAGTGGAAGCAGAGAAGGGCTGGGCGGACCTGCAGGGCACTGTCTAGGAAGAACCGAGCCGGTACCTAAGCAGGGGCGGCGTACACGGAGGGGCTGAAGGAAGGTGTGCGCGTGATGGACACGCTGTGGGCTAACTGCGCGCTGCAACATCAAAGCGCAGCTCGGGACCAGTGAGGCGCGCTGCGTCATTGAGAGCGCACGAGTGCGCTCGAGCGGCAAGGTACCACGGGAGCCACACAACCACTTGCTGCACTCCCAATGAGCATGCGTGCTGAAGCACAAGTTACTAACTTGTGTAACGATAGATCTGTAAGAGACAGTAGTTAGTGACAGATTCCTTACCTTAGAATATCCCCAGGCGTCAGGCTGGATCCGGAAAGTTTTTGCGTAGCAGTACCCTTGCGCGTCGGTAGGCGGCGTCGTGCGGCTCTGCGTCCGTCGTCGGCGTCGTGATCGCCAGGATGACGTCGCGGGCAGTACTTAGACGCCGCCCCTGCGCGCTGACGTCAGTTCTGTACACGACTTTCCGCGCCAGGAACGCAGAGCCATGCAAGAAGCTGACATAGGTGTCTGAAAAATACTAGGGCCCTGAACGGGATGTCCTTAACCCTAGAAATCAGTTCGCAGAACGGGGAGGATGGTGGGGCGGTAGGAATCTGTCACTAACTACTGTCTCTTACAGATATATCGTTACACAAGTTAGTAACTTGTGCATCTGAAAGAGACACGTTAGTGACAGATTCCTTACCTTAGAATAGATACCCCAGCAATACCAACCCCGGTGGTGGGTCTGCGAACAAAGATCAGACAAGAAAGTCCTGGAGGACAGAACGGCCAAAGAAGCCGTCCCTCCGGACCTGACTGTCAAGGCAGTAATGCTTTGTAAACGTGTGCAGCGAGGCCCACGTAGCTGCCTGACAGATAACCGGCAGCGGAACACCGCGGCCCAAGGCCGTGGTAGCAGCCGTTGCCCTGGTGGAATGGGCACGCAGCCCAACAGGAGGCTCCTTCTTAGCCAAAGAATAGCAGGCCTTGATGCACAAGGTAACCCAGCGGGAGATGGTTCGTTTGTGCACCGCCCGACCTTTGGCGCCCACGTAGCCAACAAAGAGCTGGTCATCCACCCGGAAGTGTTTTGTGCGGTCGATATAGAAGGAGAGCGCACGTTTTGGGTCCAGACGGTGGAGCCTCTCTTCCTCTCTGGAAGGATGCGGAGGCGGAAAGAAGGTAGGCAAAGTGATGGTCTGCCCAATGTGGAAGGCAGTAACCACCTTTGGCAAGAAGGACGGACGCGTCCTAAGAACAACCTTGTCTGGATGAACAGACAGAAAGGGAGGTTTGCAAGATAGAGCCTGGAGCTCACTCACCCGCCGAGCGGAGGTGATGGCCACCAGAAAGGCTGTCTTCAGAGTCAGAAGACGAAGAGGACAGTTATGTAGAGGCTCAAAGGGAGCGCACATTAAAAAGGTAAGAACCAAGTTCAAGTCCCACTGAGGCATCACAAACGGAACAGGAGGAAAGAGGTGTGTAATGCCTTTTAAGAACCTGTTAACAACAGGGGACTTGAAAAGGAGGGCTGATCAGGGAGCCTGAGGAAGGCCGAGATAGCACAAAGATAACCCTTGATGGTACCCAGGGCAGAACCCGGTTGGGCCAGAGAAAGAAGGAACAGAAGGACCTCAGAAAGAGGGGCAGAAAGGGGATTCACAGCCTTTGCTGTGCACCATGCCACAAATTTGTTCCACCTGCAGGCGTATACCACCTTAGTGGAGGGACGCCTGGCTGCCAGAATCACATCACAAACTTCGGGAGGCAAGTCGAAAGGAATCAACTGCCGCCGCTCAATCTCCACGCAAGCAGGTGTAGACTGGACAGGTTCGGGTGGAGGACCGTCCCCTGCTGCTGCAACAGAAGATCCTCCCGAAGAGGCAGACGGATCGGGGGATCTATGCTCATACTGAGTAGCTCGGGATACCAAACTCTTCGAGCCCAGTCCGGAGCCACAAGAATGACTTGGGCCCGGTCGTGCCGAATCTTCTTCAACACTCTGGGTAGAAGTGGTATAGGCGGAAAGGCGTACAACAGACCACAACTCCACTCGCGACGAAAAGCGTCGCCGAGCGAGTGCCGCCTTGGAAATTCCAACGCGCAGAACTGATGACATTGCGCGTTCTCTTCGGTGGCGAATAGATCTAACCAAGGCTCTCCCCATTGTAGAAAGAGTCCTTGCGCCACTTCCGAGTGAAGACGCCATTCGTGATCCATCATGCACCTGCGGCTGAGTTCGTCCGCCCTGGCGTTCAGGGAACCTGCCAGGTGTTGAACCATCAGGAACATGCCCTGATGTTCCAGCCATGTCCAGAGGCGCAGAGCCTCCTGACAGAGGGTCCACGACCCCACCCCGCCCCTGTTTGTTGCAGTACCACATGGCGGTGGTGTTGTCTGTGAACACCTGCACTACCTTCCCCTTGACAGAGGGAAGGAATGCCTTGAGTGCAAGTCGGATCGCCCGGAGCTCCAGAAGGTTGATATGGAGCCGGGACTCCGCCGGAGACCAGAGGCCTCTGATCTCCGCCTCTCCCATGTGACCGCCCCATCCCAGAAGGGACGCGTCCGTCACAACTGTGTGCTCTGGCTGGGGAAGGAGAGGGATCTGCCCATGACCCATTGCCGGTTCGAGAGCCACCACTGCAACTGTTTTGCAGTCCCCTCCGAGATCTGGACGTGATCGGACAGGTTGCCCTGGTGCTGCGCCCACTGGAACTTCAGGTCCCACTGCAGAGCCCGCATATGCCATCTGGCATGATTGACCAGCAGGATGCAGGAGGCCATGAGGCCCAGCAGCCTCAGGGTCATCCGTACCGAAACCCAGGATAAAGGCTGAAAGATCGGAATCATAGCCTGAATATCCCGGACTCGCCGTTCGGGAGGATAGGCCCGAAACTGCGTCGTGTCCAGAACTGCTCAGATGAAAAGGAGCTGTGGAGAAGGAATCAGATGCGACTTCGGCACATTGATGGAGAACCCCAGCGAGTGCAGGAGTTCGGCCGTAGTCTGGAGGTGGGAGACGACTGCCTGGGACGAGCCCGCCTTCAGCATCCAGTCGTCGAGGTAGGGGAAGACTGAAACCCCTGCCCGGCGCAGATGAGCTGCGACCACCGCCATCACTTTCGTGAACACCCGAGGAGCACTGGTAAGGCCAAAGGGGAGCACGGTGAACTGAAAATGCTCGAGGCCTACCGTGAACCGAAGGTAACGCCGGTGGGCCGGCAGGACGGGGATGTGGAAATAGGCGTCCTGCAAGTCCAACGCTACCAACCAGTCTCCAGGGTCGAGGGCAGTCAAGACCTGAGCTAGGGTGAGCATATTGAACTTCTCCTTCCGGAGGAAGCGATTGACGTTCCGGAGGTCCAAGATAGGACGCATGTCCTCCTTGTCCTTTTTGGGCACCAGGAAGTAGTGGGAGTAGCAACCACGTCCTACTTCTGGGGTCGGAACATGCTCGATGGCCCTCTTGGCCAAGAGGGCCGTGACTTCCTTCTGCAGAAGTACCAAGTGATCCCCTGACATGCGGTGGAATTGAGTTGGCATGGCTGGGGGGGGTGGTCTCGAAGGGGAGGGAGTAGCCCCTTCGGACAATGTCCAAGACCCACCTGTCTGAGGTGATGGGACGCCAGTGGTGAAGGTGATGGCGGACCCTGCCCCCTACTGGCGTGCTGTGCACCTGAAAGGAGGGACTAGGAGGGCTTGGAGGCCGCGGACGGGTTGGAGGTGGTGGCCTGACCCGCACGCTGGTTGCACGAACCGCCACGGCGGTATCCACGTCCTCGGCCACGCGAAGACGCCTGCTGCGCGGGCCGGTGGCTGGGCTGCTGACGTGACTGGGCGCCCCTTCCGTGGCCACGATAGGGGCGAAAAGCAGAAGTTAGCGGAGGGCGTGTAGCAGAAAGGCCCAGGGACTTGGCAGTAGCCCGTGAGTCCTCAAAACGCTCCAACGCATGGTCTGCTTTGGAACCAAAAAGACTGACTCCATCAAAGGGCATGTCCATGAGTGTATTCTGGACATCACCCGAAAAACCAGTGGTTCTCAGCCAGGCGTGGCGACGCAGCGCCACCGTCGTTGCAATAGATCTGCCCAGCGAGTCGGCGGTATCAAGGCCACAACGTATGGTGTATTTGGCCGCATCCCTACCTTCCGCAATGGGGCGGGTAAGCAGTGTCTGGACCTCCTCAGAACACTGGGGCAAAACAGTCGCCACCGAATCCCACAAGGAGTGGGTATATCGGCCCAAAAGACAAGCGGTGTTGATGGACCGCAAGCCAGCACTGGAGGAAGAAAAACCCTTCTTCCCAAATTGATCCAGGCGTTGGGATTCCCTATCCGGAGGGGCGGTAGGGAAGGCGGTTTGGGAAGCCGAGGCTTGGACAACCAAGCTCTCAGGAGTGGGGTGGACAGAGAGAAACAAGGGGTCGCCCGGAGCTGGGCGATGGCGTCGGGACACGTTCCTATCCACAGGAGCCCCTGTGTTGGGCTTGGACCAGGCGCCCAAAGAACGTCAGTGAGTGCATCGTTGAACGGCAGCACAGTCTCCAAGGAGGAGGCTGCCGGCTGAAGCTACTTCTGTCAAGAGATTAGTCTTGACCGCCACAGTAGGGAGTCGGAGATGTAAGGCTCCAGCTGCCCTACGCAACACCGTTGCAAAATTGGCTCCCTCCTCCGTAGCCACGGGAGGAGACAGCATGCCAGTGTCAGGGGAAGTATCTAGACCACTGGCATTCCCTAGTTCCTCTGCCCAGTCCTCATCATACTGACACTGTTGTGCCAGAGGGTCCTCAGACCCCTCCTGGTCCTCCTCCGGTTCAAAATAAGGAGGAGGAGGGACATTTGGGACCCAAGGTCTCATCGGCGCCGGAACCGGCGTCGAGCGACGTCGGTCCGGCTCCATGTCCGGAGCCGGAGAGTACATGGGGACGACGACGCCCGGAGCCCGGGGCGGCGTCAGGAACGGCACCGGAGACATCGGCGCCGGCGGAGGCGTGGTCAGGTTGACCGGCGTCGATGGGGGTTGCGGTACCACCGGAGCCGGGATCGAGGCCGGGGCCGGAATCGAGGCACAAGCGACGCCGGGACCGGAGTCGTCGGCGACGCCGGGGCAACCCCATCAGGGCCCGCGGGGCCCGAAGGCGCACCGGAGGGACCTTGAGGCCCGAAGAGGCGGGCCATGGCCGACAGGAATTCCTGTACTTGGGCCGGATCCGCCCCGAACCCGGGAAGGACGGGTATTGCGGGGCGACTCCACAGGCATGTCCGGGGCCGCGGGGGCGTGGACGGTGCCGGGAGGGGCCTCAGCCGAGTCGCGAGACCGGCGAGGCGAAGTCCTAGAGCGATGATGCTTTTTGGACTTCTTGTGTTTAGACTTACCGGACGACGAAGACTTGGATCCCGACGACCGGCGAGGACTCCGCGACCGACCCCTCGACCTCTCACGCGACCGGAGCTTGGTGTGGCGCGGAGCCGACTGCGGGCCTCGAGGAGCTTTCGAGACCGCTCTCGCAAAGCTTTCGGGTTTAGGGACCGGCAGTCGGAACACGACTTCGTGTCGTGGTCTCGCCCGAGGCAGAAGAGACACTCCAGATGCGGGTCTGTGATGGACATCATCCGAGCACAGGCGTCGCAACGTTTAAAGCCGGGCATCCCTAACGACACCTTGGAGTCGATATGAAAAGAAACAGTGAAAAAATTCACCAAAAAAGTTAGTAAAAAAATGACTAGGGCACTGCTCTTCCCGGATCTGCGCTTGCTGGCGCAGAAAAAGAAGAACTGACGTCAGCGCGCAGGGGCGGCATCTAAGTACTGCCCGCGACGTCATCCCGGCGATCACGACGCCGACGACGGACGCGGAGCCGCACGACGCCGCCTACCGACGCGCAAGGGTACTGCTACGCAAAAAACTTTCCGGATCCAGCCTGACGCCTGGGGATATTCTAAGGTAAGGAATCTGTCACTAACGTGTCTCTTTCAGATATGTAGGTACTATGAAGGGGAACTGGGAATCCCTGTGAAAAAGGAATGTTGACAGTTTGCACTTTTACAGAAGGGATAGTGTCAAAACCGATGTTTGACGGGATGAGCCAATTGGAGACGATGCTGTCCTGAGCAGCCGGCACACCTGTCTGTGGCTGGAAGAGTGAGACTTCTGCGGGGCTGAAGGTGTGAAAGACCGGCCAGGGTTCGAGCAGAGGTTCGTGGATGGATATACTTGGGTGATAAAGCATGAAGCAGGGCAGGTTGGTTCTCCAGGGCATCGTCTGGTTTCTCTGGAGTTGCTGGACTCTGCCAGGACAGGGCAAAGGCGGTCTGGGGGACAACCATATGCACTCGAGCTTCATCTACCGGCGGCTGAGGAGCCATGAGGCGGAAGGAGATCCAGAGGGAGATTCTGTCCATCCTGGGCCAGCCGCACCGCCCGCGGCCCCTTCTCACCTGGCAAGCAGGCGTCCTCGGCGCCGCTCTTCATGCTCGACCTGTACAACGCAATGACCACGGAGGAGGCGGCTGAGGAGCTGGGCTTCAGACTCCGGGCCGCGGCCCCCGAGAGCCGAGCACTGCGCAAGGCGCAGCCTACGGCGGCCAACGGGTACCAGCGCCGGGTGCAGCTGTACCGGACCAGCACCCCGTCCACCCAGAGCCCGCCTTTGGCCAGCCTTCACGACGCCAACTTCCTCAACCACGCCGACATGGTCATGAGCTTCGTCAACCTCGGTATGCGCCACTGGGCCTAGCCTTTTGCGTAGGGACGATGTTGCCTGACATAACGTCATATCTGATGGTTATTCCAGCTGACAAGTGCAAAATGGATTTGAACTGTGCTCCAAAAAATGTCACAGAAGTTCTTTTCAGAGTGGTTCTACTGGACCTAGTCTCTGCAATGGGACTGTTTAGCCACCCACTGCACTTCCACGAAGAAGTCTTTTAGTACAAGGCAAGACTGGTTGGTACAAGCATGGGTTTGAATCCAGGCTCGGGTCCACTCAGCCATTCATCCTTCCGAGGTTGATAAAAAAGAATACTAAAGTCATTGGGTAACAAATGCCTTAAATGTTTAAACCCATGCCAGGTTCCGTAGTGATGCTTTGAAACTAAAATGCAGTGAAGAAGCTGGTATTTCTGGCTACATTTTGGAAATGGTTTCCGAGTCTTAATTATGCATATTAATATCTGAAAGAGACACGTTAGTGACAGATTCCTTACCTTAGAATATCCCCAGGCGTCAGGCTGGATCCGGAAAGTTTTTGCGTAGCAGTACCCTTGCGCGTCGGTAGGCGGCGTCGTGCGGCTCCGCGTCCGTCGTCGGCGTCGTGATCGCCGGGATGACGTCGCGGGCAGTACTTAGACGCCGCCCTGCGCGCTGACGTCAGTTCTTCTTTTCCGCGCCAGTAAGCGCAGATCCGGGAAGAGCAGTGCCCTAGTCAATTTTTGACCAACTTTTTTGTGAATTTTTCACTGTTTCTTTTCGAGTCTTTATCGACTCCTAGGTGTCGTAGGGATGCCCGGCTTCAAACCATGCGACGCCTGTGGTCGAATGATGTCGATCACAGACCCGCATCTGGAGTGTCTCTTCTGTCTCGGCCGAGACCACGACACGAAGTCGTGCCCTGACTGCCGGAAACTTCACCCGAAGGCTTTGCGAGAGCGGTCTCGAAAGCTACTCGAGGTCCGGCAGTCGGCTCCGCGCCGCACCAAGCCCCGGTCCCGGGAGAGGTCGAGGGGCCGGTCGCGGAGTCCCCGCCGGTCGTCGGAGTCCAACTCTTCGCGCTCCTCGGGTAAGTCGAAGCACAAAAAGTCTAAGACGCATCATCGCTCTAAGACTTCGCCTTGCCGGTCTCGCGACTCGGCTGAGGCCCCAGTCGGCACCGTCCCCGCCCCCCCGGACATGCCTATGGAGCCGTCCCCGCATTACCCGTCCTTTCCGGGTTCGGGGGCGACTCCGGCCGAAATACAGGAATTCCTGTCGGCCATGGCCCGCCTCTTCGGGCCTCAAGGTCCCTCCGGTGCGCCTTCGGGCCCCGCGGGCCCTGATGGGGTTGCTCCGGCGTCGCCGTCGACTCCGGTCCCGGCGCCGCCTGTCCCACCAGCCTTCATCCCGGTCTCGGCTCCGGCCTCGATCCCGGCTCCGGTGGTACCGCAACCCCCATCAACGCCGGTTGACCTAACCACGCCTCAGCCGATGTCCCCGGTGCCGTTCCTGACGCCGTCCGGGGCTCCGGACGGCGTCGGTCCCCGGCTCTCTCCGGCTCCGGACATGGAGCCGGCTCCGGCGCCGATGAGACCTTGGATCCCAAATGTCCCTCCTCCTCCATATTTTGAACCTGAGGAGGACCAAGAGAAGCTGGGAGGGGTCTGAAGACCCTCTCACACAACAGTGTGAGTATGATCAGGACTGGGCTGAGGAACTTGGGGATGCCAGTGGTCTAGACACCTCCTGACACTGGCATGCTGTCTCCTCCCGTGGCTACGGAGGAGGGAGCTAACTTGCAACGGTGTTGCGTAGAGCAGCTGGAGCCTTACATCTCCAATTGCCTACTGTGGCTGTCAGGACTAATCTCCTGACGGAAGTGCTTCGGCCGGCAGCTTCCTCCTAGGAGACTGTGCTGCCGTTTAATGATGCACTCACTGACGTTCTTTTGGGTGCCTGGTCCAAGCCCACCACAGGGGCTCCTGTGGATAGGAACGTGGCCCGACGCCATCGCCCTGCTCCGGGCGACCCCTTGTTTCTCTCCCAACATCTCACCCCCGAGAGCTTGGTTGTCCAAGCCTCTGCCTCCCAAACCGCCTTCCCTACCGCCCCTCCGGATAGGGAATCCAAACGCCTGGACCAATTTGGGAAGAAGGCTTTTCTTCCTCCAGTGCTGGCTTGCGGTCCGTCAACACCGCTTGCCTTTTGGGCCGATATACCCACTCCCTGTGGATTCGGTGGCGGCTGCTTTGCCGCAGTGTTCTGAGGAGGTCCAGACACTGCTTACCCGCGCCATTGCGGAAGGGCGAGATGCGGCTAAATACACCATACGTTGTGGCCTTGATACCGCCGACTCGCTGGGCAGATCGCTTGCGGCGCACGGTGGCGCTACGTCGCCACGCCTGGCTGAGAACAACTGGTTTCTCGGGTGATGTCCAGAATACACTCATGGACATGCCCTTTGATGGAGTCGGTCTTTTTGGTTCAAAGGCAGACCATGCGCTGGAGCGTTTTAAGGACTCACGGGCTACTGCCAAGTCCCTGGGCCTTTCTGTTGTACGCCCTCCGCTAACCTCTGCTTTTCGCCCTTTCGTGGCCACGGAAGAGGCGCCCAGTCACGTCAGCTGACCAGCCACCGGCCCGCGCAGCAAGCGTCTTCGCGTGGCCGAGACGTGGATACCGCCGTGGCGGCTCGGGCAACCAGCGTGCGGGTCAGGCCACTACCTCCAACCCGTCCGCGGCCTCCAAGCCCTCCTAGTCCCTCCTTTCAGGTGCACAGCACGCCAGTAGGGGGCAGGGTCCGCCTTCACCTTCACCACTGGCGCCCCATCACCTCGGACAGGTGGGTCTTGGACATTGTCCGAAGGGGCTACTCCCTCCCCTTCGAGACCACCCCCAGCCATGCCACCTCAATTCCACCGCATGTCAGGGGATCACTTGGTGCTTCTGCAGAAGGGAGTTACGGCCCTCTTGGCCAAGAGGGCCATCGAGCATGTTCCGATCCCAGAAGTAGGACGTGGTTGCTACTCCCACTACTTTCTGGTGCCCAAAAAGGACAAGGAGGACATGCGTCCTATCTTGGACCTCCGAACGTCAATCGCTTCCTCCGGAAGGAGAAGTTCAAGATGCTCACCCTAGCTCAGGTCTTGACTGCCCTCGACCCTGGAGACTGGTTGGTAGCGTTGGACTTGCAGGACGCTTATTTTCACATCCCGTCCTGCCGGCCCACCGGCGTTACCTGCGGTTCACGGTAGGCCGCAAGCATTTTCAGTTCACCGTGCTCCCCTTTGGCCTTACAAGTGCCCTCGGGTGTTCACAAAGTGATGGCGGTGGTCGCAGCTCATCTGCGCCGGGCAGGGGTTCCAGTCTTCCCTACCTCGACGACTGGCTGCTGAAGGCGGGCTCGTCCCAGGCAGTCGTCTCCCACCGCCAGACTACGGCCGTACTCCTGCACTCGCTGGGGTTCTCCATCAATGTGCCGAAGTCGCATCTGATTCCTTCTCCACAGCTCCTTTTCATCGGAGCAGTTCTGGACACGACGCAGTTTCGGGCCTCTCCTCCCGAACGGCGAGTCCGGGATATTCAGGCTATGATTCGGATCTTTCAGCCTTTATCCTGGGTTTCGGTACGGATGACCCTGAGGCTGCTGGGCCTCATGGCCTCCTGATGGTCACTCATGCCAGATGGCATATGCGGGCTCTGCAGTGGGACCTGAAGTTCCAGTGGGCGCAGCACCAGGGCAACCTGTCCGATCACGTCCAGATCTCGGAGGGAACTGCAAAACAGTTGCAGTGGTGGCTCTCGAACCCGGCAATGGGTCATGGGCAGATCCTCTCCCTTCCCCAGCCAGAGCACACAGTTGTGACGGACGCGCCCTTCTGGGATGGGGGCGGTCACATGGGAGAGGCGGAGATCAGAGGCCTCTGGTCTCCGGGCGGAGTCCCGGCTCCATATCAACCTTCTGGAGCTCCGGGCGATCCGACTTGCACTCAAGGCATTCCTTCCCTCTGTCAAAGGGAAGGTAGTGCAGGTGTTCACAGACAACACCACCGCCATGTGGTACTGCAACAAACAGGAGGCGGGGTGGGGTCTTGGACCCTTTGTCAGGAGGCTCTGCGCCTCTGGACATGGCTGGAACATCAGGGCATGTTCCTGATGGTTCAACACCTGGCAGGTTCCCTGAACGCCAGGAGCGGACGAACTCAGCCGCAGGTGCATGATGGATCACGAATGGCGTCTTCACTCGGAAGTGGCGCAGGACTCTTTCTACAGTGGGGAGAGCCTTGGTTAGATCTATTCGCCACCGAAGAGAACGCGCAATGTCATCAGTTCTGCGCGTTGGAATTTCCAAGGCGGCACTCGCTCGGCGACGCTTTCGTCGCAAGTGGAGTTGCGGTCTGTTGTACGCCTTTCCGCCTATACCACTTCTACCCAGAGTGTTGAAGAAGATTCGGCACGACCGGGCCCAAGTCATCCTTGTGGCTCCGGACTGGGCTCGAAGAGTTTGGTATCCCGAGCTACTCAGTATGAGCGTACATCCCCCGATCCGTCTGCCTCTTCGGGAGGATCTTCTGTCGCAGCAGCAGGGGACGGTCCTCCACCCGAAACTGTCCAGCCTCCACCTGCTTGCGTGGAGATTGAGCGGCGGCAGTTGATTCCTTTCGACTTGCCTCCCGAAGTTTGTGATGTGATTCTGGCAGCCAGGCGTCCCTCCACTAAGGTGGTATACGCCTGCAGGTGGAACAAGTTTGTGGCATGGTGCACAGCAAAGGCTGTGAATCCCCTTTCTGCGGTTCTTCTGTTCCTTCTTTCCCTGGCCCAACAGGGTTCTGCCCTGGGTACCATCAAGGGCTATCTTTGTGCCATCTCGGCCTTCCTCAGGCTTCCTGATCAGCCCTCCCTTTTCAAGTCCCCCGTTGTTAACAGGTTTCTAAAAGGCATTACACACCTCTTCCCTCCTGTTCCGTTTGTGATGCCTCAGTGGGACTTGAACTTGGTTCTTACCTTTCTTATGTGCGCTCCCTTTGAGCCTCTACATAACTGTCCTCTTCGTCTTCTGACTCTGAAGACAGCCTTTCTGGTGGCCATCACCTCCGCTCGGCGGGTGAGTGAGCTCCAGGCTCTATCATGTAAACCTCCCTTTCTGTCTGTCCATCCAGACAAGGTTGTTCTTAGGACGCGTCCGTCCTTCTTGCCAAAGGTGGTTACTGCCTTCCACATTGGGCAGACCATCACTTTGCCCACCTTCTTTCCGCCTCCGCATCCTTCCAGAGAGGAAGAGAGGCTCCACCGTCTGGACCCAAAACGTGCGCTTTCCTTTTATATCAACCGCACACAACACTTCCGGGTGGATGACCAGCTCTTTGTTGGCTACGTGGGCACCAAAAAGGTCGGGCGGTGCACAAGAGAACCATCTCCCGCTGGGTAACCTTGTGTATCAAAGCCTGCTATTCTTTGGCTAAGAAGGAGCCTCCTGTTGGGCTGCGTGCCCATTCCACCAGGGCAACGGCTGCTACCACGGCCTTAGGCCGTGGTGTTCCGCTTGCAGGATATCTGGCAGGCAGCTACGTGGGCCTCGCTGCACACATTTACAAAGCATTACTGCCTTGACAGTCAGGTCCGGAGGGACGGCTTCTTTGGCCGTTCTGTCCTCCGGGACTTCCTTGTCTGATCTTTGTTCGCAGACCCACCACCGGGGTTGGTATTGCTGGGGTATCTATTCTAAGGTAAGGAATCTGTCACTAACGTGTCTCTTTCAGATGCACAAGTTACTAACTTGTGTAACGATATATCTGTAAGAGACAGTAGTTAGTGACAGATTCCTTACCGCCCCACCCATCCTCCCCGTTCTGCGAACTGATTTCTAGGGTTAAGGACATCCCTTTCAGGGCCCTAGTATTTTTCAGACACCTATGTCAGCTTCTTGCATGGCTCTGCGTTCCTGGCGCGGAAAGTCGTGTACAGAACTGACGTCAGCGCGCAGGGGCGGCGTCTAAGTACTGCCCGCGACGTCATCCCGGCGATCACGACGCCGACGACGGACGCGGAGCCGCACGACGCCGCCTACCGACGTGCAAGGGTACTGCTACGCAAAAACTTTCCGGATCCAGCCTGACGCCTGGGGATATTCTAAGGTAAGGAATCTGTCACTAACTACTGTCTCTTACAGATATATCGTTACACAAGTTAGTAACTTGTGCTTTAGTCCTTGTGTTTTTTTCCCTTGAAAAAAATCTTATGTTTTTTTCTAATGGATTTATATAGTCTACTTTCCAAAAATCACACGGATAGAGCCCGCGTGTCACTGTTCTGCTGGAATTTTCATCCAGGTCAATTTGTAAGAGTGTTTGTAGGCATATTGTGTCACTTTACCATGTTTACCACTTCGCAGTCCCCCCTTTAGCCACAGAGGTTTATTCTGCTTAATATTGTTGTAAGATAAGTTAAACCCTGGGACTGCCTCTCTCACTACACCCTCAAGAAGTTAAATGAAACACTTGAGTTTCTCAACTTCGCCTTCAAATATAAACACCATTAGCCATTCTGGCGAACGCTGTGCGAGCTCCCCAAAAGCTATCTGAGAAAAGGGCAACTCCTTTCAAGAATTATGTGCATTTAACATTTACAGGACACATCTGATAGTTGATTCAGGGTATTCCATTGTCTCATATATACACAGCAGGAAAAATGCCGTTACTTATCCTCAACTAGAATTTAACTCTTCCTACATGTTTTGAAAATATTGACTCCAGCTGCAAGTATGAAATAACACATGAATGATCTTAGAGCTATAATTTCTGAAGTCGCCGGAGTGCGCTGAGTTCTTGGTAGTGGTAGCTGTTGACACGACGCCTGCTATGCTGAAAGGCAACACGCTGTCAGGCACAGAAATAATTGTCTGCGTTGGCCCTGATATTGCTTCTTTACACCCCATGAAATAGTGGCTCACACTCTCAGCGCCCATTCTGTGCAAGGGCCCCTTTGTTACGAAGTTACTTTTTATATTAAACATGTTTTCGCTGTTATTGTAGAAGCAGTGTTGCGCCTGTGTGTGATCATGTGGATCTTAAACGTCACATTGACAATATAAAGAGAGGAAAGAGCTATTTATGCCAACTGGTCTGTTTTTAGCGTTTCTTCGATTAAGTCGCAAAGTGCCTTGTTCCTGAAATGGCGTTGGGGATGAGAACAGCGAGAACAGCGTCAACGACAAATGAGCGGCTAAAACTGAAAAGCGCCTTGGGGAACTGCCGTTAACATTTCCGTTTAACATCGAATCATCCGGACACTCTGAGATTGGAAGGGTCATTTGGGAGCCAGCCTCTCGTTGGTTCCCCATACTTAGGAAGGGTTCGGAATGCCCGCTTCCATTGTTCGTGAGGCCGTGTTTACAAACCAGCGGGGACAGCCTGTGACCCGTGAGTCAGGAATGAAATGTTTAGGCCACGCATCATGTGGGGTGGGAGCGCGCGGCGGACCGCGAGAGAAGACAGGCGGGAGTGGTGCGTGCGCAGTCTTCACTTTTCAAGCACTGCACTCGTGCTTGTGGCGCGCCGCTGCTCGCTCCCGCAAGGTGGATGCCGCCACAAGCACGAGTGCAGTGCTTGAAAAGTGAAGACCGATGGCTAAAGGCCCTCCTAGAGCAGCGCATGCGCGCTGCCTAGGCGAGACCTAAAAATCCTGCGAATAACCAAAACGTATTTGCTTACCTGTTTTCAGGAAATGTCCCAGTGCTGAATCTAGGTATCCAGCACTGAGTTAGAAAAGTAACGAGAAAAGTAACTTACCTGCAATTTACTGAAAAAGCCTATTCATTCCAATGTACTTTATTTGCGAAGTGTTGCAACCTACTGCATTCCCTGTAAATCAAACAAAGTACAATTTCTATTGCATTTTCAAACTGTTCTACAATCAATAACTTATTCCTGTAAAGTATTTAATACTTACCTGTGCCAGGCTTGCTTGGTTCTAAAAAATAAAACAGTATATTTTTTATACAAAAACAATTGGCCTAGAGTTCAGTTCTTGAGTGTGTGAATTCATTTGCTGACTGAGTGTGTACATCAAATGCTTAACACGGTCCTCTGATACTGCCTTACTGCTCGACCACTCTACCACAAATAGAGAGTAAGGTTCTATCTAACTTTAACCTCTGGAGTCACCTGGACTCTATACACACTAGACCTCATTTTGGTATAGTATATATAGTGCCAGTTTCTTACAGCCGGGGACAGTGGCCTGGGGCATACGATTCCTACACCACTCCCGATCTGAGGTCCTTGCTCCCTTTCACAGCACCGCACACTCAGCAGCTCAACCCGGAAGTGTTCACCCGCTGGCCCTGATTATACGATACCATTCTGGACACAGTGTACCCCTGTTCTACTCCCCAGTTTGAAGAGTTCTGATCGTTATCTGCAAGTATAACAACAATTCACCCATAGGGCTGGCGTTGAGAATTCACGTCCAGTCTTCAGTACAGACCACAGACCATCTCTCATGGACACATGCTTTATTCCCATGTACCTCTTCACTTCAGCGGGGCTACTTACTGGACTGACAGATGGGATATGCACTATGACATGGCTATAACTGACACCATGATCTGTAACCAGCATGATGTTTATTACCTATGATATCCGATACATATGTACTGTATTATACAATGAAAAGCAAACAAAAACGATTTAAAAAAAAAAAAGCAGGGGCTCCAAAGAGCTCGCTGCCGGTTGAAGCACCTCCGTTAGGAGGTTAGTCCTGACCGCCACCGTAGGTAGCTCGAGGTGGAGAGCCTCGGCCACCCTACGCAACACCACTGCGTAAGAAGCTCCCTCCTCTGTAGCCATGGTAGGAGGAGACAACATGCCAAGGTCTGGGGAGGTGTCCAGAGCACTGGCATCCCCCAACTCCTCCAGTCCGGATCATATTCCAACTGGTTAGTTAAAGGGTCTCCAGACCCCTCCCAGTCCTCCTCACCCTTCTTTGGTTGCCAATCTGGCCTAAAAGAACCAGGGTGGAACAGGGGTACAAAAGTACCCACGGTCGACGCCGGTCCGACTCCGTGCCCACGTCAGGATGGAGGCCGGCGTGGACACCGGCTGGGGACACAACCGGCGTCGGCTGCGGGTGTGGTGCCGGTTGAATCGACGCCGGTGGAGGTGTTATGAGGTCGACCAGCGCCGATCTGGATCCAGGCCTGGATCCATGGGGACCCTGCGGTGCCGGGGCCGAAGCCGCCAGCGTTGAAGGCCCAGGGCCCCCAGCCGAGTCTGCGGGGCCCAAGGGCACGCCAGCGGAGTCGGGCTGCCCAAAGTTGGCATGCATCGCTTCGTAGAAAGCTCGAAGCTGGGCAGGGGTCGCTCCGGGTCAAGGAAAGGGAGGGAAACTCGGAGCCGACCCTTCGGGCTCCGTACGCAGAGCCGCAGGAGGGGCACCACCCGCATCCCTCGTCGAGTCGGCCGACGGACGGGGAGAAGTCGAAGAGCGACGATGCTTCTTCGACTTCTTCTTGTGCTTCGACTTACCCGAGGAGTGCGAAGACTTCGAGGACGAGTGGTGGTGGTGGCACCGCGACCGGTCCCTCGACCTCCAGCGTGACCGGGACCTCGAATGGCGCAGAGCCGACTGCCGGGCCTCGAGAAGCTTTCGGGACCGCTCCAGCAAAGACTTCGGATTCATGGTCCGGCAGTCAGAACACAACTTGGGATCGTGGTCGCGTTCCAGGCACCACAGGCACATGCGGTGCAGATCCGTCACCGACATCAGTTTTCGGCAGGAACCGGAAGCCTTGAAACCAGGCATCCCTGATGTGCACCAGGAGTCGTCTCAAAAACGGCGTCGGCAAAAAGTCAGTCAAAAAGTGACTGGAGGTACCGCTCTCTCTGGATCTGCGCTGGCTGGCGCGGAAAAAGAAAGAACTGACGTCAGCACGCGAGGGCGACGTCTAAGTAGCTACCGCGACGTCATCCCGGCAACCACGACACCAACGACAAACGCTGAGCCGACCGACGCCACCTTTCGACACGCAGGGGTACTGCTGACGAAAAATTCTCCGAATCCAGTCTGACGCCTGGGGGAAATTCACAAGGTAAGGAATCTATAACTAATTGTCTCTTTCATATATGTACCACAACACAATCCCCTGCTCATCTCTTACTAGCTGGTTCTAACCAGCTAACCCTCCGGATCATATTAATAGAGTCAAAAATCTCCATACCAATATTGGAGTGCAGGTTAAGCCAGTGAGCCACTTTATTTTTTAACTCGTCGTAGGATTCGGGAGCAGAATTAGATCATGGGGGGAACATTCCCCAACACCACCACATATGGCGTTGCTTCATGGGGCAGATTAATTACCACCCCTGCTGTGGGGGAGGGGGCCGGTCCACAACAATTGATCCTGAGGAGCTGATGGGACACCTCTTAAGGTCCTAATTGGCTAGGGGCTTGCACAGGAAAACTGCGTCGTTAGTGGGCACACTAGGCCCACCTAATAGGGCTGGGTCAGAGGGGTTGGACGTGAATGGTAGGGTGTCCTGCCCTGGTTGGGGACCACAGCGCTGTCCACCTGGACCATGATTAGACTCGAGATTCAATCTGAGTTAGCCTGGACAGAATGGGGTCTAATTTCGCGTTTAAAAAAGCCCTAAATACCAGTAGACTACAAGAGAGCAAAATCACACCCACCTACCCTACCAATAACACCATGCAAACAAAAGTTATGTGCTGAAGTTTTTTAAAGAAAAAAAAAATCCCCAACATGAGAGTGCCTCCACATCCAGGGATAAGTCACAGCTAGTCCACACCCAGTCCTAGGAGAGAGCGATAGGCCGTAGACTGCGTGAGGCCCTGGTGACTCCCAATCATAGCCAAAGTCAGTGGTAAATACACCAGTCCAATGGCAGCAAAAAGAAAGCCCAAGCGATAATCGGCTGGGGAAAGAAATGTACCTTTTACTCACCACACAAGTTCAAAGGAGTAGCAGACGAACCGACGGCAGCTGACAGACCAGCCATGGGTTTCGGCCCACCTGCCTCTTCCTGGCACAGGACGGGCCTACCCTTGGCGTGTCCGGCACTGCTGGGCTCCACCACGTGCTTTAAAGAGCTAATCCCAGTCAGGTGCGTGATGTACCGCCTCCTCTGGCCGCAGGAACTTAGGACAATTAGTCCTTCACCAAAACAGCCTCCAAAGTGTTTTTGACAGCTCCTGCGCTACGGGATTCCACCATGCGCTTTTAAGTGCTAATGCTAGTGCGTGAAGGGCTGCCTACCTCTGGCCGCAGGAACTTGGGGCACCTGGGACATGTAGTCCCCACCAAAACAGCCTCCAACGTGTTTTTGGCAGCTCCAGCCCTGCGGGACTCCACCACGCACTTTAAAGCGCTAATGCCAGGATCTTAGCCCGAATGTCCTCTCCTGAGGTTAGGTTGGGAACTGCATCAAGTAAAGAATGGCTTAAATTAAAAAGGGAGCATCTGAGAAGGAACAGGTGTGACTTTGGCCTGTTGATAGTTAACCCCAGCGAATGCAGTAGGTTTGCCGTAGTCTGAAGGTGGATGATGACTGCGTGGGGCGAGCCCGCCTTCAACAGCCAGTTGTTGAGGTAGCGGAAGATTGGAACCCCTGACCTTCGTAGATGTGCTGCAACACTGCCATTACTTCTGTGAACACCTGAGTGGCACTGGTGAGGCCAAAGCGGAGCACAGCAAACTGGAAATGCTCCTGGCCCACCTTAAACTGCAGGTAATGCCTGTGGGCCTGCAGGACGGGGAAGTTAAAGTCCTAAAGGTCCAAAGCTACCATCCAGTCTCCAGGATCTTCAGCAGAATAGGCTTGGGCCAGGGTGGGCATTTTGAACCTCTCTTGGTGGAGCAAAGCATTGAGAGGGCGAAGATCCAGGATAGGGCGGAGCCTCAGTCCTCTTTTGGCATCAGAAATTGGTGGAAATAGCAACCACACCATGGCAAAATTAACAAACCCAATGCATGATAGAGCTCAAGCACCAATAATAGATATCCGAAGAAAACCAACAAAATTTCCAAGGCTAAGTAACATGCAGATAAGCACCTTGTGATGATTTTCAGGGTACCATGAGCTCTATTAAGGAGCAGGCGATGATTATATTCACTCCAGAATACACAGAGGGAAGGGAGCCAAGATATCCTCAATAGAGGTAACATCCTGCGATGCGTAAACTGCTTACTAGGCCTGCAAGATATAAGACCAAATGATATGCTGCTGGTAAGCTGCGTCCAATCAAGCAAGCCAGGTGGTAGAGAATCCACACGCACAGTATGGGCCAGTGCAAAGTTAACTAACGAAATGCTCAACCATGCGAGTTCAATGAATGCTTGGGGTATTTCAACAGAGATGCCAAAAACTGAATTTTACCTATAGAGCAACCAAGTGTAAACATCACTGACAAGCAGCACAAGTTGAGCCGAAGCTCTAATCCAGTACTGCAAGAGGCAGTTAGCTCGCACCAACCTCTTCCTCGTCGAGCCAATTTAACCGACCTGAAGTTCTGCATACCAAACATCGCAACATGAAATTAACAAGTGTTAACACTCACAAGAATGCAACAACAAATAGTCCCCTTACACCAAAAGATTGATTACTTGCCACCAATAATACCATCATTGGCTAACCAAGTAAGACATCGCCTATAGGATAAACCCAGATTCTTCAACATGGAAATTGGTTCGAAAGCATACTTAAAAATCATGAGCTGGAACTTAGCAGGCTTAACGTAAAAAATGGTTGATAAGGCCTGGCTGTTCAACTCAAAACAGGACGTTTGTTGCTTGCAAGAAACATGGTCCACTGACATCATTGATCTTGATGGTTACTCAACATATTTTCCTGCAACCACAGTTCCCTGTAAGCTGCGCGCCTGGGCGGGCGGCAGGTTACATTTTCTCCCCGCGCAGAAGGCCTGTCTGGAGCGCGCATAACAAAGGGTAAATCTGCTGTGTTAAGTGGAGCTCGAACACACAAATAAAACAAAGCATCAAGGAATCCGGCACCGTCTACAGAAAGCTCTTGCTTCTTGGAAAATACTCATTTTTCAAGCTGTGCTTTCACCCCCACAGTAGACATGCTTTCATGGTTTATCTCATTTTTGTCATTTTAATTAATAATATGTGCCGTCTGTCTCTGACCCTGAAACAAACATTGCTCACAATGCTTTTTACAAGAAAACAGACTCATTGGGATCGCTTTACATGTCTGTTTAAATCCGAGTGATTTCGGTACAAAACATAGTCTAATTTCCTTTGGAATTAACTTTGTTCTTTAGAAGGACTTCTTATGTCAAGTTAATTTAACAGGTGAGGTTCTAAACCATTACTACTTTATTTTCTAAACAAAAAAAACTAAACCCAAGCTTTTTCATTCATGTCAAAATGAAGAGAAAAAAAGATATTCCAGAAAAAGCAGAATAGCACAATGTCTGAAAAGAAAACATGAGGCCAAATCCCAGCTTCCCTGCTTGACCTGTGATCTTAGGCGAATCGCTAATCGCTTTGCTTTCTAGATCCTCATTTTCCATGATCCCCAAACCTGAGGACACCTTTAAGTAATTTTCAGTTCATGATGTATGCTATACAGAAACCGCACATGTTTGGGTTAACAAAATTAACTTTGCTCCATATATAAAAGCAATGCTTTTTGTGTATATATATGGTGTGAATGATGGTCTGACTTGTCTCCTTGTTGACAAATGAGAACATCATAATTGCATGGAGGACTGTGAGAATGTTCTTAAGTTCATGTTTGGAAACTAAGGGGCAAATTTCACGCAACGCAGCTCAGCAGACAAAAATGCTGCACTGCATTGCATGAGAAGAAGAGAGCAGGAGAGCGCCATATTTACAGAACTTTGGCACTCTCCTCCACTCTCCCTAGCGCCGGTGCTGAAATTAGCTGCAGTGCGCCACATACACACCTTTGCACCATTGTGCAAGGGTGTCTGCGTGAGTCTAGCATTTTTTTGTACTGGAAGGATAGCTTTCCAGTACAAAATACTGCGCTCAGACTAACTTTAAACCGTTTCCCACTTCAAAAAAGGAAGGAGAAATGAAAGCATTTCTCCTTCATAGCGCCTACTTGAATTGGGCGTTATTTTCTGACTCTAAATTCTGTCTCCTTTTTTAAGTAAAGAGGGCTTAGCGTCAGCAAGCTTTGGTGGTTGCATGGAATAGCTCATGCCCCACCCATGATACGCCCCCTAGATGCTAAGCGATATGTGCTGCTTTGCATTACTTTCAAGTGATTTTCCAGTGCTAAACAAGTTTAGCACTGGAAAGTAAATAGGTTAAAAAGATTTTGCCTCAATTTGCGTCACTTTTGTGATGGAAAAACAACGTAAAATCTTAGTTAAAAAACGAACTTTCAGGCAGTTTGGAGGGACATGTAATGAAATATTTCATTATTTCAAGAGCTGCCACAAAACAAAGCAAGCATACTGTTGTGTAGTTCCTATATAACCTATACAGGATCTGCGCGTTTGGATAACAAACTGTGGGATTGGTGGCAGATTGATTCCATGCACCCCCACCGGATACGTTAGCCTGTCTATATCAGCTAGCTCACAGTGCCACTAGAGTCTCCTCTTATCGGGGAGAGAATAGTTCTTGGCAACCTCAGAACATGACAACCCTGATCCCTCAGAATCGTGGAAACAAAATACTCCTTTTCGCTCAGTCACTCGGGCTCACTTAGTTTGTCTCAGAGATACACAGAATAGACATACTGGGCGTTTTGTCAATAAGAATTTATTGAACAGTTGTTATTCTAGTGTAGAATAGATGAGCTGCAACAACCATTAGACAGTAGGCAGAGATATATGATTAGAATTACTATGAAAGTAAAAGGATGGCACAGTTCTACCATTTTGTAATAATCATGAATACATACAAGTATATAAACACATGATAAAAAGTGCGTACTCCTACAATGTCTCCCTAACTAGATGTACCTAAATGTACCTAGCATCTATGTAGGTGTTATGCCAAGAATCCCTCTAGGATCTAGTCAACCCCATTACCTGAGAATGAGAGAATATAGGACCCCGTCCTGGTCTCGAGTGGACACCCCGCGAGGGATGTTAGACCACTGCGAGCTGGAGTGCCTGCAGGCAGGAACCTCAGCGTCTCTGGTCAGTGTGTCAGCCGGGAAGTCTCGGTCTCCTCTCTGCTTCTAAGCAAGATGTGATGTATATATACCCATAGGTCTCCCCAGGGGTCCTACCTTGCTGTGTTACTGTGTCGGCCTAAAGGATGACGTCGGGTCTGAACTTTATACAGAGATATTATACAGGAGATGTTGGTCCTGCTGTTATGTTAGTCCTGCTGTGCTTCCAAGAAACCTCATGCATAATGTATGAGATTCGAACTAGGAAAAAACCCGCGTTCTGAATGCAGTCATATCTAGGTAAAAGGTCAGTCCCTATGAACCGTTATGTATGTAATGTAGGGAAGAATATAGGTGAAAGGTTGCAATGTTGCCTGTGCCTATATAGGGTACCTATATGGAATATAACAATACATCACCCCTGCTGAAAATGATGTGTCTGTAAAGAAGATGTGTACTTTATAAAAAAAACACACTGAATGCACAATCCAGTATAATTGAGTGCCTCAGGGTGGTCCTCTTTGGGGGGAAAACACTCTCAAAGAGTCTATGTCAAGAGAAATGACACCGGTGGTTCTCAAATTCTCACGGATGTCACCACATTTATAAGGGTGCTAGATAAGTATTATTTTTTCAGTCCAATACGTAACCAATCAGGCAAAATCATTACTACTCCGGCCATTGCTGCTCATTGAGTTTGGGAGGACTTTTGTGCTAGGCCCAAGTAGCTGTTAATGTTTCTAATGGCTGTTGCTGAGTGTAGTTTCAGTCATTCAGTACCTGCAGATTGCTGGTTTTCATGAATTTGGCACCACACAGAAGAATTACCCTACAGGTTGAGGTTAGTGCCATGATGCCAGTGTCTCCATTGTCCTTTGTCATGCCAATTTCCCCACTCCACCCATATATAAAGCACCATAAGCAAGGCAGTTTTCCCTATTCCAAAGTGGTTGAAGCACCATAACAATGCCTAGATTCACAGTGACCGAGTGAAGCATCACCATAATCGAGTCATTTTCTGTAATGTAACAGAATGCACAAGTTACTAACTTGTGTAACGATATATTAGTAAGAGACAGTAGTTAGTGACAGATTCCTTACCTTAGAATATCCCTGGCGTCAGGCTGGATCCGGAAAGTTTTGCGTAGCAGTACCCTTGCGCGTCGGTAGGCGGCGTCGTGCGGCTCCGCGTCCGTCGTCGGTGTCGTGATCGCCGGGATGACGTCGCGGGCAGTACTTAGACGCCGCCCCTGCTGCGCTGACGTCAGTTCTGTACACGACTTTCCGCGCCAGGAACGCAGAGCCATGCAAGAAGCTGACATAGGTGTCTGAAAAATACTAGGGCCCTGAAAGGGATGTCCTTAACCCTAGAAATCAGTTCGCAGAACGGGGAGGATGGGTGGGCGGTAGGAATCTGTCACTAACTACTGTCTCTTACAGATATATCGTTACACAAGTTAGTAACTTGTGCATCTGAAAGAGACACGTTAGTGACAGATTCCTTACCTTAGAATAGATACCCCAGCAATACCAACCCCGGTGGTGGGTCTGCGAACAAAGATCAGACAAGGAAGTCCTGGAGGACAGAACGGCCAAAGAAGCCGTCCCTCCGGACCTGACTGTCAAGGCAGTAATGCTTTGTAAACGTGTGCAGCGAGGCCCACGTAGCTGCCTGACAAATAACCGGCAGCGGAACACCGGCCGTGGTAGCAGCCGTTGCCCTTGTGGAATGGGCACGCAGCCCAACAGGAGGCTCCTTCTTCGCCAAAGAATAGCAGGTCTTGATGCACAAGGTAACCCAGCGGGAGATGGTCCTCTTGTGCACCGCCCGACCTTTTTTGGCGCCCACGTAGCCAACAAAGAGCTGGTCATCCACCCGGAAGTGTTTTGTGCGGTCAATATAGAAGGAGAGCGCACGTTTTGGGTCCAGACGGTGGAGCCTCTCTTCCTCTCTGGAAGGATGCGGAGGCGGAAAGAAGGTGGGCAAAGTGATGGTCTGCCCAATATGGAAAGCAGTAACCACCTTTGGCAAGAAGGACGGACGCGTCCGAAGAACAACCTTGTCTGGATGAACAGACAGAAAGGGAGGTTTGCAAGATAGAGCCTGGAGCTCACTCACCCGCCGAGCGGAGGTGATGGCCACCAGAAAGGCTGTCTTCAGAGTCAGAAGACAGTTATGTAGAGGCTCAAAGGGAGCGCACATTAAAAAGGTAAGAACCAAGTTCAAGTCCCACTGAGGCATCACAAACGGAACAGGAGGAAAGAGGTGAGTAATGCCTTTTAAGAACCTGTTAACAACAGGGGACTTGAAAAGGGAGGGCTGATCAGGGAGCCTGAGGAAGGCTGAGATAGCACAAAGATAACCCTTGATGGTACCTAGGGCAGAACCCTGTTGGGCCAGAGAGAGAAGGAACAGAAGGACCTCAGAAAGAGGGGCAGAAAGGGGATTCACAGCCTTTGCTGTGCACCATGCCACAAATTTGTTCCACCTGCAGGCGTATACCACCTTAGTGGAGGGACGCCTGGCTGCCAGAATCACATCACAAACTTCGGGAGGCAAGTCGAAAGGAATCAACTGCCGCCGCTCAATCTCCACGCAAGCAGGTGTAGACTGGACAGGTTCGGGTGGAGGACCGTCCCCTGCTGCTGCGACAGAAGATCCTCCCGAAGAGGCAGACGGATTGGGGGATCTACGCTCATATTGAGTAGCTCGGGATACCAAACTCTTCGAGCCCAGTCCGGAGCCACAAGAATGACTTGGGCCCGGTCGTGCCGAATCTTCTTCAACACTCTGGGTAGAAGTGGTATAGGCGGAAAGGCGTACAACAGACCGCAACTCCACTCGCGACGAAAGCGCCGCCGAGCGAGTGCCGCCTTGGAAATTCCAACGCGCAGAACTGATGACATTGCGCGTTCTCTTCGGTGGCGAATAGATCTAACCAAGGCTCTCCCCACTGTAGAAAGAGTCCTTGCGCCACTTCCGAGTGAAGACGCCATTCGTGATCCATCATGCACCTGCGGCTGAGTTCGTCCGCCCTGGCGTTCAGGGAACCTGCCAGGTGTTGAACCATCAGGAACATGCCCTGATGTTCCAGCCATGTCCAGAGGCGCAGAGCCTCCTGACAAAGGGTCCAAGACCCCACCCCGCCCTGTTTGTTGCAGTACCACATGGCGGTGGTGTTGTCTGTGAACACCTGCACTACCTTCCCTTTGACAGAGGGAAGAAATGCCTTGAGTGCAAGTCGGATCGCCCGGAGCTCCAGAAGGTTGATATGGAGCCGGGACTCCGCCCTGAGACCAGAGGCCTCTGATCTCCGCCTCTCCCATGTGACCGCCCCATCCCAGAAGGGACGCGTCCGTCACAACTGTGTGCTCTGGCTGGGGAAGGGAGAGGGATCTGCCCATGACCCATTGCCGGTTCGAGAGCCACCACTGCAACTGTCTTGCAGTCCCCTCCGAGATCTGGACGTGATCGGACAGGTTGCCCTGGTGCTGCGCCCACTGGAACTTCAGGTCCCACTGCAGAGCCCGCATATGCCACCTGGCATGATTGACCAGCAGGATGCAGGAGGCCATGAGGCCCAGCAGCCTCAGGGTCATCCGTACCGAAACCCAGGATAAAGGCTGAAAGATCGGAATCATAGCCTGAATATCCCGGACTCGCCGTTCGGGAGGATAGGCCCGAAACTGCGTCGTGTCCAGAACCGCTCCGATGAAAAGGAGCTGTGGAGAAGGAATCAGATGCGACTTCGGCACATTGATGGAGAACCCCAGCGAGTGCAGGAGTTCGGCCGTAGTCTGGAGGTGGGAGACGACTGCCTGGGACGAGCCCGCCTTCAGCAGCCAGTCGTCGAGGTAGGGGAAGACTGAAACCCCTGCCCGGCGCAGATGAGCTGCGACCACCGCCATCACTTTCGTGAACACCCGAGGAGCACTTGTAAGGCCAAAGGGGAGCACGGTGAACTGAAAATGCTCGGGGCCTACAGTGAACCGAAGGTAACGCCGGTGGGCCGGCAGGACGGGGATGTGGAAATATGCGTCCTGCAAGTCCAACGCTACCAACCAGTCTCCAGGGTCGAGGGCAGTCAAGACCTGAGCTAGGGTGAGCATCTTGAACTTCTCCTTCCGGAGGAAGCGATTGACGTTCCGGAGGTCCAAGATAGGACGCATGTCCTCCTTGTCCTTTTGGGCACCAGAAAGTAGTGGGAGTAGCAACCACGCCCTACTTCTGGGGTCGGAACACGCTCGATGGCCCTCTTGGTCAAGAGGGCTGTGACTTCCTTCTGTAGAAGCACCAAGTGATCCCCTGACATGCGGTGGAATTGAGGTGGCATGGCTGGGGGTGGTCTCGAAGGGGAGGGAGTAGCCCTTCGGACAATGTCCAAGACCCACCTGTCCGAGGTGATGGTACGCCAGTGGGGAAGGTGATGGCGGACCCTGCCCCCTACTGGCGTGCTGTGCACCTGAAAGGAGGGACTAGGAGGGCTTGGAGGCCGCGGACGGGTTGGAGGTGGTGGCCTGACCCGCACGCTGGTTGCCCGATCCGCCACGGCGGAATCCACGTCCTCGGCCACGCGAAGACGCCAGCTGCGCGGGCCGGTGGCTGGGCTGCTGACGTGAAGGGGCGCCCCTACCGTGGCCACGATAGGGGCGAAAAGCAGAAGTCAGCGGAGGGCGTGTAGCAGAAAGGCCCAGGGACTTGGCAGTAGCCCGTGAGTCCTTAAAGCGCTCCAACGCATGGTCTGCTTTGGACCCAAAAAGACCGACTCCATCAAAGGGCATGTCCATGAGAGTATTCTGGACATCCCCTGAAAAACCAGTGGTTCTCAGCCAGGCGTGGCGTCTGCGCGCCACCGTCGTTGCAATAGACCTGCCCAGCGAGTCGGCGGTATCAAGGCCACAACGTATTGTGTATTTAGCCGCATCCCTTCCTTCCGCAATGGCGCGGGAAAGCAGTGTCTGGACCTCCTCAGGACACTGGGGCAAAACATCCGCCACCGAATCCCACAGGGAGTGGGTATATCGGCCCAAAAGACAAGCGGTGTTAACGGACCGCAAGCCAGCACTGGAGGAAGAAAACCTTTCTTCCCAAACTGATCCAGGCGTTTGGATTCCCTATCCGGAGGAGCGGTAGGGAAGGCGGTTTGGGAAGCGGAGGCTTGGACAACCAAGCTCTCAGGAGTGGGGTGGACAGAGAGAAACAGGGGTCGCCCGGAGCTGGGCGATGGCGCCGTGAGACGTTCCGATCCACAGGAGCCCCTGTGTTGGGCTTGGACCAGGCGCCCAAAAGAACGTCAGTGAGGGCGTCGTTAAACGGCAGCACAGTCTCCGCAGAGGAGGCTGCCGGCTGAAGCACCTCTGTCAAGATGTTAGGCTTGACCATCAAAGTAGGAAGTTGGAGACGTAAGGCCCCAGCTGCCCTACGCAACACCGTACCAAAATTGGCTCCCTCCTCCGTAGCCACGGGAGGAGACAGCATGCCAGTGTCAGGGGAAGTATCCAGACCACTGGCCTCCCTAGACTCTCTGTCCAGTCCTCATCGTACTGACAGTGTCGTGTCAGAGGGTCATCAGACCCTCCCAGTCCAACTGGTCCTCCTCTGGTTCAAAATAAGGAGGAGGAGGGACAGTTGGGACCCAAGGTCCCATCGGGCGCCGGAGCCGGCGCCGAGCGACGCCGGTCCGGATCCATGTCCGGAGCCGGAAGGAACTGGGGGACGACGCCGCCCGGAGCCCAGGGCGGCGCCGAGAACGGCACCGGAGACATCGGCGCCGGCGGAGGTGTCGTTAGGTCGACCGGCGTCGATGGGGGTTGTGGAGCCGGGATCGAGGCCGGGGCCGAAGCCGGAGCCGGGATCGAGGCTGGAGGCACGGGCGACGCCGGGGCCGGAGCCGTCGGCGACGCCGGAGCAACCTCCATCAGGGCCAGCGGGGCCCGAAGGCGCACCGGAGGGGCCTGAAGGCCCGAAGAGGCGGGCCATGGCCGACAGGAATTCCTGCACTTTGGCCGGATCCGCCCCCGAACCCGGGAAGGGCGGGTATGGCGGGGGCGACTCCACAGGCATGTCCGGGGCCGCGGGGACGGTGCCGGGAGGGGCCTCAGCCGAGTCGCGAGACCGGCGAGGCGAAGTCCTAGAGCGATGATGCTTTTTGGACTTTTTGTGTTTCGACTTACCGGACGAAGAAGACTTCGACGCCGACGACCGGTGTGGACTCCGCGATCGACCCCTGGACCTCTCACGCGACCGGGTCTTCCGCGGAGCCGAATGCCGGGCCTCGAGGAGCTTTCGAGACCGCTCTCGCAAAGCTTTCGGGTGGAGGGCCTGGCAGTCGGTACAAGACTCCGTGTAGTGGCCTCGGCCGAGGCAGAAGAGACACTCCCAATGCGGGTCGGTGACGGACATCATCCGCGCACAGGCGCCGCATCGCTTGAAGCCGGGCATCCCTACAACACCTTGAAAGATGGAAAAAACAGTGAAAAAATTCACCAAAAAGTATGGTCAAAAAATGACCAGGGCACTGCTCTTCCCGGATCTGCGCTTGCTGGCGCGGAAAAAGAAGAACTGACGTCAGCGCGCAGGGGCGGCGTCTAAGTACTGCCCGCGACGTCATCCCGGCGATCACGACGCCGACGACGGACGCGGAGCCGCACGACGCCGCCTACCGACGCGCAAGGGTACTGCTACGCAAAAACTTTCCGGATCCAGCCTGACGCCTGGGGATATTCTAAGGTAAGGAATCTGTCACTAACGTGTCTCTTTCAGATGTATAGCACTATAACCCGGCCAGTGAGTCCATGCATGTAAAGCATCGCAATCAGGCCAGTATTAAGCCAAAAGGAGAAGCACCACACCTAGGACAGTTTCAATTACCTGCTCAATCTGTAAGTCGCCGCAGCCTGGCCTGTACTTTCCCAGTAGGTGAAGCACCAGAGCCACGCCAATAATGGTCCAATATTTGAAGCACTACAATATGGCAATTATCTACATTGCATGTGTATGTAACGCATCCCAGTCATTCCAGTACGTCTTCAGTATCCAAAGCACTACAGTCAGAATATAATGTAAAACATGACTGCCTGACCAATAACATCAATGTCCCAGTATTCCAACACTATAGTCGGGTCACGATTCACAGTGCCACTGTTTATATAGAACCACAACCAGCCCAGTAATCAACGATGGGTCAAGAACCAAATACCAGAATAACCACACTGCATTTACATCTGGGATACAGTAAATCACTGTCTTGTGGTACAAGAAAGGGATGTGTCTCTATCAAATCAATAGTGTCAACAACCAGGTTAACCTGTAAAGTTAAAAGGGGAAGCTCTTTGTGTGCGGCTCAACGGGTAGAGTCTACCGTTGTCTGGTAGCACCTTAGAATTGTGAGGTAGGGGGCCAGGAGAAAATATGCAGAAACCATAAACCAACATTTTAAAAAGCATAATGTCACAGAACAGTACAGCTGTGACAGAGAGCACTGTACTTTCATCCTTATAGGTAATGGCTAAATTAATCTTGGAAGGATGAGAAGCTTGGGCAGCCCATTAGGGGATTTCAACCCATACCCACCGTTTTGAAAAGGGCATTCCCACAGCAGATGCATTAACCTATGGAGAGGCGCGGCCAGCACAGGTAATAGCGGTGGGGACGGGGCGGGAGAGGGGGAAGGGGACAGACAACGGTATAGGGAATGTAAAATTAAAAAAATTATAAAACCACTCACCTTGCGCTCGCCGCATCGCCGAGTCGAGATGCGGCGAGCGCAAGGTAAGTGGTTTTATTTATTTTTTTATTTTACTTTCCCTATCCTGTCTGTCCACACCCCCCCGCCCCGCCTCACCGCTGTTACCTGTGCCGGCCGTGCCTGCCCATGAAGCTATGATGGCATGTGTGAACGGTTGGTTTATTTCATGAGCCCTGCATCTTCCTACACCACTATATCTACAAACTATGGCTTTCTAGCAAATGTAGTTGGAATAAAAAGGTTTAATTTTTACCTTACCCCATTTCTTTAAATAAAAATGTAGCAGATATGTTGCCTCTTAGTGTCAGCGAAGTAGCACACTAGCACGCATAGTGACTTGTGGTATGTGTTAGTTGCGCACACCACTCAGAAAAGAGCGCTCATGAACACTGCATTGCCGCACACCAAGAAAAATAATTAGAGGGAACATTGCCTGCAACCAAACAACAAAAGGGTAGACTTACAGGGGGCTTGACCACTTGGATAAGAACAGCATTGCTAGCAAACGTCGAAATAACCCACACTAGAACAAACAAGAATATACAAATTATCGACATAAGACGTAATGAATGGTCACTTGAGATCCTGAACGTCTATTTTCTACCTGGCGGCGGGCCCTGGTCAAGGTCGATGTTCTGCTCTTAAAAGACTAAGTTCTGGCAAAAAGACTGGAAGAGGTGCTGAGGTTAGAATTTAATAGCATGCCACCAGGGCTTTTGTGCAACAAAATCAATTGCATATTGGTATGCGGCGACTATAATACAAAGATACACCCCCTAATGATGGATCAGCCAATAATTGACGAAGACTGCGCATGTAACATACTCTTACCATCTAAAGAGCATTGCACGAGCACCATAAAGGGCAAATGCATCTTTGAAGCTTCAGTTGAGGGAGTTATGCGCCCACTGAACGGTCGACCACCATCGGACAACCCCCCAAACTCCACCTTTAGAGGTGGCTACAGCTAAAGTGCCATTGATTATATGGCGATAAATATAGAAGCCCGGCAGCTTGTCGAAATGAGAATTCGAGGCAGGACTGAAAGCACCACGATCCATTACTCCTGGTCTTAGAGCATCCAGATCTGAGCTGTCATGCACCTATTGCCAACAAATATGCAAGTGGCCTAAATATTGCCCTGAAATCGAACAGGAAAAACATTGTCGTTGACGCACAAGTTACTAACTTGTGTAACGATATATCTGTAAGAGACAGTAGTTAGTGACAGATTCCTTACCTTAGAATATCCCCAGGCGTCAGGCTGGATCCGGAAAGTTTTTTGCGTAGCAGTACCCTTGCGTGTCGGTAGGCGGCGTCGTGCGGCTCCGTGTCCGTCGTCGGCGTCGTGATCGCCGGGATGACGTCGCGGGCAGTACTTAGATGCCGCCCCTGCGCGCTGACGTCAGTTCTGTACACGACTTTCCGCGCCAGGAACACAGAGCCATGCAAGAAGCTGACATAGGTGTCTGAAAAATACTAGGGCCCTGAAAGGGATGTCCTTAATTCTAGAAATCAGTTCGCAGAACGGGGAGGATGGGTGGGCGGTAGGAATCTGTCACTAACTACTGTCTCTTACAGATATATCGTTACACAAGTTAGTAACTTGTGCATCTGAAAGAGACACGTTAGTGACAGATTCCTTACCTTAGAATAGATACCCCAGCAATACCAACCCCGGTGGTGGGTCTGCGAACAAAGATCAGACAAGGAAGTCCCGGAGGACAGAACGGCCAAAGAAGCCGTCCCTCCGGACCTGACTGTCAAGGCGTGCAGCGAGGCCCACGTAGCTGCCTGACAGATATCCTGCAGCGGAACACCGCGGCCTAAAGCCGTGGTAGCAGCCGTTGCCCCGGTGGAATGGGCACGCAGCCCAACAGGAGGCTCCTTCTTAGCCAAAGAATAGCAGTCTTTGATACACAAGGTTACCCAGCGGGAGATGGTTCTCTTGTGCACCGCCCGACCTTTTTTGGCGCCCACGTAGCCAACAAAGAGCTGGTCATCCACCCGGAAGTGTTGTGTGCGGTTGATATAAAAGGAAAGCGCACGTTTTGGGTCCAGACGGTGGAGCCTCTCTTCCTCTCTGGAAGGATGCGGAGGCGGAAAGAAGGTGGGCAAAGTGATGGTCTGCCCAATGTGGAAGGCAGTAACCACCTTTGGCAAGAAGGACGGACGCGTCCTAAGAACAACCTTGTCTGGATGGACAGACAGAAAGGGAGGTTTGCATGATAGAGCCTGGAGCTCACTCACCCGCCGAGCGGAGGTGATGGCCACCAGAAAGGCTGTCTTCAGAGTCAGAAGACGAAGAGGACAGTTATGTAGAGGCTCAAAGGGAGCGCACATAAGAAAGGTAAGAACCAAGTTCAAGTCCCAATGGGGCATCACAAACGGAACAGGAGGGAAGAGATGTGTAATGCCTTTTAGGAACCTGTTAACAACAGGGGACTTGAAAAGGGAGGGCTGATCAGGAAGCCTGAGGAAGGTCGAGATGGCACAAAGATAGCCCTTGATGGTACCCAGGGCAGAACCCTGTTGGGCCAGGGAAAGAAGGAACAGAAGAACCTCAGAAAGAGGGGCAGAGAGAGGGTTCACAGCCTTTGCTGTGCACCATGCCACAAACTTGTTCCACCTGCAGGCGTATACCACCTTAGTGGAGGGACGCCTGGCTGCCAGAATCAGATCACAAACTTCGGGAGGCAAGTCGAAAGGAATCAACTGCCGCCGCTCAATCTCCACGCAAGCAGGTGGAGGCTGGACAGGTTCGGGTGGAGGACCGTCCCCTGCTGCTGCGACAGAAGATCCTCCCGAAGAGGCAGACGGATCGGGGGATCGACGCTCATACTGAGTAGCTCGGGATACCAAACTCTTCGAGCCCAGTCCGGAGCCACAAGGAATACTTGGGCCCGGTCGCGCCGAATCTTCTTCAACACTCTGGGTAGAAGTGGTATAGGCGGAAAGGCGTACAACAGACCGCAACTCCACTCGCAGCGAAAAGCGTCGCCGAAAAAGTGCCGCCTTGGAAATTCCAACACGCAGAACTGATGACATTGCGCGTTCTCTTCGGTGGCGAATAGATCTAACCAAGGCTCTCCCCACTGTAGAAAGAGTCCTTGCGCCACTTCCGAGTGAAGACGCCATTCGTGATCCATCATGCACCTGCGGCTGAGTTCGTCCGCCCTGGCGTTCAGGGAACCTGCCAGGTGCTGAACCATCAGGAACATGCCCTGATGTTCCAGCCATGTCCAGAGGCGCAGAGCCTCCTGACAGAGGGTCCACGACCCCACCCCGCCTTGTTTGTTGCAGTACCACATGGCGGTGGTGTTGTCTGTGAACACCTGCACTACCTTCCCTTTGACAGAGGGAAGGAATGCCTTGAGTGAAAGTCGGATCGCCCGGAGCTACAGAACGTTGATATGGAGCCGGGACTCCGCCGGAGACCAGAGGCCTCTGATCTCCGCCTCTCCCATGTGACCGCCCCATCCCAGAAGGGACGCGTCCGTCACAACTGTGTGCTCTGGCTGGGGAAGGGAGAGGGATCTGCCCCTGACCCATTGCCGGTTCGAGAGCCACCACTGCAACTGTTTTGCAGTCCCCTCCGAGATCTGGACGTGATCGGACAGGTTGCCCTGGTGCTGCGCCCACTGGAACTTCAGGTCCCACTGCAGAGCCCGCATATGCCATCTGGCATGATCGACCAGCAGGATGCAGGAGGCCATGAGGCCCAGCAGCCTCAGGGTCATCCGTACCGAAACCCAGGATAAAGGCTGAAAGATCGGAATCATAGCCTGAATATCCCGGACTCGCCGTTCGGGAGGATAGGCCCGAAACTGCGTCGTGTCCAGAACTGCTCCGATGAAAAGGAGCTGTGGAGAAGGAATCAGATGCGACTTCGGCACATTGATTGTGAACCCCTGCGAGTGCAGGAGTTCGGCCGTAGTCTGGAGGTTGGAGATGACTGCCTGGTACGAGCCTGCCTTCAGCAGCCAGTCGTCGTGGTAGGGGAAGACTGGAACCCCTGCCCGGCGCAGATGAGCTGCGACCACCGCCATCACTTTCGTGAACACCCGAGGGGCACTTGTAAGACCAAAGGGGAGCGCGGTGAACTGAAAATGCTCGAGGCCTACCGTGAACCGCAGGTAACGCCGGTGGGCCGGCAGGACGGGGATGTGAAAATAAGCGTCCTGCAAGTCCAACGCTACCAACCAGTCTCCAGGGTCGAGGGCAGTCAAGACCTGAGCTAGGGTGAGCATCTTGAACTTCTCCTTCTGGAGGAAGCGATTGACGTTCCGGAGGTCCAAGATAGGACGCATGTCCTCCTTGTCCTTTTTGGGCACCAGAAAGTAGTGGGAGTAGCAACCACGTCCTACTTCTGGGGTCGGAACATGCTCGACGGCCCTCTTGGCCAAGAGGGCCGTGACTTCCTTCTGCAGAAGCACCAAGTGATCCCCTGACATGCGGTGGAATTGAGGTGGCATGGCTGGGGGGGTGGTCTCGAAGGGGAGGGAGTAGCCCCTTCGGACAATGTCCAAGACCCACCTGTCCGAGGTGATGACACGCCAGTGGTGAAGGTGATGGCGGACCCTTCCCCCTACTGGCGTGCTGTGCACCTGAAAGGAGGGACTAGGAGGGCTTGGAGGATGCGGACGGGGTTGGTGGCCTGACCCGCACGCTGATTGCCCGATCCGCCACGGCGGAAGCCACGTCCTCTGCCACGTGAAGACCCTGCTGCGCGGGCCGGTGGCTGGGCAGCGGACGTGACTGGGCGCCCCTTCCGTGGCCACGAAAGGGGCAAAAAGCAGAGGTCAGCGGAGGGCGCACAACAGAAAGGCCCAGGGACTTGGCAGTAGCCCGTGAGTCCTTAAAACGCTCCAGCGCATGGTCTGCTTTGGAACCAAAAAGACCGACTCCATCAAAGGGCATGTCCATGAGTGTATTCTGGACATCACCCGAGAAACCAGTTGTTCTCAGCCAGGCGTGGCGACGCAGCGCCACCGTCGTTGCAAGCGATCTGCCCAGCGAGTCGGCGGTATCTGAAAGAGACACGTTAGTGACAGATTCCTTACCTTAGAATATCCCCAGGCGTCAGGCTGGATCCGGAAAGTTTTTGCGTAGCAGTACCCTTGCGCGTCGGTAGGCGGCGTCGTGCGGCTCCGCGTCCGTCGTCGGCGTCGTGATCGCCGGGATGACGTCGCGGGCAGTACTTAGACGCCGCCCCTGCGCGCTGACGTCAGTTCTTCTTTTTCCGCGCCAGTAAGCGCAGAAACCGGGAAGAGCAGTGCCCTAGTCAATTTTTGACTACATTTTTGGTGATTTTTTCACTGTTTCTTTTCGAGTCTTCTCGACTCCTAGGTGTCGGTAGGGATGCCCGGCTTCAAGCCATGCGACGTCTGTGGTCGAATGATGTCGATCACAGACCCGCACTTAGAGTGTCTCTACTGTCTCGGCCGAGACCACGACACGAAGTCGTGCCCTGACTGCCGGGCCTTACACCCGAAGGCTCTCGAGGTCCGGCAGTCGCACCAAGCCCCGGTCCCGTGAGGGGTCGAGGGGCCGGTCGCGGAGCCCCCGCCGGTCGTCGGAGTCCAAGTCTTCGCACTCCTCGGGTAAGTCGAAGCACAAAAAGTCTAAGAAGCATCATCGCTCTAAGACTTCGCCTCGCCGGTCTCGCGACTCGGCTGAGGCCCCTGTCGGCACCGTCCCCGCAGCCCCGGACGTTCCTGTGGAGCCGCCCCCGCATTACCCGTCCTTTCCGGGTTCGGGGGCGACTCCGGCCCAAATACAGGAATTCCTGTAAGCCATGGCCTCTTCGGGCCTCAAGGTCCCTCCGATGCGCCTTCGGGCCCCGCGGGCCCTGATGGGCTTGCTCCGGCGTCGCCGACGACTCCGGTCCCGGCGTCGCCCGTCCCGCCAGCCTTGATCCCGGATCCGGTGGTACCGCAACCCCGATCGACGCCGGTTGACCTAACCACGCCTCCGCCGGCGCCGATGTCCCCGGTGCCTTTCCTGACGCCGCCCGGGGCTCCGGGCGGCATCGTTCCCCGGTTCTCTCCGGTTCCGGACATGGAGCCGGACCGACGTCGCTCGACGCCGGCCCCGATGAGACCTTGGGTCCCAGATGTCCCTTCTCCTCCATATTTTGAGCCAGAGGAGGACCATGAGAGCTGGGAGGGGTCGGAAGACCCTCTCACACAGCAGTGTGAGTATGATCCGGACTGGGCTGAGGAACTTGGGGATGCCAGTGGTCTACACACCTCCCCTGACACTGGCATGCTGTCTGCTCCCGTGGCTACGGAGGAGGGGGCAAATTTCGCAACGGTGTTGCGTAGAGCAGCTGGAGCCTTGCACCTCCAATTGCCTACTGTGGCTGTCAGGACTAACCTCCTGACGGAAGTGCTTCAGCCGGCAGCTACCTCCCCGGAGCCATTGCTGCCGTTTAATGATGCACTGTCTGACGTTCTTTTGGGCACCTGGTCCAAGCCCAACACAGGGGCTCCTGTGGATAGGAACGTGGCCCGACGCCATCGCCCTGCTCCGGGAGACCCCTTGTTTCTCTCCCAACATCCCACCCCCGAGAGCTTGGTTGTCCAAGCCTCTGCCTCCCAAACCGCCTTCCCTACCGCCCCTCCGGATAGGGAATCCAAACGCCTGGATCAATTTGGGAAGAAGGCCTTTTCTTCCTCCAGTGCTGGCTTGCGGTCCGTCAACACCGCTTGCCTTTTGGGCCGATATTCCCACTCTCTGTGGGATTCGGTGGCGGCCGTTTTGCCCCAGTGTTCTGAGGAGGTCCAGACACTGCTTACCCGCACCATTGCGGAAGGTAGGGATGCGGCAAAGTTCACCATACGTTGTGGCCTTGTTACCGCCGACTCGCTGGGCAGATCGCTTGCAACGACGGTGGTGCTGCGTCGCCACGCCTGGCTGAGAACAACTGGTTTCTCGGGTGATGTCCAGAATACACTCATGGACATGCCCTTTGATGGAGTCGGTCTTTGGTTCCAAAGCAGACCATGCGCTGGAGCGTTTTAAGGACTCACGGGCTACTGCCAAGTCCCTGGGCCTTTCTGTTGTGCGCCCTCCGCTAACCTCTGCTTTTCGCCCCTTTCGTGGCCACGGAAGGGCGCCCAGTCACGTCCGCTGCCCAGCCACCGGCCTGCGCAGCAAGCGTCTCGCGTGGCCGAGGACGTGGCTACCGCCGTGGCGGTTCGGGCAACCAGCGTGCGGGTCAGGCCACCAACTCCGCCCCGTCCGCGGCCTCCAAGCCCTCCTAGTCCTTCCTTTCAGGTGCACAGCACGCCAGTAGGGGCAGGGTCCGCCATCACCTTCACCACTGGCGTGCCATCACCTCGGACAGGTGGGTCTTGGACATTGTCCGAATGGGCTACTCCCTCCCCTTCGCGACCACCCACCCAGCCATGCCACCTCAATTCCACCGCATGTCAGGGGATCAATTGGTGCTTCTGCAGAAGGAAGTCACGGCCCTCTTGGCCAAGAGGGCCGTCGAGCATGTTCCGACCCCAGAAGTAGGACGTGGTTGCTACTCCCACTACTTTCTGGTGCCCAAAAAGGACAAGGAGGACATGCGTCCTATCTTGGACCTCCGGAACGTCAATCGCTTCCTCCGGAAGGAGAAGTTCAAGATGCTCACCCTAGCTCAGGTCTTGACTGCCCTCGACCCTGGAGACTGGTTGGTAGCGTTGGACTTGCAGGACGCTTATTTTCACATCCCCGTCCTGCCGGCCCACCGGCGTTACCTGCGGTTCACGGTAGGCCTCGAGCATTTTCAGTTCACCGTGCTCCCCTTTGGCCTTACAAGTGCCCCCTCGGGTGTTCACAAAAGTGATGGCGGTGGTCGCAGCTCATCTGCGCCGGGCAGGGGTTCCAGTCTTCCCCTACCTCGACGACTGGCTGCTGAAGGCGGGCTCGTCCCAGGCAGTCGTCTCCCACCTCCAGACTACGGCCGAACTCCTGCACTCGCTGGGGTTCTCCATCAATGTGCCGAAGTCGCATCTGATTCCTTCTCCACAGCTCCTTTTCATCGGAGCAGTTCTGGACACGACGCAGTTTCGGGCCTATCCTCCCGAACGGCGAGTCCGGGATATTCAGGCTATGATTCCGATCTTTCAGCCTTTATCCTGGGTTTCGGTACGGATGACCCTGAGGCTGCTGGGCCTCATGGCCTCCTGCATCCTGCTGGTCGATCATGCCAGATGGCATATGCGGGCTCTGCAGTGGGACCTGAAGTTCCAGTGGGCGCAGCACCAGGGCAACCTGTCCGATCACGTCCAGATCTCGGAGGGACTGCAAAACAGTTGCAGTGGTGGCTCTCGAACCGGCAATGGGTCATGGGCAGATCCCTCTCCCTTCCCCAGCCAGAGCACACAGTTGTGACGGACGCGTCCCTTCTGGGATGGGGCGGTCACATGGGAGAGGCGGAGATCAGAGGCCTCTGGTCTCCGGCGGAGTCCCGGCTCTATATCAACCTTCTGGAGCTCCGGGCAATCCAACTTGCACTCAAGGCATTCCTTCCCTCTGTCAAAGGGAAGGTAGTGCAGGTGTTCACAGACAACACCACCGCCATGTGGTACTGCAACAAACAAGGCGGGTGGGGTCGTGGACCCTCTGTCAGGAGGCTCTGCGCCTCTGGACATGGCTGGAACATCAGGGCATATTCCTGATGGTTCAACACCTGGCAGGTTCCCTGAACGCCAGGGCGGACGAACTCGTGCCGCAGGTGCATGATGGATCACGAATGGCGTCTTCACTCGGAAGTGGCGCAAGGACTCTTTCTACAGTGGGGAGAGCCTTGGTTAGATCTATTCGCCACCGAAGAGAACGCGCAATGTCATCAGTTCTGCGCGTTGGAATTTCCAAGGCGGCACTCGCTCGGCGACGCTTTTCGTCGCGAGTGGAGTTGCGGTCTGTTGTACGCCTTTCCGCCTATACCACTTCTACCCAGAGTGTTGAAGAAGATTCGGCGCGACCGGGCCCAAGTCATCCTTGTGGCTCCGGACTGGGCTCGAAGAGTTTGGTATCCCGAGCTACTCAGTATGAGCGTAGGTCCCCGATCCGTCTGCCTCTTCGGGGAGGATCTTCTGTCGCAGCAGCAGGGGACGGTCCTCCACCCGAACCTGTCCAGCCTCCACCTGCTTGCGTGGAGATTGAGCGGCGGCAGTTGATTCCTTTCGACTTGCCTCCCGAAGTTTGTGATGTGATTCTGGCAGCCAGGCGTCCCTCCACTAAGGTGGTATACGCCTGCAGGTGGAACAAGTTTGTGGCATGGTGCACAGCAAAGGCTGTGAACCCTCTCTCTGCCCCTCTTTCTGAGGTTCTTCTGTTCCTTCTTTCCCTGGCCCAACAGGGTTCTACCCTGGGTACCATCAAGGGCTATCTTTGTGCCATCTCGGCCTTCCTCAGGCTTCCTGATCAGCCCTCCCTTTTCAAGTCCCCTGTTGTTAACAGGTTCCTAAAAGGCATTACACACCTCTTCCCTCCTGTTCCGTTTGTGATGCCTCAGTGGGACTTGAACTTGGTTCTTACCTTTCTCATGTGTGCTCCCTTTGAGCCTCTACATGACTGTCCTCTTCGTCTTCTGACTCTGAAGACAGCCTTTCTGGTGGCCATCACCTCCGCTCGGCGGGTGAGTGAGCTCCAGGCTCTATCATGCAAACCTCCCTTTCTGTCTGTCCATCCAGACAAGGTTGTTCTGAGGACGCGTCCGTGCTTCTTGCCAAAGGTGGTTACTGCCTTCCACATTGGGCAGACCATCACTTTGCCCACCTTCTTTCCGCCTCCGCATCCTTCCAGAGAGGAAGAGAGGCTCCACCGTCTGGACCCAAAACGTGCGCTTTCCTTTTATATCAACCGCACACAACACTTCCGGGTGGATGACCAGCTCTTTGTTGGCTACGTGGGCGCTAAAAAGGTTGGGCGGTGCACAAGAGAACCATCTCCCGCTGGGTAACCTTGTGATCAAAGCCTGCTATTCTTTGGCTAAGAAGGAGCCTCCTGTTGGGCTGCGTGCCCATTCCACCAGGGCAACGGCTGCTACCACGGCTTTAGGCCGCGGTGTTCCGCTGCAGGATCTCTGTCAGGCAGCTACGTGGGCCTCGCTGCACACGTTTACCAAGCATTACTGCCTTGACAGCCAAGTCCGGAGGGACGGCTTCTTTGGCCGTTCTGTCCTCCGGGACTTCCTTGTCTGATCTTTGTTCGCAGACCCACCACCGGGGTTGGTATTGCTGGGGTATCTATTCTAAGGTAAGGAATCTGTCACTAACGTGTCTTTCAGATGCACAAGTTACTAACTTGTGTAACGATATATCTGTAAGAGACAGTAGTTAGTGACAGATTCCCTACCGCCCACCCATCCTCCCCGTTCTGCGAACTGATTTCTAGGGTTAAGGACATCCCTTTCAGGGCCCTAGTATTTTTCAGACACCTATGTCAGCTTCTTGCATGGCTCTATGCTCCTGGCGCGGAAAGTCGTGTACAGAACTGACGTCAGCGCGCAGGGGCGGCGTCTAAGTACTGCCCGCGACGCCATCCCGGCGATCACGACGCCGGACGACGGACGCGGAGCCGCACGACGCCGCCTACCGACGCGCAAGGGTACTGCTACGCAAAAACTTTCCGGATCCAGCCTGACGCCTGGGGATATTCTAAGGTGAGGAATCTGTCACTAACTACTGTCTCTTACAGATATATCGTTACACAAGTTAGTAACTTGTGCATCAAGGCCACAACGTATGGTGAACTTTGCCGCATCCCTACCTTCCGTAATGGTGCGGGTAAGCAGTGTCTGGACCTCCTCAGAACACTGGGGCAAAACGGCCGCCACCGAATCCCACAGAGAGTGGGAATATCGGCCCAAAAGGCAAGCGGTGTTGACGGACCGCAAGCCAGCACTGGAGGAAGAAAAGGCCTTCTTCCCAAATTGATGCAGGCGTTTGGATTTCCTATCCGGAGGGGCGGTAGGGAAGGCGGTTTGGGAGGCAGAGGCTTGGACAACCAAGCTCTCGGGGTGGGATGTTGGGAGAGAAACAAGGGGTCGCCCGGAGCAGGGCGATGGCGTCGGGCACGTTCCTATCCACAGGAGCCCCTGTGTTGGGCTTGGACCAGGTGCCCAAAAGAACGTCAGACAGTGCATCATTAAACGGCAGCAATGGCTCCGGGGAGGTAGCTGCCGGCTGAAGCACTTCCGTCAGGAGGTTAGTCCTGACAGCCACAGTAGGCAATTGGAGGTGCAAGGCTCCAGCTGCTCTACGCAACACCGTTGCGAAATTTGCCCCCTCCTCCGTAGCCACGGGAGGAGACAGCATGCCAGTGTCAGGGGAAGTGTCTAGACCACTGGCATCCCCAAGTTCCTCTGCCCAGTCCTGATCATACTCACACTGCTGTGTGAGAGGGTCTTCCGACCACTCTTAGCTCTCCTGGTCCTCCTCTGGCTCAAAATATGGAGGAGGAGGGACATCTGGGACCCAAGGTCTCATTGGCGCCGGGGCCGGCGTCGAGCGACGTCGGTCCGGCTCCATGTCCGGAACCGGAGAGAACCAGGGAACGACGCCGCCCGGAGCTCCGGGCGGCGTCAGGAACGGCACCGGGGACATCGGCGCCGGCGGAGTTAGGTCAACCGGCGTCGATCGGGGTTGCGGTACCACCGGAGCCGGGATCGAGGCCGGGATCAAGGCTGGCGGGATGGGCGACGCCGGGACCGGAGTCGCCGGCGACGCCGGAGCAACCCCACTGTGGCCCGCGGGGCCCGAAGGCGCACCAGAGGGACCTTGAGGCCCGAAGAGGCGGGCCATGGCCGACAGGAATTCCTGTATTTGGGCCGGAGTCGCCCCCGAACCCGGAAAGGACGTGGTAATGCGGGGCGGCTCCACAGGCACGTCCGGGCGGTGCCGACAGGGGCCTCAACCGAGTCGCGAGACCGGCGACGCGAAGTCTTAGAGCGATGATGCTTCTTAGACTTTTTGTGCTTCGACTTACCCGAGGAGTGCGAAGACTTGGACTCCGACGACCGGCGGGGGCTCCGCGACCTCTCAAGGGACCGGGGCTTGGTGCGGCACGGAGCCGACTGCCGGACCTCGAGGAGCTTTCGAGACCGCTCTCGCAAAGCCTTCGGGTGTAAGGGCCGGCAGTCAGGGCACGACTTCGTGTCGTGGTCTCGGCCGAGACAGTAGAGACACTCCAAGTGCGGGTCTGTGATCGACATCATTCGACCACAGACGTCGCATGGCTTGAAGCCGGGCATCCCTACCGACACCTAGGAGTCGAGAAGACTCGAAAAGAAACAGTGAAAAAATCACCAAAAATTTAGTCAAAAATTGACTAGGGCACTGCTCTTCCCGGATCTGCGCTTACTGGCGCGGAAAAAGAAGAACTGACGTCAGCGCGCAGGGGCGGCGTCTAAGTACTGCCTGTGACGTCATCCCGGCAATCACGACGCCGACGACGGACGCGGAGCCGCACGACGCCGCCTACCGACGCGCAAGGGTACTGCTACGCAAAAAACTTTCCGGATCCAGCCTGACGCCTGGGGATATTCTAAGGTAAGGAATCTGTCACTAACGTGTCTCTTTCAGATGATAAATGCGACACAGAGTTCTACATGTCTAGCTATAAATGGATGCCATTGCATAACATGATCCTAAACCCAGCTATAGAAGAGGAGGAGCAGCAGCTGAAAAAGCTTAAAGATTTGCTGGTACAGACGGCTGTGGTGAGAAAAATAAAAAAAAATGCTGCATCTGAACACTCCTCTCTTGACTGCCTGGATTGGTACGATGTAGAATGTTTAAAGCTAAAAAGGACCCTATCCTCAGCCCTGAAAAACCGACATCTGTCTGACAAGAACGACCAGCTTTTTTCTTGACTGTAGAAATCAGTATAAACAGCTGGTAAACTTTAAGAAGAAACACCACTCGCAAAAGCTTGGGCAAGCGCTACTGGATGAAATAACATCAAGAAAACCCAAGAATTCTGGGAGATCGTAAGATGGGGCTGCGAAGGTCCCCCGAGGAACCTAGACTTGAACGTAAGCCCACTACTATGGATCGATTACTTCACAACTCTCTACCAGGAAGAAGGAGCTAATTTACTGTGCAGAATGAATGGCTCAGCCAGGCAGAACAAGGCTGTGCCTGAAGGCAACACCACTCCAAAGGACACAATACACTCAAAACATCAGAGTGGGAAAGCTGACTTGAAGGCTAATATGGACAGAAATACCAGTCCACAACAACCACCTCTGGAACACTCACCACCTACAACAGCCATCTCAAAGTCCTGCAATTCCCCAACTGCTTTCGCTAGCATTCTCCCTCATTTTTTAATCTTGGTGTCAACGGATGAATTCAGCCAAAAGGAAGCTGCCCAAGCAATTTTAGCTCAAAAGGCACACAAAGCTGCTGGAGCGTACAAAATTCCATCAGATATCTATCAAAATCTCCTCACATTACATTATGGTTACCTGTACTAACCCGATCTTTTAATAACATTGGTCTTGTGAGGGGATTCCACCCTCATGGAAACAATCTATAATCGCGCCATTACACAAAAAAGGGCCCAGAGACCTTGTGAGTAACTATAGACCCATCTCATTGCTTGATGGTGAGGGAAAAATCTTTGGGAAGCTGCTACTATCTCGCTTGGATGTGTGGTTGGAAGAAAGATTTAATATCTCCGTACCAAGCGGTCTTCAGGAGAGGCCAGAGCACAGTGGATCAAGTACTTATATCAAATCTCATCTGCTCTAAAGACACCCGTCTCAAAAAGTTGCCACTATATTTGGTATTCATCGACCTCAAAACTGTCTTCAATAGCGTTGATCTCCCCACACTATGGCAAACTCTAAAGGAGATGGAAGTTCTGGAAATGATTTTAAAGTTATTAATCGCACTGCGTTCCGGTAACACCACTAGCACAAGAGGCGAATATACATCAGAGATTCCAATACAGTGAGGCGTCAAACAAGACGGCGTCTTAGCGCCAAGACTTTTTAATTGCTACATAAATGAGGATGTGAAATTTCTAACTAATTTCAATCTAGAAGTGCCCAATATGAACAAGGAGCTGATCCCAATACTTTCCCAATACTTTCAATGCACCATCTACTGGGAGGATTCAAGTTTTTCTGTACTACCAGAAGTCTAACCATCAATGGTGGGAAAACAAAATACCTGATCCTCAACCGAAAAACCAAACTGAGAGCGACCTTCAAGGTCTACAATAAGTCTCTAAAACATGACTCCACCTACGACTACTTGGGAATAAGCCTAGATGGCAATCTCTTGTGGACACCGCAGCTATACAAGAGTAACATTACCCTGGCCCAGCACACTGGAGCGGTGCTGAGATTTGCCAAACCGTGTGGAAATCATTCAGTAGGCTCAGTAACATACATCATGAAAGCAAGGGCGGCAAGTACATATGGCTCAGGCATCAGGGGTACAGGAAAACCCCATGCATTAAAGTCACTGAAAACTTCCTACGACGGCTACTGCATTTGGGCCGTGCATCAGCGACGGCCACCTTGAGAGCAGATCTAGACATCATAAAATATCGAGGACTATACAGCACTGGCACCAATAAAATATTGTATCTGCATTTCGTTCTACGGGGAGCTCACATCATAGAGATGCACACTATTGGACACAATGATGAATCAAAACTACCCCACAAAACCATGGTTCGCTCACTTATCAAATGTCCTACATAATACTGGCCCAAAAAATATCTGGCGGTATCCAGAAACAATTACGAAGTGTGGTTCTGAATTGGCTTTCAAGGCATACTGGGAATATATCAAACAAGCAAAATTAAGTCAAGCAGGCCCCTTGCTAAAACGATACATGTCATTCAACCAAGAGTGCAGCCCGCAATCTTCTTAGATGTAATTCATCCAGCAGAAAAAAGATCACTCTACCTAAAATTCCGATTGGGTACATTGCCGTTGGCATCAGTAACTACAAGGTGGTCATCAAATACTGACTAGGAATCAGACCTATGCCTGTGTTTCTTGGGAGGCCAGGAAACCCCTTTTCTCCTGCTGTGCCATCATACGTTAAATATACGGAAATATTACTTACGTTCACTCTTTATTAAGGTGAACGTTAGGAAGTGTAATGAAGCTGAAGCTCTTTGCATGAGACCAGATGACAAAAACAGTCTTGGCAGTTTTGTCTTACATATAGGCAGCGTGGCAGTCAAGAAACTGAGTGTAGGAAAGTGCCCCTTTTTGTATGGTTTTGCCAGATACCTGATGCCAACTTTACTGTGTGTGTGCTGGGACCCTACTAACCAGGCCCCAGTACCCGTATTCTTTCCCAAAACTGTACCTTTGTTTCCACAATTGGCACACCTCAGGGCCACATGTAAGTCCCTTGGAAAAGGTACCCCTGGTACCAAGGGCCTTGTGACCAGAGAGGGCCTCTGAGGGCTGAAGCATGTATTATGCAGTCCTCAGAGAGCCCCTCACCTTAACACCCACACACTGCCATTGCAGGCTGCGCGTTTTGGTGCAGACCAAACTGAAGAATAGACGTGGCGCACATCCCTGTGTGCCATGCCCACCAACAATGCCGATGGCATGGGTAAGTCACCCCTCTAAGCAGGCGTCACAGCCCTAAGGCAGGGTGCACCATCACACAGGTGAGGGCATAGCTGCAAGAGCAATATGCCCCTCCAGTGTCTGTGCCCTTCACAGACATTGTAAGTGTAGTTAAGCCATATTGAGTACATGGGCTGGAAGTTTGTCATTCCGAACTCCACAGCTCAAGGATGGCTTTACTGAAAGCTGAAAAGTTTGGTACCAAACTTCTCAGCATAATAAACCCCCACTGATGCCAGTGTTGGATTTATTATAAAATGCACTCAGAAGGCCTCTTAGCTGTGGTACACACCAGTTTGCCACCACAAGACATGTTTCTGGACCCCTGGGGTGGGAGCCTTTGCTCCCTGAGCCCAGAAACTAAGCCTTTCCTGGGCACCGGGGGTCACACCTCCCCTAGGCCAAGAAGGGCCATCCGTGGCAGAGGAGCTTCAAAGGCCTTGCCGCCTTTGTAACACGACCCCCAGCCTCTCCTGCTATCAGGAGCAGGCCCCCTCTTCCTGTCTCCCCTCCTTTTCGGCGGGAAGACAGGCAGGACAAATTAGCACAGCCCAGGTGTGCCCACCTCTGCCAACCCCACCCCTCAGGTGGGAGAGGAGAGGTGAGGCCCACTCTTCAGTGCTCGTCATCTTGCAGATGGCAGGCACTCTCCATTCAGTATTAGGGATTGTGCCCACTCCCCCATGGGGGGTGAGCACACCAAGGGTGTAGTAACCCTAAGGTCAGTAGCCCATTGGCTACTGACCTCGAAACCCCTAAAACGCCCCCTAAATACAATATTTAGAGAGCAGCCCTGAACCAAGAAGAGATTCCGCAATCTACAAAGAAGGACAAAAGAAGACGCCCAGCAGAGGAGACTGCAGAGAAGAACTGACTTGGCCCCAGCCCTTCTGGCCCGTCTGTAGTTTCCAGAGATCCCTCACCAAAAGTCAACGTGTCCTGCAGCCAGCGACCTCCAGAACCCCTGGGAGGACCGACTGCCTTCAACAAAGACCAGATCTCCTGTGAACAACAGCTCTGTTCAAAAGAAACTCCCAAGACAGACTTTGAGCCTGCCGAGGACAAAGAAACCCGATGCCTTGAATCACCACTGCACCGGACGCCTACGGCATGAAACGGTGGCCCACCGGTGCCAGCGAGGTCCCCCAGCGCTCCAGAGTCTGAGTCCACCGTAGGTTGACCCCCCAGGACTCCCCGACGTCGCCTGCAGCCTCTGCACGGAGAAAAAGACACCCCTGCATCCAGCCGACCTGAGCCCTGGAGAAGAGATCCCGAGGTGCACCTACATCCCCGAACCCTCCAACTTACCCGCCCAGTTGTTGGTTCCTCCCGGAAGTCTTTCTGGACCGAGTCTGCAGCCAAAAACCAAAACCAGCAATCCCCATTGAAAATAACAGGGCACCCGATGCCAAAACAGCACCCTACACCCGGCCGCCCCAGTAGCGCTGTGGGTGCACCTTGTGTGCCAACTCAGAACCCCCTTTGCCCTGAGCCTAACACTAGTAGCTTTGCTCCCACAACCTTGTGGCCTGCTTGTGAGCAGCCACCAACCGGAGGCCCCCTATTTACCATTGGGCCTCAGAACTCAGCACTCGGCCGCCCTGGTGCCGCTGAGGGTGCTTTGAAAGTGCATCCTTGACCCTGGGGGAACCCTGGTTCTAACCCTAGAAACCCAACTCCCACAACCAAGTACTTACCTGCAAACCGATAACTTCATTTCCTCCCACAGGATTGCATCGACTGCTTTTCTTTGAAAATTCTTTTAAGTGTGGGGTTGGTTTGCATGAAAATTTGAAAAACTGCAAATGTACAAAAACTGATTAACTTACCTTTACTCTAGGAAATGTCCCAGTGTGATAACTAGGCATATCAAACTGAGTAGAAAAAGTAACTTAATAAGTCATCTGAAAAGTAATGTACAAAGTAATCTCAAAAGTAACTGTAAAGTAATTTTAACTGTTTACTTACCTGTAAACAAACCAATTGCATCCAACTGCATTTCAATTGTATTGCAACCGCGATATACCTGCAAAGTATTATTTAACTCACCTGCACCATGCCTGGCTTGGTTCTAGAAATAAAATAACTGAAAAATATTTTTATACAAACAAATTGGTCTGAGTTCAGTCTGAGTGTGTGACATCATTTCTTGCCCGAGTGTGTACAATAAATGCTTAACACTACCCTCTGATAAAGCCTTACTGCTCGCCAACACTACCACAAATAGAGAGTAAGGTATTATCTACTTTTACCTCTGCCTACCTTTGGGGTTCCACAGGACCCCATGTACACTATACCTTACTTTGGTATTATATACAGAGCCAGCTTCCTACACCTACGTCCTCCTTGGGCACCAGAAAGTAGCGAAAATAGCAACCACAACCTAATTCTGGCATCAGCACTCTCTCTACGGCTCCTTTGGACAAAAGAGCCATCACTTCCTGGCAGAGAAGGGACAGGTGGTCCTCCGTCAGCCGGTCGTAAGTAAGTGGCATGGAGGGAGGGGTAGTCTTAGAGTAGCCCCTCCAGACAATCTGCAAAACTCACCTGTCCGATGTTATGGACTGCCAGAGGGGCAGGTGATGGAGATTAATGCTGCCCAAAGGATGCCGATGATGGTAAAAAGGCAGACTAGGAGGCTTTGAAGGCTGCGGCTGCCGGGGGTTGGTGGACTATCCCAACCGCTGGCCAGCTGATCCACGGGGCCGGTAGGAACCACGTCCGGGGCAATGCACAGGGTGAAAAGCTTGTGTGCTGCGGTAGCTGGGCGAGTTAAGACGTGGCTGTACGCCCCTTCTGTGGCCACGAAAGGAGCAAAAGGCGGATTGAGGGTGACGAGGAGACAAAGAAAAGCCCAAGGACTTTGTTATAGCCCTGCTGACCTTTAAGCGCTCCAGGGCTGAATTTGCCTTGTATTCGAAGATATAGGAGCCATCAAAGGGCATGTCCATGAGTGTGGACTGGACATCCCCAGAAAAGCCTGTCGTCCTCGACCAGGTGTGGCATTACAGGGCCACTGTTGACGAAACCGCTCAGCCTAGTGAGTCAGTAGTGTCTAGTCCACAGTGCATGGTGAACTTAGCTGTATTCCTCCCATCAGCAACAGCCTGGAAGAGCACATCCCGGGCCTCCTCCGGGACTGTTGGTAGCACCTGCGCAACCGTATCCCACAGGGCATGGCAATAGTGGCCCAAAAGGCATGCGGTGTTCACAGACCACAGTGGAGGAAGAAAACATCTTCCCTAGATTTTCAAGCATCTTGGACTCCTTGCCTGGGGGTGTGGTAGGGAATACACCAGGATTTACATGGGACGATGAGGCTTGGACCACCAACCTCTCCGGGGCAGGGTGTTGGGTGAAGAAATTTGGGTCCCCGGGAGCAGGGCGGTGGAGGTGGGCAATCGTCCTGTTTACAGGAGCCCGTGTTGGGCTTGGACCAAGTCTCAAGCAGGACCTCAGTAAGTGCCTCATTGAAAGGGAGAAGCGGTTCAGATGGGGACACTCCGGACTGAAGCACTTCTGTCAAGACATTAGTCTTGACTGCCACCAAGGACAAGTTAAAGTCCAGGACCTCAGCTGCCCTCTGCACCACCATTGAGAAGGAAGCTCCCTCCTCCGAAGCCACGGTAGGGGGAGAAAGTATGTCAGTATCTGGAGAAGTATTCAGTACACTGGCTTCACCCAAATCCTCACTCCAGTCCATTTGTTCTTCACAAGGCTGGTATTTCTCAGGGTCCAGGGACCCCTCCCATTCCTCCCTTAGTCTCTGCCCATAAGAATAGAGCTCAGGCTCCAGCCTGGAAGGCATGGCTCCAGCTGGCGCTGGCGTCGGACGACACCCCTCCAGCTCCGTGTCAGAGTTGGGGATGAGGATGGTGCTGTTATAGGGTGTCGGGAGCATCGGCCTCAGGATCAGAGTCGGTGAAGGTCGAGGTGGATAAACCGGCGGTGATCCAGATCCATCTGTGGATTCCTGGGGCCCGAATAGTGCTGGGCCACTCTCGATGTGGGCATTACTGTCCCTGAAGTCCCTTGATATGCAGGTGGGTCTTCCTCAGTATTGGTGTCCGGACTGGACACAACAAGCCTTGGCTGCTGCTAAGGGTCCGGTACACCAGGTATTAATGTTGTGCGGCTCTGGTTGGTCCTGGCTACCCCACACTTTGAGGGAGGACAGATCCGACCTGTAGGAGCACTGCTACCTCTTCCTGGGCAGCTGCTGCTTCGGTAGTCCCCGTAGGCGGCAGGTCGGTGTACCAGGTCTTGCTTCTTTGATGTCTGCTGCTGCAGGGGAGTACCTGGCAATTTTTGAAGCAATGGCAGCCCTCCAGGTTTGCACAGCGAGGTTCACGAGGGTCGGGTGCAGCACGCAGGCTGGCAGGGTTGACACCAAGTCAGTCATGCTCCTCGGTTCTCGGGTCAGCAGTCTTCTTTGTCCACCTCTTCTTTTGGTCCGTAGAAATCTGAAGTCCTGGTATCGGGGGTCCCCTAAATACTCAATTTAGGGGCATTAAGGGGAAGTGGCCAATGGGCTACTTACCCCTGGGGTCACTACACCCCTAGATGACCACTTCCTTTGGGGAGTGGGCATCACCCTGTCCCAGAATTCCTAATTCCACCACACACAAGATGGTGAAATCCTAAATCTGGTGTTCGCTTCAGTCTTTGGGACCCTCTCTAGTACCTATACAGCAGGTAACAGAGGTACCACTTACTAGGGACTTATAAAGGTGCTAAAGGCCTGGTCACTTGGGGATCAAGTCATTAGAGGTCTTGTTCTGGGAAAAAAAACACTGCACAGGGGACCTGGTTAGCAGGAACCCAGTGCACTTTAGTCAAAGTTGCATAAAATCCCAGGCAAAATGTGTGAGCGTGTGTGTGTGTGTGTGTGTGTGGGAGGGAGGGGTTTACTGCAAACAAAAACCCAGTTTCCTACATGGTTCCCCAACAATACAAGGAGTTCCGCCTTAACCTAGCCCACAACATCCCCTTAGCGGGACACCTGGGGCAGACCAAGACCTGGAAAAAGCTAGTCAATAATTTTTTACTGGCCTCAGATGGGTGAAAATGTGAAGAAGTTTTGTTGCTGCTCTATCACCTTCGAAAGCCAGTGGCAAGGCTCCCCTGATATCACTTTCTGTGGTGGTGACTCCCACTAAGAGGGTCGGGATTGACACTGTTGATCCCCCTAGACCCACAGCCTGCCTCTGGGAAAAAGGTTCATCATGGTGGTATTGGGCCATGCCACCAGATACCCACAAGCCATTCACACTAGGACAGTGTAGGAAGCTGGCTCTGTATATACTATATCAAAATGAGGTATAGTGTGCACAGAGTCCAGTGGAACCCCAAAGGTAGGCAGAGGTAAAAGTAGATAGCACCTTACTCTCCATTTGTGGTAGTGTGGGCGAGCGGTAAGGCTTTATCAGAAGGTAGTGTCAAGCATTTGTTGTACACACTCAGGCAGCAAATGATGTCACACACACAAAGACTGAACTCAGACCAATTTGTTTGTGTCAAAAATATTATTAAGTTATTTTATTTCTAGAACCAAGCCAAGCCTGGTGCAGGTAAGTGAAATACTACTTTGCAAAATCTTATGCAATGTTTTACAGTTGAATGCAGGTTCAAATGCAGTTGGTTGAATTACAGGTAAGTCAATATTTCGAAATTACTTTTCAGTTACATTACAGATTACTTTGTATGTAACTTTTTAGATTACTTTTAAGTTACTTTTTCTACTTAGTGTGATATGTCTAGAGATCACACTGGGACATTTCCTTGAGAAAAGGTAAGTAAATCAGTGTTTGTACATTTGCAGTTTTTCAGTGTTTCATACAAACCAACTCCACACTTAAAACAATTTTAAACGAAAAGTCAATGTATTCCTCTGGAGAAAAATGAAGTTAACGGTTTGCAGGTAAGTACTTGTTTGTGGGAGTTGGTACTCTGGGGTTAGAACCAGCATTCCCCCAGGGACAAGGATGCACTCTTGAAACACCCTCAACGGCACTAGGGCAGCCGGGTGCAGAGTGCTGAGGCCCAATGTTATCCAATGGGGGATAGGGGGCCTCCGGTTGGTGGCTGCTCACGAGAAGGCCACAAGGTTGTGGGAGCAAAGCTCCTGGTGTTAGGCTCTGGGCAAAGGGGAATCCGAGTTAGCAGCCAAAGTACACCCGCAGCGGCGCACGGGCGGCTGAGTGCAAGGTGCTGTTTTGGCTTTGGGTGCCCTGTTGTTTTCAATGGGGATTCTCCGGTTGCAACAAAGACTGCAGGCTCGGGAATGAAGATCTTCTGGAGGTGACCACCAGTTGGAGAGGTAAGTTGGGATGCCGGGACACCGTCGGTTGGGCCACCCAGGCCCTGGGACGTCGGGTGTAGGGCTGTCTTTAGGCGTCAGGCTTTCTTACCAGCTCCGGTCGAGGAAGTCCTCCAGAAAGAGACTGCAGGCATCGTTTGGGGAGTCGAGGTAGGTCAGAGATCCCCAGAAATCAGGTCAGGATCGCCGGGGAGACCTCCTAGTGGTGTTGGGCCACTCGAACTCGGGGCGTAGGCGTCGGGTGCAGAGTGGTGCAGACTCACGGTTTTGGCTGGGGCCAGAGTCTGTTGGTGAGCAAATCCGGTGCTCATGGGAGACAAAGTCTTGGGTTTGGAAGGTAGGGCAGGTCCTTCGGGTTCTTGAAGATGCTGGCTTCAGGACACACTGGGATTTCGCTGGAGCTGGTTTGAGGTGGAGACAGGTCGGTTGGGCTGGGGCCAAGTCTGTGGGCCTCCTCCTCTCCATAGTTTCAGCATGGCTTCTTCAGTCCTTTTCTTCTGGTCGGTTCTTAAATACTAGATTTAGGGGCGTTACAGGTAAGTAAAGGTTGGGACCAACGGGTCCCTTCCTTTGGGTGGGTACACGCCCTATTATGCCACCCTCCAGTGGGAGGGGGTATATGCCTCTCTCTGGTTGGCTGAGTCCCCCCATCTGCAAGATGGAAGGGACTGAGAGTTGGGCTACACCTCGCCTTCAATACTTGGTTTTCCCGCCGATTCTCCAGCCAAAAGTGGGGGTCAGAATCAGTGGGAGCCAGTTGCTGGAAGCAGCAAAGGGCTGGGGTAGCTCACAAAGGCGGCAAGCCTTTGAAGCTTCCCCTTCGTGGACCCTGCCCATCCTGGGGGAGGAGGCTTGGCACCTCGTCCCAGGATGTGCATTGTTTCAGACCCCCTAAAGCAGCAGGCTCTCGACCCACGGATCCAGAAACTTGTCTGGTGGTGGCAGCTGGCGAGCAGCACTCAGCCAGGGCACTAGAGTTAGGTCATTTTTCACGGGGCATCTCTAAGATGCCCTTTTAGTGCATTTTTCATTAAATCCCACACTGGCATCAGTGTGGGTTTAATGTGCTGAGAAGTTTGATACCAAACTTCCCAGTTTTCAGTAAAGCCATTATGGTACTGTGGAGTTCTTAATGACAAAAACTCCCAGCACCATATAATCTTAATGGCATTACTGCACTTACAATGTTTTAGAACTGACTTAGACACTGTAGGGGTACAGGGCTCATGCACCTGTACACTCACCACTGGTATAGTGCACCCAGCTAGAGGGGTGGCTGACCTATGCCAGGGCAGTGGGTTTTAGGCATGGCACACAGGGATGTGTGCCATGTCGACTCTTCACTTTGTTCTGCACCAAAACATGCAGCCTGCAACAGCAGTGGTGTGTGTGTAAAGGTACAGGGCCTCTAACGGTGGCACAATAAGTGCTGCAGCCCTTAGAGGCCTTCCCTGGCCACAGTGCCCTTGGTACCTGTGGTACAATTTACAAGGGACTAACCTGTTGCCAAAGAGTGCCAAATGGGTTTTGTCTTAATGCAGTTTTAGGGAAAGAACATAGGCTCTGGGTACCTGTCTGGCAGGAACCCAGGGCACACTCAGTCAAAGTACATCAGCAGTTTGGCAAAAAGTGGGAGCAACCATGCAAAAAGAGGGCACTTTCTTACAGACAGTCACAGCTCCTCCAGTGGCTAGGGCCCTCCTTGGAATCTTCACCAGGGTTGGGCTCTCTAAGGGGGTCATATCAGATAGGGGCACCAATTTTATGTCAGCCTATCTGAAAGCAATGTGGGATGAGAGAAGCATGACTTATAACTTCACTACCCTTTACGACGATCCCCAATGAAATGGTCTGGTAGAAATATTCAACAAGACCATAAAAGGCATGATCAGGAGTTTTCCTGAAAAACTCAGGAGGAGATGGGACGTTCTCCTCCCATGCCGTTTTGCCTACAAGGCAGTTTCACAGAAAGTAGTAGGCTGCAGTCCCTTTGAGCTACTCTTTGGACACCCTGAAAGGGATCCCTTATGTTTGGTAAGAGGGGGCTGGGAGAGCCCCCTCAAAGAGCTTAAATAGGACACAGTGGACTGACTAAGAAGTAGGCCTTCGTTCCAGGATGGCTGAGTCCATAAAAAAAGGGGGGGATTGGAAGCCAGCCAGGAGCTTGTAAAGCACTGGTATAACCAAGAGTCATCAATGATGGATTGCCAGCTAGGAAAGTTGGTGCGGGTCTTGGTCCCTTTGGCTCCCAGAGCACTTCAGGTCTACTGGACTTGGCCTTATCCGATCTTGGAAATGAAATGGAAAGTCACCTATTTGGTACCCTTAGGAACCCTCACATGGTCATCCATGTCAACAGGCTCAAATTGCACCATCACAGGGCAGACATCACAATGCTCATTGTGACAGATGTAGATGAGGAAGTTGAGCCTCCCCCTGCCTTACTATCAACTAATGCCTAAGATGGTACAGTGGAAGGAGTAGTTCTCTCCTCCACCCCCACAGACCAGCAACAAAGGGACTGCTATCAGTTATTGAAACATTTGCTGGGCTTTTTTTCTCTGACCCCACAGGTGTGACTTCTTGGTATACCCATTAAGTGGGCACCAGTGACAGCTGACCTGTCAAGTGCAAGATTTACGGACTGTCAGATCAGATCAAGGCTAGCATAAAGGCTGAGATTGCCAAGATGCTTGAGTTGGCGGTGATAGAGCCCTCTAGTAGTACTTGGGCTAGCCAAGCAGTACTAGTGCCCAAACTCAAACCCAAAGGAGGGAACTAAGAGATGAGGTTCTGTGTGGACTACAGACACCTGAATGCAGTCACCAAGACTGATGACCACCCTATACCAAGAGCTGATGAGCTCTTATTGATAAGTTGGGGATGCAAAATATCTGAACACCTTTGACCTGACCTCAGGTTATTGGCAGATTGCCTTCACACCCAGAGCCAAGGAAAGTTCTACCTTTTCTATCCCTGAAGGCCACTTTCAATTTAGAGTGACACCCTTTGGGTTGAAAAATGCACCTGCCACCTTCCAGAGGTTGGTGAACAGAGTACTTTCAGGCTTGGAAAGTTTCAGTGCATATCTGGATGATATTGCTGTATTCAGTTCTTCAGGACCTGCAACAGGCAGGGTTGACTATGAAGGCAGTTAAGTGCCAGATAGGGAAAGGATCGGTCGTGTACTGGAGCCACCAAGTTGGTGGAGGCCATGTACAACCTGTCCAGACCACAATCCAGACAATTCTGGCCTGGGGCGCTCCTAAGACTCATTTCCATGTTGGAGCCTCCACAATGAGCATGAGGGACATGTACCTGAGCTACTTGACCAAGTGTAAGGAAATGCCTCTTTTTGTATGGTCACCCCCAAAGTTTAGGACAGATGCTGCAGTTTTTGGACTCAGAGTACCCTAAGGCCTGCTAGCCATACCTCAGTGCCAGTACCCTGATCCTTAAACGTGCATGCTTGATTGGCCAATTGGAAAAAGCTAACTTACTAAGTCCCTAGTGTATGGTACCAGGAGCACCCAGGGCCTGTAGCACTTATTGTACCACCCTGAGTTGGACCACATAAAACGCAGCTCCCGATCTGCCACTGTAGACTGGAAGAGCAGTTTTTTAAATCGCTTGCTCAACTTTGCCGTTACTATCAATGGAAAAGCCCAAATGTCCTTTCTAATATGTGGAAGTCACCCTGCAAGCCTTATTAGTTGTAAAGCAGGATGCAGTATATTAGAAAGTACAACATGTGTTTAACATGTTCAGACAGTAAAAATCTGCAATAGTCGGTTTCACTGGGAGAGAAACTGGTAGCCCCATTGACAACTAAGGAGTTATAGGTGGACTCCTCAGCTGTGCTTTCGTCTAAATGGAACTACCAAAGTTTGTGCTTTAAGGTATCAAACAATTTCTTACATTAAGCTGCTCAAGTCGAAATTATTCAACTTTTAGAAAGTTGCCACTCTGTTGCCCAGTCTTCCAGTGGCCATTTCCAGAGGCTGGCCACGAGACAACCTTCTGCTCACCTGGGGAGATGTATCATTGGCTCACAGGACAGGAATCAATAGAGGTCTGTCACTGGAGGAGTTGCTACCTACTCCTGGCAGGAAGTCAACCACGGTGTTGGCCCAAAAGACGATCTTCAAATGGTAAGCCGCCTTTGAAGGACAAATGATGAACACACTAGAGAGGGTCACTCATTTGTTCAGGTAGACAGGTTGGCGTCGGGGGCAGAGATGGGGAAACACTGGCCAAATTGTTTTTCCTTGGGCATGTAGCCCACAGGTAGCCATACTTTTACTGCAGGCTACCGAGCTCCACACACCAACAGAGGGGACCCAAACATCATGGGAGTGGGCATAATAGAGCGCTCTGGTATAGATAGATGAAGACACACAATTGATGGACGGAATGCAGAACAAATCAAAACATTCACCCCCAGTCAAGAGATCTGGGTTAAATCCATCATTCTTTTGCTCGCCATACCACCCCAGTTTAGACCTGGCCATATGCAAATCAGTCTTGACCCTGTGCCTCATGGGAACAATCCAGCCCGAACTGCCAAGCCAGGTCCTCCCTGGACCGGAAACAAGCATCCTAGGACTGGTTTAGGAGTTTCACCCCTCTTCAGCCAGGATAGCTTGAATCCAGTGGCAAAGTGAGCCCGGGACCCACGTCTGGGCATACCGTGCGCACTTAGGGCGAGGAAGCAAAAGACACACAATTGATGGACGGAATGCAGAACATATCAAAACATTCACCCCCAGTCAAGAGATCTGGGTTAAATCCATCATTCTTTTGCTCACCATGCCACCCCAGTTTAGACCTGGCCATATGCAAATCAGTCTTGACCCTGTGCCTCATGGGAACAGTCCAGCCCAGGGAGGACCTTGCCAGGCAGTTCAGGCTGGACTGTTTCCATTGGGTGCAGGGTCAAGACTGATTTGCATGTGGCTGGGTTCAAACTGGAATGGCATGGGGAGCAAAAAAACGATGGATTTAGGCCCAGATCTCTGTACTGGGGTGAATGTATGACATTGTTCTGCATTCTGTCCATCAATTGTTGTTTTTGAACTGGTATAGATAGATGGCACACTTCAAAGGTAGTGATCAGGCGGGAGGGAACCTAGTAGCCCATTGGCTAGTGACCACAAACCCCCCTGACGGCACCTTCTGGGCATAAAAGGGGCACCCCTGGCACCCAGAACTCTGATCTTGCTTGACTGAAGAAGAGGACCAAAGAAGGACTGCCCTGCTGACCCTGGAACTGGCAAAGAAGAGGCTGCACTGAAGTTAGACTACACCTGCTGCTCCTTAGGGTAGCGAAGGAAAGGAATGTGCCTGCTGTGTTCTGCTCATGAGTAAGTCATCCTCTGAATCCAGCTAGAAGCAGAGACTCCAAGATTCAGTTGGCTGACTTTCAGTTTGAGGCACAGGGCCACAGAAGCTGGAAAGGTCTGCGCGGGCGAGTTCGCTTTTCTCCACAGTACAGCCCATGAGACTGAGAACCGATGCTCAAAAGTTGCATCCGTGTCTGTTGGACCTGGGAGTCACTGGAGTGCAGTTTGGACGCCTAGAAAGAGTCATCACCAAAAGAAGGAAACTGCTGTGTGCCCGGTGACCAGTATTCCAGTGGCGATTGGACTTTTGCTGGACCAAAGAGGACTTTGAGGGACAGCGACACCTGTGGCAAGAGTGGACCGTCAGGTCCGCGAACCAAGGAGTTGCCCCAGGAAGATCTCCGTCAAACACACAGCATCTTCAGCATCCTGTATCCTTGCATCAGGACCACTTCATAGAAGTCAATGGCAAGAGGTCACTAACACAAACTGAAGACTGCTTTGCTTGTTGAGGCAACTTTCTTCGTACCTTGCTTGTCCCCTTGACTGGCTCCCTGCTGGAGTTGGTCACTTAAAGTAACTCTAAGTAACCATTTTCTACTTTGACCAAAGTTTTCGTTAAAAAGTTTCTAAATGTCCAAGTCGTTGAATTTGCCAATGCTTGTTCGCAGGTACGTGAAAATTCTTGATTTGTTTCTTGTAAAATCAATACCTCCGGTGGACCTTTTTAGTTTTGATGTCCATAAATTCATAAAAATATAATTTCTTTTTATAAATTGGTGTCATATTCCTAGTGTCGAATTGCTTTCTTTTTCAATTGTTTTGGTGCTGTTTAAATGCTTAACACCTTGTCCTTTGTGGAAGTCCGACTGCTCGAAGCCACAGCCAACCAGGGTTGAGCTAACGTCTGACAAAGGAAACCTGACCGGTCTTTAAAGGGTTGGTAGTGTATTTTACTGTGAGGTCACACAGCCATTCCATATAAAACACCCCATTTCCTCACATGAATTACAAACGCTCTGCAACTACTGTGGAGGCAATGTATTGGAAATGAATTAGGAACATTGATATAGGAGAGGAGTCTTTGTGGACAAATTCCAACATGAAGTCGCTGTCTTGCAGGAGTGGGATCATTTCCTGTAGAGCGGTCATCTTGAAGAACAAGTTACTTACCTTCGGTAACGATATATCTGTAAGAAACATTAGTTAGTTATAGACTCCTTACCTTAGAATTACCCCCAGGCGTCAGACTGGATCCGGAAAGTTGTTTCGTCAGCAGTACCTCTGCGCGTCGGAAGGTGGCGTCGGTCGGCTCCGCGTCCGCAGTTGGCGTCGTGGTCGCCGGGATGATGTCGCGGCAGCTACTTAGACGCCGCCCTCGTGCGCTGACGTCAGTTCTGTACACGACTTTCCGCGCCAGAAACGCAGAGCCATGCAAGACACTGACCACTGGTGCACAAAACTAGGGTCCTGAAAGGATGTCCTTAACCCTAGAAATCAGTTCGCAGAACGGGGAGGATGGGTGGGGCGGTAACGAATCTATAACTAACTAATGTTTCTTACAGATATATCGTTACCGAAGGTAAGTAACTTGTTCATCTGAAAGAAACACGTTAGTTATAGATTCCTTACTTTAGAATAGATACCCCAGCAATACCAACCCGGGTGGTGGGTCTGCGAACCAAGATCACACCAGAAAATCCTAGAGAACAGAACGGCCAAAGAAGCCGTCTCTCCGGACTTGGCTGTCCAGACAGTAGTTTTCGTAGAACGTGTGCAGCGATGCCCACGTAGCTGCCTGACAGATGTCGTTCAGAGGAACTCCTCTTCCCAAGGCAGTAGTGGCTGCCGTCGCCTGGTGGAATGGGCGCGTAGCCCCACTGGAGGCTCCTTCTTAGCCAGAGAATAGCATGCTTTTATACACAACACGACCCATCGAGAAATGGTTCGCTTGTGTATGGCCCGACCTTTCTTGGCACCCACGTAGCCAACAAAGAGTTGGTCATCCACCCGGAACTGTTTTGTGCGATCCAGATAGAAAGAAAGCGCACGTTTTGGGTCCAGACCGTGGAGCCTCTCTTCCTCTTTTGAAGGATGCGGAGGCAGAAAGAAGGGGGGCAAAGTGATAGTCTGCCCGATGTGGAAGGCAGTGACAACCTTGGGCAGGAAGGATGGGCGAGTCCTGAGGACAACTTTGTCCGGATGTACAGTGAGAAAAGGAGGCTTAGAAGAAAGCGCCTGGAGCTCACTCATTCGTCTGGCAGATGTGATGGCCACCAGAAACGCAGTTTTGAGAGTCAAAAGCCGTAAAGGACAGTTGTGAAGAGGCTCAAAGGGAGCACACATTAAGTAAGTTAAAACCAGGTTCAAGTCCCACTGAGGCATAACGAAGGGAATAGGCGGAAAAAGCTGAGTTATGCCTTTCAAGAAGCAGCTTACAACCGGGGACTTGAAAAGGGAAGGCTGATCTGGAAGCCGAAGGAAGGCAGAGATGGCCGAAAGATAGCCCTTGATAGTGCCCAGAGCAGAGCCCTGCTGGGCTAGAGAAAGAAGAAACAAGAGGACCTCAGAAAGAGGTGCAGAAAGGGGATCCACAGCCTTTGCTGTGCACCATGTCACAAACTTGTTCCAACGGCAGGCGTATAACGTCTTAGTGGAGGGACGCCTGGCTGCCAAGATTACATCACAGACTTCAGGCGGCAGGTCGAAAGACGTCAACTGCCGCCGCTCAATCTCCACGCAAGGAGGTGGAGGCTGGACAGGTTCGGGTGGAGGACCGTCACCTGCTGCTGCGACAGAAGATCCTCCCGAAGAGACAGTCTGATCGGAGGATCGATGGCCATGTTGAGCAGCTCGGGATACCAGACTCTTCGTGCCCAATCCGGAGCCACAAGAATGACTTTGGCCCGGTCGCGCCTGATCTTCTTCAGCACTCTGGGCAGAAGTGGTATAGGCGGAAAGGCGTACAACAGACCGCAACTCCACTCGCGACGAAAAGCGTCGCCTAGCGAGTGCCACCTTGGAAATTCCAACGCGCAGAATTGCTGACATTGCGTGTTCTCTTCGGTGGCGAATAGATCTAACCAAGGCTCTCCCCACTGTTGAAAGAGAGCTTGCACCACCTCTGAGTGAAGACGCCATTCGTGATCCATCATGCACCTGCAGCTGAGTTCGTCCGCCCTGGCGTTCAGGGAACCTGCCAGGTGTTGAACCACCAGGGATATGCCCTGATGTTCCAGCCATGTCCAGAGGCGGAGGGCCTCTTGACATAGGGTCCACGACCCCACCCCGCCCTGTTTGTTGCAGTACCACATGGCGGTGGTGTTGTCCGTGAACACCTGCACTACTCTTCCCCGGACAGAGGGAAGGAATGCTTTCAGTGCAAGACGAATCGCCCGGAGCTCCAGAAGGTTGATGTGGAGCCCGGACTCCGCCGGAGACCAGAGGCCTTTGATCTCCGCCTCTCCCATGTGGCCGCCCCATCCCAGTAGGGATGCGTCCGTCACCACAGTGTGGTCTGGTTGGGGAAGGGAGAGGGATCTGCCATTGACCCAATCCTGGTTCGTGAGCCACCACTGCAGCCGTCGTGCAGTGCCCTCCGAGATCTGGACGCAATCGGACAGATCCCACTGATGCTGCGCCCACTGTAACTTCAGGTTCCACTGCAGAGCCCGCATATGCCACCTGGCATGATCAACCAGCAGGATGCCATGAGGCCCAGCAGCCTCAGAGTCATTCTGACCGAAACCCGGGATAGAGGCTGAAAGATCGGAATCATAGCCTGAATATCCCGGACTCGCTGTTCGGGAGGATAGACCCGAAACCGCGTCGTGTATTGATGGAGAACCCCAGCGAATGCAGGAGGTCGGCCGTAGTCTGGAGGTGGGAGACGACTGCCTGGGGCGAGCCCGCCTCCAACAGCCAGTCGTCGAGATAGGGGAAGACTGAAACCCCTGATCTGCGCAGATGAGCTGCGACCACCGCCATCACTTTCGTGAACACCCGAGGGGCGCTGGTAAGGCCAAAGGGGAGCAAGGTAAATTGAAAATGCTCGTGGCCTACCGTGAACCGTAGGTAACGCCGGTGGGCAGGCAGGACGGGGATGTGAAAATAAGCGTCCTGCAAGTCCAACGCTACCATCCAGTCTTTTGGGACGAGGGCAGACAAGACCTGAGCAAGCGTCAACATCTTGTACTTCTCCTTCCGGAGGAAGCGGTTGACGTCCCCGAGATCCAAGATAGGACGCAGGCCCTTGTCCTTCTTGGGAACCAGAAAGTAGTGGGAGTAGCAACCACAACCTACTTCTGGGACAGGAACGCGCTTGATGGCTCTCTTGGCCAGGAGAGCCGTAACTTCCTGTTGGAGAAGGGCCAGATGATCCTCCGACATGCGGTGGTATCTCGGTGGCATGGCTGGAGGGGTAGTCTCGAAGGGGGAGGGGTAGTCTCGAAGGGGGGGGGGGGGAGTAGCCCCTTCGGACTATTTGCAAAACCCACCTGTCCGACGTGATGGGCGCCAGTGGGGGAGGTGATGGCGAATCCTGCCGCCCACGGGCGTTTGATGGGCCTGAAAGGTCGGACTAGGAGGGTTTGGAGGCTGCTGCGGAGGGGGGGTTGGTGGAGTGGCCCGCCCGCTGGCCCCCGGGACCACGACGGTTGTTCCCACGTCCCCGGCCGCGCAAAAATTGGGTAACATGCTGCGGCCTGTGGCTCTGGGCGGGACGTAGCGGGGCACCCCTTCCGTAGCCACGAAAGGGGCGAAAAGCAGACTGCACAGGGCGGGTGGAGAGGTCCAAGGACTTGGCCGTAGCCCGCGAGTCCTTGAAACGCTCTAGAGCGTTGTCTGCTTTGTCGCCAAAAAGGCGACGGACATCAAAGGGCATGTCCATCAAGGTGTTCTGGACATCCCCTGAAAAGCCAGTCGACCTCATCCAGGCGTAGCGACGAAGCGCTACAGACGTTGAAATGGTCCTGCCCAGAGAGTCGGCGATGGACAGCCCACAACGTATGGCAAACTTTGCTGCATCCCTCCCGGCGGCAACAGCCTGGGAGAGCACTGCCTGGGCCTCCTCCGGACACTGAGGCAGCACCTGCGCCACCGTATCCCACACCGAGTGGGAATAACGGCCCAAGAGACATGCAGTGTTTACCGACCGCAGTCCTAAGCTGGCGGAAGAGAAAATATTCTTTCCAAGGTGGTCCAGATTCTTGGATTCCCTTTCCGGTGGAGCGATAGGGAATGCGCTTTTGAAAGTGGAGGCTTGGACTACCAAACTCTCCGGGGTGGGGTGTTGGGAGAGGGAAGTGGGGTCGCCCGGGGGCGCCGGGCAATCATCCTGTCTACGGGAGCCCCCGTGTTGGGCCTGGACCACGTGCCCAAAAGGACGTTGGTGAGGGCCTCATTGAACGGCAGCAAGGGTTCCGAAGAGCTCGCAGCCGGCTGAAGCACCTCTGTCAGGAGGTTAGTCCTGACCGCCACCCTAGGAAGCTCGAGGTTGAGGGCCTCGGCCGCCCTACGCAACACCACTGCGTATGACGCTCCCTCCTCCGTAGCCACGGTATGAGGAGACAACATGCCAAGGTCAGGGGAGGTGTCCAAACCACTGGCATCCCCGAGTTCCTCTCTCCAGTCCTGTTCACTGTCCAGCCGGTCAGTCAGAGGGTCACCTGACCCCTCCCAGTCCTCCTCCTCCTCCTCTGGATTCCATTCAGGTTGAAAAGGGACCCCAGGAGTGAACAGGGGAACAAAAACCCCTCTTGGCGCCGGATACGGCGTCGGGTGACGACGGTCCGGCTCCACATCGGGATGGAGGCCGGGGTTGACGCCGGCCGGGGGCCCGACGGGCGTCGAACGCTGTGGTGGTGCCGGAGGAAGCGGCGCCGGTGGAGGCGTAATCCGGTCAACCGGCGCTGATCCGGATCCAGGCCTGGATCCAAGGGGGGCCTGCGGCTCCGGGGCCGGAGCCGCCGGCGGAGAAGGCTTAGGCCCCCCCAACCGAGTCCGCGGGGCCCGAAGGTGCGCCGGCGGGTTCGGTCCGCCCAAAGATGGCATGCATCGCTTCGTAGAACGTACAAAGCTGGGCGGGAGTCGCTCCGGGTCCCGGAAAGGGAGGGAAATGAGGAGTCGACTCGTCGGGCTCCGCACCTGCGTCCCTCGTCGGAACGACCGACCAACGAGGAGAAGTCGAAGGGCGACGATGCTTCTTCGACTTCTTCTTATGCTTCGACTTACCCGACCCCGAGTGCGAAGACTTCGATGACTTGGACGAATGGTGGTGGCTCTGCGACCGGTCCCTCGACCTCCCTCGCGACCGGGACCTCGAACGGCGCGGAGCCGACTGCCGGTGCTCAAGCAGCTTTCGGGACGGCTCCCGCAAAGCCTTCGGCGCCATCGACCGGCAGTCGGAGCACGACTTGGGGTCGTGGTCGCACTCCAGGCAAAAGACACACACGCGGTGCGGATCCGTCACCGACATCATCCGATGACAGGAACCGCATTGCTTGAAGCCGGACATCCCTCGTGCACCTTAGGAGTCGAAGACTCGAAAAAGAAGTCGACAAAAGTCGAGAAAAGTCAGTCAAAAAATGACTGGAGGTACCGCTCTTCCCGGATCTGCGCTGGCTGGCGCGGAAAAAGAAAGAACTGACAGCGCGCGAGGGCGGCGTCTAAGTAGCTGCCGCGACATCATCCCGGCGACCACGTCGGAGCCGACCGACACCACCTTCCAACGCGCAGAGGTACTGCTGCCGAAAAAACTTTCCGGATCCAGTCTGACGCCTGGGGGTAATTCTAAGGTAAGGAATCTATAACTAACGTGTTTCTTTCAGATATGAATAGCTTGCAGGAGGTTACCTAGGACCCACAATCTAAGATGGAAAGAAGTACGCTATTCTTGTTCTGTCATTAGCAAGTAAATCAAGTGCAAGCCCTGACATCTCTGATGTAATGGCAACTCCTAGATGACACCCTTGCTTAGCAGGAAGCAAATCTGTTTCAGCAACAGGATACATTTCCTGAAAGTTTTTGAACTTGATGGAGTAGCCATGCAGCACTGTGAACAATAACAAAGTCTGTAGTCACATTACGCTACTTCTGAGGGCAGTCCCCTCAGCTTTACCCCAAACAATGTTTTGTGAGCTGGAAAATGCACAGTGATTGATTAGATACTGAGGAAGAGCCTTGTGAATGGAAGACGCTGCCATAACCCCTAGAGTTCCCTCAAAAACCTCCCCACTGAAAGGACTAGCTTTCTGGGGCTTGCTGTTCTTGTACTTGTTTCCGAAAAGACAGCACGTCTTGAAAGGCCTGTCTTACGAAGTATTACTTGAACTGTTTGTGGACAGCACTGTAACGGTCATTGGTGTTGTAGGGCGTCCATGGACTTTAATGTATAGGTGTCCTTTTTAATTTTTTCAAGGGTCAAACCACATGAGGGCTGAACAAATACATATCACCTAACAAAGTTTGCTGTACTTCAGAACAAAACCCAGAAATATGGAGCCTAGTGTTGTGATGTAAAAGGACACTGGTGTTGAGCTGGTGCAGACAGAGAAGCATTTCCCTGAGTTGGCAAGGATTTTCCTTTTAGAGCCAATTTCTTCACTCTTCTCTAGATATTTTTCAGGAAGAAGCTGTAGGTCATCCATTTCCACCCATTGCACATGGTCATACCATGTGAGTAGTGTGTGGGAGTTTGGAATGCACCACAAGGTCACAATACCCATTGACACTAACTTCCATGGAGTGTTAAGGCACTTGCTTTCTTTATCTGAAGGTTGTCATTCACTAGAGCCTAAATTAACGGCTCTTTCAGAATGTGTGAACTACCATGTAATCATTAGGGACTTAACCTCAAATATAAAGAGGATCCTGAAGAACATCTTTATACCTGCATTCTACTCTAGATGTTATACTCCGGTGCCTTTAATGGATGTTTTACATGTCTATCTTATTCTGGCCGGAACTCTGAGTTGGGCGGTTACAGGACTACCCTGACAGCCAAAGGAAGGAAGTTATGAACAATGCCTATGGGAAACAAGCAACACGAGAAAGCCTGTGGACTGGAGAGAGGAGCGTTGATTTAGAAAATGCAGAGTAGTGTGCTGGCTCAAATGTCAAACTCTAAGTTGTTGTGGTCTGGGGGGGACTGTCATTAGACACGTCACATGATGAGCGCACACAATTGACAATCTGCATTTTTAAAATAATGTTTCTAAACAGGAGTACATTTTGGGCTGTTCTCTAACTTCTGAAAAATGTTTCAATGTGGAAATCATCCCCTTGCTCTATGGCCACTTACACCCCTTATTGACATGCAGCACAATGAACTGCACCCAGGAAGGTTGAAGTATCACGTCTTGATGTTATACTTTAATTGTTTAGTGCTCTGAAGGCTTGTCATTATCTGACTCTAGTATGTGTTCCATGCATCTTCAAACTGCACTCTAGAGTCTTTTTTTTTCACACGATATGACCGCAGAGGCCCAAAGTTAGAACTCTTACCCATACAACATTGGCAGAAATAGTGTGACTGTTTATAGCAGTAGGTTTTTACCAAATCCAGTCTGATGCCTGGGGAGTATTCTGAGCTAAGGACTCTGCGGTTAGATAGTCTCCCTACCAGATAAGGAATTACTGAAGGTAAGCATGCTTGTTCAACTGAGAGACTTTGAGCGTTGCGAGGGGGCTTCTGACGTTGTGGTGCGAGGAGCTTGAGGGATAGCTCCCACTGCGCCTTCAGATGCATGGCACAGCAGTCCTCACAGGTTTTGGAGTCGTGGTCACACTCCAAACACCACAAACACACCAAGTGGGGATCTGTCATGGCACCACATAGCTTTAAACCATCCGGTTTCATGGGTGACATCCTCATACCAGGAGAGACATTTCTCAAAAAGAGTTAAAAAAATAAATAAATAAATAAGTAGTTAAAAAAAAAAAAACAATGGTCAAAAAATGACAGAGTAGCTCAGATCGGATCAGCGCTATCTGCTGCGGAAAGGAATGAACTGATGTCAGTGTGCTGGAGTGGCACCTATACAGGTACTGCATCCTTCACTTGCGGTGTGGACGACACAGATGTGGAGCCAAACGATGCTACCTACCGGCATGCAGGGGTACTGCTAAAAAATCTTCTAGATCCAGTCTGATGCCGGGGGATTATTCTAAGGTAAGAATTCTGCTGCTAGAAGTCTCTATCAGATCACATTTTTGATGAGCACACAATGTATTCCATGGCATTTTAAAGCCGATTTACGGCTGCATTAAAAGAAATTACTGATGCATGAATCAATCACAGTTCAGTCACCTGTAGCAGCACATTTAACTCTAATTCAACATATTTTTTTTTTTACCACAAAGTGGCAGCAATGTTGGACTAAACCACAATTTTTTCACTGCCTAACCTCTTCCAGACTTGAGAAATCCAAAGGGCTGACCTTCAGTGCAGCTTTATTGTCAACATAAACCACCACAGCATGGCTGGCCTGCCACACACAGCTATCCAGTGGTGTACTTAAGTATAAGCATTCTTTCTTTGAGCACATTTTCACCACAGCTTGCAGGGCGTTTGCACTACATTTATGATTCATAGTTATTAATGGCTTTGTTGATGTTTGGCCTATGTATATTCCTGCAGTGTCAAGGAACACTGCTTAGCTGTAGGTTTTTCACATTTTCCTCAACCTCTTACCTGGAGGTGAGACAACTGTATGTTGATTCAAATGAGGGGGGCTAGGTTCTGGCTGAGGCAGTAGCTGTGGTGGTATTTCTTGCTGTGTCAGATGCATCAGAGGTGGGTTGAAATGTGCCATGGCATCAAACATACTTCCTGGGAGTGGCTGATCCATAACTGGGACCTGGGAAGGTATGAAAGGAGGTGGAAGTGGAGGTGGGGAAGTCTTCATCAGTGGCGACACCAGCTGGGGGACCGGTGGCTGTGAGGGCTGAAGCTGAGACTGCACCACCTGCGGGTGAGGGTGATGGTGATGCTAGAAAGAAACAAGATGTTGTACATTAAAAGTGCAGAAACAAGAATCCACAGGCTGCACACCATGACAGACATCCTTTAAATAAGACTGCATACTCTACATATTCAACCTTGCTGCTCTAGGCTGACACTCGAAATTATATATTAAAAAAAAAAAAAACTTAATATTATAGCAAAGAATTGCAAACATGATGCATTAGATTCAAGGCTGTACCTCTTGAGTCACTCCTGATATAATAATGCACTTAAACACTTATTTGCTATCACTTATTTTTAAAATTGAAGAATGATAATGAATTACAGGCTTGTGCAAGCCATTCACCACTCTGCAACTTGTGCTCTCAAACCCTTTAATTCCCTTTCCTTCTGAATCATGGAATACTGGTACCAACAGGTATGTGGACAAAATATTTTTGCCCAGCGCTAAGACAGTTATTTTGAAGCTCTGATGCAGCCACATACCGGCTCTATCAGCATGCTAGCATCCATACCTCAGTCCTTTTCCTATCCAAACACACTTCAAAGGCATGTTAATTAGGTGGGTCATCTGTAGGAAGGGAGAACCACCGACTAGTATTACAGGTTTTTATAGTGAGCTGCTATGTCGTCTACATCTAGCTCACCTGGCTCTAAAAGTCCTGGGTGAGGCTTAGCATACAAATGTCTGGTTTGAAGATGTTACAAAAAAGGTATGCTATGGACCAAACTTAATATTTTCAACATGGCTTGACCAAGCTGGGCATCCAATCCTCAGTTAAAATCAGTTGTGTAATATTTGCTGGAGTACCCAAATTGGGCTCTTTACAGATATATTACGGACTTGAAAAGGCAAAGAAGGAAAGGTAACTTATTTGTAGACATATTTCTGCATCGAAGGAATCTTCATTGAAGTCATGAACGTTAGAATAAATCACTGCTGCATGCGTGGACCCCAGAGCACTTTTCATAGATGTACTGTCCATTGAGCCATCACACAGTATGTCAATGTCCATCTTTCGTTATGATGAGCAGCATCCTGTGAAAGCCAGACATTAATTTGTTTCCCTGGAAGTAAACTGATGAACTCCTAATGGGCCGTTTCAAGCCTTCATTGCAGCATCTGATGTGCAAGAAAGAGGTGAGAATGTTTGCAATGCAGTGAAAAGATGCAGCCAGCTAGGCTTACATTAAAAGATGAGACAAAGCAAACTTGTCTCTAAGACTCCACACGCTTCTCATACTCATGATGCAATTTGCTGGTAAGATGAAAAGCAAAGCCAGTTCTTTTTTACGGTAACACTGTTAATAGAGATAATTTGATATTTACTTTCTAATGCAAACCATACCCATGGGAGTGAGTTGTTTAGGACTTCAATGAAGATTCCTATGATACATGAATAGAACTAAACTTAAGTAATCTTTACTTCTGCATAGGAGGATCTCCACTGATAGTCCTACACGTTAAAATAGATTGGCAAAAGGTGGCTGTTGGGCAGCAGGGAGAAAACAGAAAAGTATATATCTGTTCATAAGTACAGGTATAGCTTGATAAGAGTTTCTCTACTTAAATAGATTTATCACGTTTTCCTGGCTCACTCTAGCATTTGCCCAAGTGTCTGAATCTAAACAATAGTGTCCTGTTTAAGTGTTATTCAATTTCCACGTTGCTGCTTTACAGATGACGCTATAAAAGAACAAGGGTCCCTAAACAAAACATGTATCAGATTTTTACTGACTAAAACAATTATACCCAGATGCAATGTCCAATAGACAAATTAAGAACAAATTTATTAACCACATAAATCAAAATCAGTGGATGAAGACAAAACAAAGGGCACAAAATAAAATAACCAAAAAGACTCGGGCAATAATGTGTGACATAAATCAAGAAAATGGAGAGTAACAAATCAACCTACAGCAGCACTTCTGCCCCTATGTTCATTAATTTATACAATAAATAGGGTCAGTGCGTGTAAGAAACTGGCTCTATATATACTACACCAAAATGAGGTATAGTGTGTATAGGGTCCAGGTGACTCCAGAGATAGGCAGAGGTTAAACTTAGATAGAACCTTACTCTCTAATAGTGGTAGCTTGGTCGAGCAGTAAGGCAGTATCAGAGGACCGTGTTAAGCATTTGATGTACACAGTCAGCAAATGAATTCACACACTCAAGAACTGAACTCTAGGCCAATTGTTTTTGTATAAAAATATATTGTTGTTTTATTTTAGAACCAAGCAAGCCTGGCACAGGTAAGCATAAAATACTTTATAGTAATAAGTTACTAAATGTCGAACAGTTTGAAAATGCAATGGAAATTGTACTTTGTTTGATTTACAGGAGCAGTAGCATGCAACACTTAGCAAATACAGTACATTGGAATGAATAGGCTTTCAGTAAATTGCAGGTAAAGTTACTTTTCCGTTACTTTTTCTAACTCAGTGCTGGATGCCTGGATTCAGCACTGGGACATTTCCTGAAAACAGGTGAGTAAATGCGTTCTTGTTATTCGTGCGATTTTTAAAGAATATTTTCAGATTTCAAAACTCCACACTTAGAAACTTTTGGAGCAGTACATTGAAATGAATAGGCTTTGTCAGTAAATTGCAGGTAAGTTACTTTTACGTTACTTTTTCTAACTCAGTGCTGGATGCCTGGATTCAGCACTGGGACATTTCCTGCAAACAGGTGAGAAAACACGTTTTGGTTATTTGTACGATTTTTAAAGAATATCTTTAGTTTTCAAAACTCCACAGTCGTTTTTGGAAGAAAAATTGTCAATGTTATCCTTTGGAGGAAAAACAGGTTTTCGGTTTGCAGGTAAGTAAGCTTGTACTGTGGGAGTTAAGGTTCTGAGGTTAGACTCAGGGTCCCCCAGGGTCAGTGATGCACTGTTGTTTCACCCTCAGCGGCACTAGGGCGGCCGGGTGCAGAGTGTTGAGGCCCAATGTTATCCTATGGAGGATAGGGGGTCTCCGGTTGGTGGCTGCTGGCAAGCAGGCCACTGGGTTGTGGGAGCAAAGCTTCTAGGGTTTAGGTCAGGGCAAATAGGGAACCAAATTAGCACCAAAAGTGCACCCTCAGCGGCACTTTCGGCGGCCGGGTGCTGTTTTCAGGTCGGGTGCCCTGTTGTTTTCAATGGAGCGCCTCCGGTCAGAAGAAACACTGCAGGCTCGGGGACGAGGATCTTCTGGGTGCGACCACCACTTCGAGGGGTAAGTTGGGATGTCTTGGGTTGGTTAGGCACCATTGGTTTGGGCACCCAAGGCCGTGGGGCGTCGGGTGCAGGGGTGCCTTGGGACGTCGGAAAGTCTTACCCGCTCTGGTCGCGGTAGAGGGGACCCTCTGGATTGAGGCTGCAGGCGCCGTCTGGAGGCTTGAGGCAGGTCAGGAGTCGCCGGATATCGGGTCAGGATCGCCGGAGTGACCTCCTCGTGGTGTTTTTCCAGTCGAGCTCGGGCCGGGTTCGGCGGGTGCAGAGTGGGCTGGATTCGCGGTGTCCGGCCGGAGCCAGAAAGCTGCAGTTTGAACAAGTCCGGTGTTCACGGGAGATTCAGTCTTTGAAGTGAAGGCAGGCAGGTCCTCCCGGGGTTTTTGAGGTTGCTGGCTGCAGGACACACCGGGATTTCGCAGGAGCAGGTTCGAGGGGAGACAGGCCTGTAGGGCTGGGGCCAAGTCAGTGGGCGTCGTCCTCTTGTTAGCTCTGCACGGCTCTTCGGTCCTTCTTCTAATCTTCTTTCCTTGTTTGTTGCTGGATCTGAGGAATGCAAGGTTCAGGGTGCCCCTAAATACTAGATTTAGGGGCGTTACAGGTAGGTAAAGGGCAGGGACCAATGGGTCCCTTCCCTGAGGTGGAGTACACCCCTATTCTGCCACTCTCTCCGGTGGGAGGGGGCAGGAGCCTGTCCTGGTTGGCTGGGTCCCCATCCTCAAGATGGCGGGGACTCGAGGGTTGTGCTTCACCTCGCCTCCCCACCTGAGCGGTGGAGTTGGCAGAGGTGGACACACCTCCCTTCCTCACTTGTTTTTCCCGCCGGTTCTCCCGCCCAAAGTAGGGACCAGTCGCTGAAAGCAGCAAATGGTCTGGAGAGGCTCACAAAGGCGGCATGCCTTTGAAGCTTCTCCTACGTGAACCCTGCCCATCCTGGGGGAGGAGGCTTGGCACCTCATCCCAGGATGTGAATTGTTTCAGGCCCCCCGGGAGCAGCAGGCTCTCGACCCAGGGAGTCCAGAAACATGTCTGGTGGTGGCAGCCTAAGCAGCCACTAAGTCAGGTCACTAGAAGTTGGTCGAGGATTTCAGGGGCATCTCTAAGATGCCCTCTGTGGTGCATTTACATTAAATCCCACACTGGCATCAGTGCTGGGTTTAATGTGCTGAGAAGTTGATACCAAGCTTCCCAGTCTTCAGTTGTAGCCATCATGGTGCTGTGGAGTTCGTAATGACAAACTCCCAGCACCATATACTCTTAATGGCAGCACTGCACTTACAGTGCTTAGGAATGGACTTGGGCACTGTAGGGAATACAGGGCTCATGCACCTGTACCCTCACCACTGGCATAGGGCACCCAGCTAGAGGGGTGACTGATGTATGCCAGGGCAGTGGTTTGTGGGCATGGCACACAGGGGTGTGTGCCATGTCGACTCTTCACTTTGTTCTGCACCAAGACATGCAGCCTGCAAAGGCAGTGTGCGAGTGTCAGGGTACAGGGCCTCTAAGGGTGGCACAATAAGTGCTGCAGCCCTTAGAGGCCTTCTCTGGTCACAGTGCCCTGGGTACCTGTGGTACCATTTACCAGGGGCTGACATGTGGCCAGAAATGCCAATTGGGTTTAGGCTTCAATGCAGTTTTAGGGAAGGAACATAGGCCCTGGGCACCCGATTAGCAGGAGCTCAGGGCACACTCAGTCAAAGAACATCAGCAATTCAGCAAAAAGTGGGGGCATACCATGCAGAAAGAGGGCACTTTCTCACAGTGCGCGAGTGCAAGCTTAGCCCATGCTGTTGTCGCAACTTTTCCTCTGGCATAATGAGCCTTGCCCTCTCCTGAGAGGTGTTTGTTTGCTAGTCAGCAGCTTAAAGTGATGCATGTTACAATCCATCTTCCAATATACTGTTTGGATGTGGCTAAACCCTTTCAACATGGCCATGGTTAACAAAAAAGCTGGTTCCATTTTCTCAGGTTTTCTCTTTTGGCTAGATAAGTGAAAAACTCTTCTAATACATAGTGAATGGAGGGCGTACGTTCTGCTTCTGATAACAGATTGGGAAAGAAAGAAGGTAAAGTAAATAGTTTGGCTAATATGAAAGTCTGAAACTACTTTAGGAGGAACAAAGGATGTTTTCTCACTACAAACATGTTAGAGTGGAAAATAGTGTAGGGCTCTAGAGCTAATAAAGCCTGCAATTCACTCACCCTTCTAGCAGAGGTGATGGCAATTAGGAAGGCTGTTTTACAGGATAGATGCCGTAATGCAGACTTGTAGATTGACTAATAAGGGAAGCCCATCAGTTTTGAGAGAACAATTATCAACTCCCATAGTGGAGTTGGTGATTTCATTGAAGGGGGGCCAGAGGTCTTCAAACTGTTAGGCCTGTCCCCTGGCGGTCTGTGGCTGTGTTCCCAGGGGGGGCACAAATGCCTCAGTATTTGTAAATGAAGATGGCCTATAAGCGCAACTATGCTTATTTGTCACGTTCACAGGCCAGCTTTATTTACATGCAGTGTTGGAAGTGCATAAAAAGTATGGCAACTGTGATTCTGAGCGCTGTGGTGGCGGCGCCAGACAGATGGCTAAACAGCATAAAATATTCCAGAAGTATGTCAATATATTTTCACCTTTAGACAACTGTATATAATTAACGAACACATGCTAAATGGAAAATAAATGCAAATTAAACTAATTGTTGTGAGATGCACTCTTTTACGTTATGAAACCTCAAATTTTTAATGCGATCACGCTGATGTCTGTGAGATCAGAGAGTCTCTGCAGTTTCAGTATCAGTGAGGAGAGTAACCCAAGAAAAGGCATAAAGAAATGGCCTTGACCAACATCTCAATAGGGGTTATGTTGTGCTATGTCATATGTTATGTAATGTAGATGTTATGTTATGTAGATCTGTAGCGCGCACCATCACCTGGAAGGTTATCTTGGTGTTGAGCAGATGAGAGTCTAGCCACAGCTCTGGCATATTGGGACTACTCCAAAACCCAGGTCTTCAGCTTCCTGTGGTATTCAAGAAGTAAGGAGGAGGCTCTTGTGTTTAGCAGCAAGTCGTTCCACGCTTTAGGAGAAAATTAGGAGAAAGCTTAACCGCCAGATCTGGTTTTCCATATGCATGGGATTTGTGCAAGTAGGAATCCGGACGAGTGGAGGAGTCTTGAAGGTTTGCGATAGCAGATGCGATTGTTGAGGTATGCTGGGCCTGGTAGCCTGAATGCAAAGGCTGCATTTTATGCTTCGTGTCATGGGGAAGAGGCCTATTTAAGGTATTCTCCAAGTTTTGAAGATATCGCTTAAAGCATCGTCCTTCAGAACCCACTTGTGAAACGTCTTGCAAAATACGCTGAAAAAACACTGCTCACTGGTTCAATATTCCTGGAATGTGGACCGATGTTCGCGTCAGTTCACAGGCCAGGACCCAGTGCCAGATTGGCTGAGCTTTCATGAAAAGCATAATTGATCTGGTGCTTCCTTGTCTGTTCAGGTAATGCCTGATTCAAACTGTCTGTTTGAATCTGGACTGCGGATCCCTCTTTACAGGGACAGTAGAAAAGCCTTGAAGGCCAGGAGGACAACTCCCAGTTCCAGATACTTTATATGGTACGAGAATTCTTTGACTGTCCACTAATCGCTGCACTGTCAGATGTTGCAAGTGAGCTCCCCATTCCAACCAAGAAGCATTGCATCAGTCACTATTTGTTTATTTATAAAGTTTTATATAGCATGAACATGACCCTTGGGGGTATCAATGATCTCCAACCGCTGCCAGTTCTGCAAGCTGACTCGAGAGCGAGTTTTGATCACTACACTGCCATGCCAGGGATTGTTTTACTGAATATGTTGGAATCAATTTCTTCTCCCAATTGATTCTCTTTTGTCACCACTAGTCCACAAGGCATTCCAGCAGGGATTTCATGTGCAACCTTGCATCTGGGACAATGCAGAAACAGGATTCCACAGATCGTAGAAGAGAACTGATCTGTCTTGCTGTGGGACTGGAATTCTTCTTCAGGAGAAGGCATTGTCCCAGATAGATGATACTTATTTTGTTTTTATAAATTCATTCTTATTTTCAGGTTGTTACAGAAGCACAAACAGAAATATACATACAATACAGGAAATAATAGCATATCCAGCTTCATAATTATACAAAAGTATACAAAACATATTTTCATCATCAGGAAAGGAACATTAAACATAGACATAGAAAGGTCTCTCCTGTCATGAAGCAACACCTAACAAATGATTGTTCAACAAGTACTATAGGGGCAGTTAGTCCTAAGATATATAACCCAGGACAGGGGACTCTATCAACAATTGCCCATTACTGAATCAACACACCCCTGACATCCACATGCTTGCATGGACAGCCTCTAGCTCCACAAATCGTTTTCTCAAGTAGTCTAGACTGATCTAGGGCTCATTTACATTTTACAATAGTTGGGCCATTGGAAGAATGCCAGCATTGAGCTACATCCTGTTTGGCAATGAATAGGGCAACAACCAGGAATAGCTTCTGATATCTCGGTCAGCAGATCGTCCATAATATTAAGTGTGGGTCAAGTGAGACATGGAAGCCCTAAACTTCACTACAGATCAATTCCACAGCATTTAAAAACATCTGGATAACTCTACAACGCCAGACTGCGTGTAATAAAGTGCCAACCTCAGTGTGACTTCTGAGGCATAAGGGAGAATCTTCCCAGTAAATCCGCCAAAGTCGTTCTCATGTATAAAACACCCAGTGTAAATACTTAAATTGAATCAAGCGGAATCTAGTCATGTTTGCAGAGTGCTGCCAGTGCTTCCTTCACCAGAGGATCTATGTCTGCCTCCCATGATTCACAGTGTCTGTCAAAAGTATCTGGTAGCTTAAAAACTAAAATGATAAATAATGCAATTTTATGCTGGTCTCCTAAATCGAATATTGTGATTTTTGCTTTTAGGGGCTGGAATTCAGGGATAACCTTTAGGTTTTGAATGTAGGGAAGTTGTGTATGTCTGAACTGTAGACATTTGTAAAATTGCATCTGCACCAAGCCACAGTCGTGGAAAATATCAAAGGATTTCAGGGTGGTGTGGGAGAGGACATCTCCAAGGGTGAAATACTCAAATTGTTCCAACCCTCAAAGCCTGACAAAGACACAATTTCAGGTAGAAAAACACCACACCACACCACACCACAAAGGGGTTTCCTTGGTAAGGTGCCATTGTCATTTAATTTGTTTCACAGCATCTGATCAGGCCCTCAGGGTTAACATTGTGGCCAGGGGATGTCACGGTGTGTGTACCTTAATATAGTGCACCCCCAAAGCCCAAAAGTTAAAGCTTAAAAGGACGGTTCCCTCCAGTTTTAAACAGTAATTAATTGAGAATCAGAAGCTGAGCAACCCTGTAATATGAGAGAATCAGCCATTGACTGCTCGCCACCATTAGTAGATTGGTAAATTTTGAGCACAGATATACAGGGTGATTGGTGTTGCCAGAAAAAGGATCCTAAAGAGGCGGTAAGCGTGGTAAAGAATCGTTATGGCAGGGCGAAGAGGTAATTCTGTAATATATATTATAGAAGCAAAAGTGCCACCATTTATAAAAACCAGACTTCCGAGCGTAGATGTTATGTTTTCCGGTGGTCAAGACTTTTACAACGTACCTAAAGCGTGGAACAACCTGCTGCTACACAGAAGTGCCTCTTCCTCATTTCTTGAATTACGCAAGAAGCTTAACACTTGCCTTTGAGTAGTCTTACTGGGCCCTAGCTTTGGCTCGATTCACAAATACTCAGTCTGAGGATACCCTCCAGGTCACCCTCCTTGGTGATAGAGCACTCTACAAACCCACATTACATATTTTGGGTAAATGCTAACGCAGGGGTATGAAAGGAAAAATGTTACTTACCATGTAAGCAACTGTTTGTGGAATGTAGTGCTGTAGATTCACATGCTCTGCATATTCCTACCATCTAGCATTGGACTCGGACATGTGCAACTTTTTGCTCTTCAAAGGCTTGAGTCACGAGGTATAGTGACGCCTGCAATTACTTGTAATACGCATGGGCATTGGCTCCAATACTAGATTGTCTTTTCCCACACAGTTAGGATGAAATGGAGCAATGAGAATAACAGAAGATGTCCATGCTAAGAGTAAGAAGCAAAGGCATCTGCATCAACCTGAGGCTTCCAGAGAGGAATGGTGGGCACATGTCAATCTACAACATTTCGTGCCACAAACAGATGCTTATAGTGTACCATTTCCTGTTATTGGCATGTGTAGCTGTAGATACACACAATCTGCACAGACTGCAAAGCAGTTCTCCCCTAAATGGTTGCTAGCCAGAGGATGAAGCAGAGGACTGGAAAAGTGTACGAAGGACAGCGTGGCCAACGTTAGCTTGTTGGTAAGATAACACATCCATACAGTAATGCTTGGTGAAAGTGTGTGGGGTGGGCCAAGTCGCTGCCTTAGATATGTCAGCTATAGGGATGCTACCTAGTAAAGCCTTAGATGCCACCTTTTTTCGGGTAGAGTGGGGCAGGCAATTGACTCTTGGCTTTAGCGTAAGAAGTTTGAATGCATTTAATCAACCATCGGGCTATAACAGAGAGCATGGCCTTTGTGTGGTTTTCAGAGAGACACAAAAAGCTGTTCTGTTTTGCGGAAGGGTTTTGTCCTGCAATGGAATACACGAGGGCACTCTTAACGTCTAGCGTGTGAAGTGCCCTTTCTGCTACAGAAACTGGGTTTGGGACAAACACTGAATCTGATGGTTTGATTAATGTGGAAGATACTACCCTTAGGGAGGAATATTGAATTTGTCCTAAGGACGACCCCATCATTGTGCACCTGAAAAAAGGGTTCCTCTAGGGGTGAGTGCTTAAAGCTCACTGACTCGCCTGAGAGAGGTTATGACCACTACAAAGGTCACTTTCCAAGAGAGAGAGAGCGAGAGCAATCGGCACGAATGGAGGGGGTCGAAAGGTGGACCATGAGTGTGTGAGAACAATGTCAAGGTTCCATACAGGGGGTACCCTGGGTGGAATGACCATTTAAGTTTTTCCATGAAGGCCTTGATCACAGAGAACATTCTCTCAAGTGGCTGACAGAGCTACACAAGCTACCTCCACCTCAGGCCCCCCGGGTGGCCATCGAACTCCCCCAAGCGCCTGTCCAGCCAAAAGTGTGGTGCAAAATTAGCTAAACGGGGGATTTCCCCAGTGCCCGGCACCAGTTTGGGCGAGGAAATGCCCGCCCTGAGCCAGGATGATGCAAGACTTCAGAGCTGGTAGGCTGGCGACTGTTGAAGATATATCCACCATGTTCACCATGAGTTACAATATTCAGCACCAGTTGCCTCTTATGCCTGAAGTCCACTTTGCTAGATGCAATGCTGCCAACCCCCCCCCCCCCCCACCTTGTCTATTACCAGAGAAGTGCATTCCTCTCGACGTGAAGTTTTGCCAAAGAGTTCTTAGATTTCAACAACCTCGTTGATAAGGGTACTTTTGTTTTTGGGGGCACTGTTGCGGTTGAGAAGGAAAACGCCAACAAGAAGATTGAACTCTACATTGGTAGTACCTCAGATCTTTAAGTGTGAACTGTTCTTTGAAGAAAAACTTTTCTTTCTTTAAGCCCTATTGCCTTCAGAGTCTCCACCTCGTTCTTTATCTTCAATGTCTCATCCTCTGTGTATTGCCTCTAAAAATGGGAGGTTTATAATTTTAAAGTGCACCTCCGGTGCTTAGAATCAGTCAGGAGGATTGGCGTATGTAAACTCCATGACGGTATGCCAATTCTACATAGTTATCTGCTGCATTTATAACCTGGTTAGAGACCAGGGTTTTCCTACAATATTTATATGAAGTCTTGTTGGAGATATTTCAGCAGGTTGATGAATGCTCCCATGCCATTGCATATCTATCTCTGGTCCATTTCTAGAAGAGCCACCGCATGGGCATTTTCATGTGCGCAGTTGCCGTTCCACACACTTTTCTATCAGTAGTGCCCAGATGCTTACTTTCTCACCCAGGAGGAGCTTTTGTTTCCAAAGCTCAATCATGCCTTTGTGTCACTGAGGTTGCCATAACCAAATCTGTTTTTTGTTTAGTTTTTAATAAGTTTTTCTCTGCAATGTCAAGGATAGGCACTAATGGTAGCAAAGGTTTCGGAGTTGCTCTTGGCTGTTATGTTTCTATAATTAAAGAAACGTTGGCTGTGGACCCTCCGAAGGAAAGTTAAGTTTAGCTACTCCCCTAGCTATAACATTGTGCCAAATTATGTCATCAATAGGAGAAACAAGTGAGGAAGATGCAGTTGGTGAAGTCAGCATATAAGATGATTGGTAATCATCCGTTTCTGAAAAAGGTGATCTGGAAAGAGACTCTCTCCTTCTTGATGAGGAGATCGGAGGGAAGAAACTGGAGATCCACAAGAAGAGATTAGACCTGTCTTTTATGTAGTGGTGACACGGAGGGTGGTCTCGATACAGCCCTGAAGCAACAATTGTAATGGTTATAGGGGAACCTGAAGGGGATTATTAGCCTCACTGGTCTGCTGGGTAGTGGATGGGCATCTGGGGATAAATAAGACGCAGGTTGAGGAGGTTTAGACCAGCACTCTTAATTTTTTCTTGAAGTTAAAAAATGTGAGGTTACACCTTATATACAAGATGGAGGCAGACGTGAAGCAGCAAAGTTGAGGTCAATTACATAATTGATGGTGACAGAAACACTGTCATATATATTGTCTTCGTAACCAAAGGTTAGTCTCAGTCTTTTTGATTTCAATGGTGATGAGGACTTTGAAAAAGAGCCGCCATAGGATTCCTTCAATGTCGACAGGTGACGTCGATCGGAGATTTGCCTTACGCATCTGCGATGGGAAACCTATTGACGTCTGGATCGACAACGGCTTTGATATCACAGATGGCTTTGTAGACAGTGAACGGTGATAATTCTTTGACGGCGGGTAATGCTCCAACATCCGCTGTGAATATTCTCCACGCCACTGATAATTAGACTTCAAACTGGCCTTTGACCGAGAGCACGTTGGGATTGATACCCTTGGTGCTTAAGACGCCTATCTTGAATATTGTTGAGAAAGAAGTCCATTTTTTCCTGACAATCTCCTTTCTTTGGATCTTCTTCTGTGAGAGTCCTCTTCAGAAACAGGCTGTCTTTCATAGGAAACATCAAAGCATGATTTTTCCAGCCTTCTCTTTCTTTCTTGCGCCGCTCTCCTGTGCTTCATCATTCCTTTGAGCCTATTGTATCTTGGGCCTTCAAAGTCCTTTTGGACATTTTTTGCAGATGTCTCAAACTTTTATAGAACGTGAAACCAGCTGAGACACCAGACAAACCTTGTGTAGCTGTTTTTTCCTCCACAGAAGAGGAACCTCAAAAAAAAAAAAAAAAAAAATCACTACACTTGACAATGATTTTAAAGAAGTCGATAAAAAGTAAAGAGTCAAAGATTTGCTATTGATTTTAAGTCAAAAGAGGCGTGAAAGCTCACAGGTCCTACTCACAGGCATCACAAAAAAGAACTGCGGCTGTGAGAAATCGGCCAGTAGAATGAATCATGATATGAGAAGCTCCTGAACTCTTAAGGAGACGGTACGCTTTTTCTCATCTTTTAAGGTAAGCCGATCTGGCTGGATTTTTTCTATTATGGACATTTTCACCACTTTCGTGCACATCAGATGCTGCAAAGCACGCTTGAAATTGATCATTAGGGGTTCATCAGTTTATTTCCTGGTAAAAAATGTAGTCTCAAACTGGCTATTACAGGATGCTGCTCATTATAAGGAAAGATGACAGATGATACCATGTGTGACGTTTCAATGGACCACACATCTCTGATAAGTGCTCCAGGGTCATGCATGCAGTTGCTTTTGTTCTTAATTGCATAGGCCCGGGTGTCTTCTGGAATGGGATCCCCCTACATCTGTACTGCTCTAAACAAACCTAGTGCACTAAATAGCTTCAAAACCAGCCTTGAATGGTAATGAATGGTAAAGAGTACCTTCCATAGCACTTTAGTACTATACAAATAAAACCTGAGAGCACCTCCAATGTAGAAACTATGGAGGGTTTTCTTGGTATGTGTCGCGGGGTTCAGAAACACAGGAATAAATATAGCCTTCCTGATATGAAACTCCGATAAAGATATCAGAAAGAAAGCAGTACATTTCTAAAGACTGCTTTGAATTGGGGAGAGGAGTTGGCCTAACGGCTAGGGCGGTCGACCTCAGAGCTAGGGAACCAGGTTCGAGTCTCGGCAGGGACGCACAACATCCTGTGATTCTGGGCAAATCACTTAATCTCCCTGTGCCTAACAAAAAGGAATGTGTCCTCATGTAACGCAACCGGTGCTCGTGTAAAGCGCTCTGATACCCGATTCGGGTCAAGTTTGCGCTATATAAAACTCCGTAAAAGAAAAAAAAAAAAAAACATTGATGAAAACATTTTAACATTCTCCAGCAAACAGTGATTGAAGCTAACATGCACTTCTGGCAGAGGTAACTGATACAAGAAATGCAGTTTTACATAACTCAGCTGAAAAATAACTCATTTGCAGGCAAAAATTATAAAATCAAACTTCATCTCAAACTGGGTGTGGTCGGCCAACTTTGAGAAGGCAGTAAATAGCCCTACAAAATGCTCACCAACAATTAAATTCTTCCAGGAAAAACACATTTGAATTTCTGTAAACAGAACAAAATAAGACTTGCAAAATCCCATCTTAAAACAGAAGAGAAGCAAATACCAGTCTTCCAGGTAAAAGGTTATCTTGTAACAAGAAAAGAAAATGTCACTTACCTGTAAACAACTGTTTGAAACGTGTCGTGTTGTAGATCACATACTTACACTATCCGACCATCTATTGTTGGTTTTGGAGATATTACAGCTTGTTTACTTAAACGAATATGGAATAGTTTACCTGTAACTCCAGTTCTCTCGTAGGGGAATTTCCGTTATAGTCATAAGCACTGAATAGTCCCACCCACGTGCGGGGACCCCAGAGCACTTTCACAATATATCTTCTTAAGTGTAGATGTTCACCTTTCTTCAGGAAGGCCTGCAGAGTCCCCCAAGAAAGAAAATATTATGCAGCCTATAGGACTAGGCTATAACGGCCTAACTTTTCATCTTGTATTCAAAAAAGCGTCCAGGAGAGTAACATATGTGTATAATTTCATGATGTTTTAATATAACAGCATAAATCTCTTTCACAAACACTTTTTGATAGAGCATAGAGATCAAGACAAGAAGGGCAGTGTAGCCCTTATAGGCTGTCATTCTATGAGATAAAATTTGAGGCTGTGCCTGTAAGAACCCAGGGACCACCAGTATCCCATCATGCTGAGCAGGTGGCCGTTGCTTCAATTCTTTTTGAGGCGATGCGTGATGATATATGGGCCCCATGATTACTTCTGTCCACTCCACAAGGGTTGCTTATGACTATAATGGAAATTCCCCTACAAGAGAACTGGAGTTACAGGTAAGAAACTATTCCTTCTCTCATAGGGGATTTCCATTTATAGTAATAAGCACTGCATAGAGTAGCAAGCCCATCCCTACTTAACGCGGAGGATAAGACAGAGTGAACTAAGGTAGCCCTTCAAGCAAATAGATTTCTGAGGGACGCCTGTCCTTCTGAGCGTCTGCTCTAGCATCAGAGTCCAGGCAGCAATGTTTGGTAAACGTATGGACAGATCTCCACGAGGCTGCTTTGCAAATATCTGGTATAGGGATATTCCTCAATAAAGCAGCTGTAGTCGCTTTACCTCTAGTGGAGTGTGCTTTAGGTTTAGCTGACAGTGTCTTGTTAGCTTTTTGATACCACAATAGGATACAGGAAACTATCCATCGGGAGATGGATTGCTTGGAAGTGGCTAAACCTGTATGGACCGGACCATAGTTGATAAACAATTGGTTCGATCTGTGGATGTCCCATGTCTTATCGAGATAGAGTTTCAAAACTCTCCTCACATCCAGGGAATGAAGAGTTATTTCAGCTGGAGTAGAGCGATTCTGAAAGAATGTTGGTAATGATATGGTCTGATTAGAATTATGTTACTTACCCTGTAAGCATCTGTTCTTGGCATGTAGAGCTGTAGATTCACATGCTTTGCATACTCCTGCCATTTAGTGTTGGGTACTGATGTTTGCAAGTTGTTGTTCTTCGAAGGAGTCTTTTCCAGTCACGGGGCAAAGTGACTCCTCCTTTCGGTGATAGTGCGCATGGGCATAGACTCCACTGTTAAGATTGTTTTCCCGCAAGAGGGCGAAAATGGAGTGAGCGTAGTATAGAGATGTCCATGCATGTATAATATAATTATTAAGAACTGCAACAACCATAGGTGTCCGGGGAGGAGGGAGGGCGCAAGTGAATCTACAGCTCTACATGCCAAGAACAGATGCATACAGGGTAAGTAACATAATCCGTTCGAGGCATGTGTGCTGTAGATACACATGCTTTGCATAAACTATATAGCAGTTCCCTCCAAAAGCGGTGGCTAATCAGTGGGCGTTACAGTTGTTTGAAAAAGTGTTTTAAGCACTGCTTGTCCTATATTGGCTTGTTGATGTGCTAATACATCCACACAATAATGTTTGGTAAATGTGTGTGGTGCAGATTATGTAATTGCTTTACAATTGTCCGCTATCAGAATGTTACTTAAAAAGGCAACAGATGCTCCTATTTTACGAGTAGAATGTGCTCTAGGAGGTATAGATAAACTTCTTTTGGCTTTAATATAGCATGCCTGGATACATTTAACAATCCATCTAGAAATACAAGATTTAGAGTTAGTTTTTCCTTTATGAGGGGAGCAAAGGCAACAAACAGTTGTTTTGCGAAAATCTTTGTTCTATCAATAGAATACAATAATGCTCTTTTAACATCTACTGCATTTAGTGCTCTTTCTGCTACTGAATCAGGTTGAGGGAAGAAAACACGTAACTCAACTGATTGGTTAATATGAAAAGCAGAGACTACATTTGGAAGGAACTTTGGGTTTGCTCAAAGAACCACTCTGTCTTTATGGAGTTGAAGATTGGTTCTTCTAAAGTTAGTGCCTGAAGCTCACTGACACGTCTAAGTGAAGTGATAGCAATCAAGAAAGCAACTTTTCAAGAAAGGAATTGCAGTGGACAATTATGCAATGGTTCAAAAGTTGGACCCAAAAGTCGTTAGAACAATATTAAGGTTCCATACAGGTGCAGGGGGCACTTTTGGTGGTATTGCTCTTTTAAGGCCTTCCATAAAGGCTTTAATCACTGGTACTTTGACTAGAGATAAGTGTTGTCTGTTTTGAAGATATGCAGCTACTACTGCAGGCTGTAGACGTATGGTTGTGTATGCAAGGCCTGCACGTTGTAAATGCAGTAGATAACAAATAATTTGTTGTATAAAAGTATCTAATGGATCAATGGTTTGGTTATTGCAATATATAACAAACCTTTTCCATTTTGCTACATGGCATGCTCTAGTAGTAGGCTTTCTTGCTTCTTTAAGAATTGCCATGCAATCTGGTGGTAAATTTAGGTATCCAAACTTTATGACTTCAAGAGCCAAATCGCTAGGTTGAGCTCCCTGGGGTTTGGATGTCTGATTTCTCCATGGTTCTGAGTAAGAAGGTTTTAGGTGAGGTGAAGCTTTGGATGTGGAACATCTGAGAGTTCTAGAAGTGTGGTGAACCATGGTTGACAAGCCCATGAGGGAGCCACTAGAATAAGAGTGAGGGATGTTTGTCTGAGCTTCTCAACCAGAAATGGAACAAGAGGGAGAGACGGAAAAGCGCAAGCAAATATCCCTGACCAATTCATCCATACGGCAATGCCTTTAAATAGAGGATGTGGGAACCTGGAGGCTAAGTTTGGGCATTTTGAGTTCTCTGCTGTTGCGAAGAGATCCATTTGTGTTAGTATGGGAAGAGAACTTGGGGGGTGGAGTTCCCACTCGTGGACCTGTTGCCGTATCCTGCTGAGGAGGTCGGCAAATTCGTTGTCCGTCCCAGGAAGGTGTTCTGCGAGCAATTGGGTTTTGTGATGTATTGCCCAACACCAAATGGTCTGAGAGAGGTGTGATAACTGTAGAGAGAGTGTCTTCCCCTCCCCGTTTTAGTATATAGCTGTCATATTGTCCGTCCGGACTAAGACAACGTTCCCTATCAGGTGAGGAAGAAATGCTGTGAGCGCTGGGCGAACAGCTCTAGGTAGTTGATGTGGAGACTTTTGTGTTTGGTGTCCCAGAGACCCTGAACTGTTAGATGTTGTAGATGGGCACCCCACCCTGTAAGGGATGCTTCCGCTGTGAGCAGGACTTGTGGAACAGGGTCGATAAAGGGCCGCCCCTTTGATAAGTTTTGGGTGTTCCACTACTGCAGAGAGTAATGGGTGGGGCGTCTACCAACACTAGATCTTTTAGCTGACCCTGTGATTGATTCCATTGTCGTGCCCAACATTCCTGTAGAGGACGCATGTTTAATCTTGCATGAGGTACTATGGCAATGTATGATGCCATCAATCCTAAAAGTTGCATGAAAGTTCTTACTGTTAGATATTGGTTGCTTTGAAATTGTAGTTGCAGTGTTTGAAAATTGTGAATTCTGGCTGCATTGGGATAGGCTAAACCTGTTTGAGTATTTAGGATATCACCGGGATAGGGTTGCAGCTGTGTAGGTTGAGGGATTTTTGCACATTGATAGTGAATCCCAATTGTTGAAGGAGATTTATTGTAATTTGAGTGTGTTGTAAACACTTGAGATGTGAGTTGGCTTTGATGAGCCAATCGTCTAGATATGGGAAGACATGAATTTGTTGTCTTCTTAGGTGAGCTGCTACTATTGCTAGACATTTGGTGAATACTCTGGGTGCCGTAGATACTCCAAATGGGAGCACTTTGAATTGATAATGTTTTCCTGCTTGCACAAATCTGAGGTATTTGCAATGTGCTGGGTGAATAGGGATGTAAAAGTACGTGTCCTTTAAGTCTAGTGCTGACAAAGTCGTTTTGTTGTAAGAGGGGAAGCACTTGTTGAAATGTGACCATATAAGTGTTCTGATAGTATGTATAAATTTAGACGTCTAAGATCCAATATTGGTCGTAAAGAACTGTCCTTTTTTGGGATTAGGAAGTAAAGTGAGTAAACCCCTGACCCATGGTATTGTATTGGGACTGCTTCTATAGCTCCTTTTGTTAGAAGAGCTTGTACCTCTTGTTTGAGCAGTTGTTGGTGCTCTAGAGAGAGCCTGTAAATGCGAGGTGGAATATTGGGAGGATTGCTTGTGAGCTCCAGGCAATAACCATGTTGGATAATGTCAAACACCCATTTGTCTGATGTTATTGATTGCCAAATGGGAAGAAATTGATGAGCTCTTCCCCCGACAGGTGTATGTTGATCGGGTTGAATTGTTATGAAGTCACTGTTTGTTGGGAGATGGAGAGGTATGTGTTGGAGTACCTCTACCTTTAAAATTGTTCCCTATGTAACCGCCTTTGTAAAATCCTCTAGAGGGGGAGGATTGATTCTGTGGTTTATAGGAAGATGTGTTGGCAACTGTGGAGGTATTTTTGGAGCCTCCCCTATAAAATGAGCAGTAAAAGGAACCTCTGTTAGAGGGGGACTGTAGTGGCCCCATAGATTTTCTACTTCTGTATCTTTCTTAATGTTTTCAAGTGATTCATCCACTTGAGGACCAAATAGATGTTTTGTCGAATGGGGCATTTAGTATCGTTTGTTGTACTTTTGGGTAAAAACACGAAATTCGTAACCATGTGTGTCGTCTGAGGAGAATACTAGGTGTTGACTCCTCTGTCCTCAGTATCAGCAGCATCTAACGCATGCCTAATAGAGGAATTAGAAATTAGTTTTCCCTCTTGTACTAGTTCCTGCCCTCTTTTTCTGTGTTCTTCTGGGAGATATTGGAGTAAGTCTTCCATTTTGTCCCAGTGGGCCCCATCGTATCTAGCCAAAAGACCTTGTGTATTGGCTATACACCAGTGGTTGGCTGATTGTGCAGCCACTCTTTTACCTGAGGCATCTATTAGCTTGGATGCTTTGTCGGGAGGTGGGGCATCCCCTGTAGTTTGAGAATTTGCTCTTTTACGAGCAATGGATACAACCAAGGAATCTAAAGGAAGCTGTCCCTTAATAAAAACTGGGTCAGATGGTGGGGGTTTATATTTTTTATCCACCCAAGGTGTTATATTATGTGCCCTGACTGGATCCTTAAAAATGTCCTCAGAATGCCTTACCATACACTTTAACATAGGTAATGATTGTGTTGTCCTATGTGTGGTCCCTAATGTTTCGAATTAGAAATCTACCTCCAAACATTCCTTTTGTAAGGTAACTCCATGGTATGTAGCTGCCCTGGCAATTAACTCCTGGTATGAGGTGTTGTCATCAGGAGGGAAAGGTTTAGCAGACTATAGATCTGGGTCTGTATCTGTAGGAGGATCTATATTGTAATCATCCCATTGATCTGGTGGTGGTTGTCCATAAGTGTCACCCCCATCCCCTGTATCAGGATCTGTACGTGGAGAGTCCTGTTGTTTGATGTCTAGCGGGTCTGCTGGTGAAGAGGGTGGAGGGGAAGTAGCAATAAGATGAAGAGGACTAATAGCCATGTCCTCCTTTTTAAGAGGGATTTTATTTCCAACGTCTATCTTTCTTTTGGACGATGGTATCACTGGTTTTGCTGTAATATGTCCAGTGTCTGGATTTATATTCAGTTTTTTCTGTTTTGGATCCAGATTTTGTTGCATGGTTTCCAAAATTGACTCTGGAGGCTTTTGAAGAAAATCTTTTTGTTTCAGTGCCGAAATTTTCGGTACCGAGCTGGATTTGTCTTTTTTGTCTATTGGGCCAAAGCTTTAGGTGCTGAAATATCTTGACTTGAGCCGGAAGGCTTGACTTGTGCTGTCGCTGCTGAGGCAGAGGGCGGGGCATTAGAATCAGTGTCTTGGTGCCTACGATGGCCAGATGGCAGTGGTGGCACGGAAGCCTTATGTTTGATGGAAGCGGGTTTTGTGGGTAAAGGGGCTTTGGTACTTCTGTCACCTTGACCGGCTGGAACGTCTTGGGACTCCAATTCTATTTCCAGCTCGGAATCTGAATCTTGGATGGAGAAGAAATCTTCTTCCTCCACTGCCGACGCTTCCATTTCTTCCTGGTCGATATCTTCTCCAAAGATATCGGGAGTCTCTCCGATGTTTTGTCGCTGCATTTCTTTCCGTCGAGCCTGGCAGTTTTGGAGGGTCTTTTTCAAGCAGAATGAGTGACCGGCGTCGCAGTCTTCTTCATTGTGCTCTGGAGATAGGCACAAGTTACAGACTTTGTGAAGGTCGGTGCGCAGATATTTGGAATGGCACCGAGGGCAGAATTGGAACGGAGTGAAAGAACGGGCTAGGCCTGAAGGCCGTGGTTGGAGTTTTGTCGATCCAACTGTGATAGTTTTCCGATTTTCGACACGCGGAGGATGGGAAAAAGCATTCGAAATAATACCGACGAGGGTACAGTGGGTTGTGAACCAAAGGGATCCAGACGAACGGTCTCAACCAAGAGCAAAGCAAACCACGTCCAAACACGATGACGGAAAGAAAACAACCTAACAATGGAGTCGATGCCTATGCGCACTATCACTGAAAGGAGGAGTCACCTTGCCTCGTGACTGGAAAAGACTTCTTCGAAGAAAAACAACTTGCAAACATCCGACTCAAAACTAGATGGCAGGAGTATGCAAAGCATGTGTATCTACAGCACAAATGCCTCGAACACATAGAAATCAGAAATAACCTTAGGGAGGAATTTCGGGTGAGTTCTCACAACCACTTTGTTAGAGTGGAAGACTGTACATGGTTCGTGAGAACAAAGTGCTTGGATCTCGCTAACCCCTAGAGTTGATGCTATTGCTACAAGGAAAGTGGCCTTCCAAGAAAGGTGTTGCAGGGAGGCTTTGTGAAGAGGCTCAAAAGGGATCCTGCATAAGACGAGAGAGTAATATGTTCAGTTTCTAGGGAGGTAAAGAACGCCTAATGGGAGAGAAAACCTTCTTCAACCCTTCTAGAAAATCCTTGATTTCGGGCATTTTGAAAAAAGAGGTTTGTATAGGACATTTTCTGTAAAATTGAGTTAGAGAATTGTGGCACTCTCTTGTAAAAATATTTTGTGTCTTTTTTTGAAGGTAAACCTGGTGTAGGGTGCCAGTGGGTATAGCCCTCTAATCAGGGGCCTAAAATCCAAATGACCACAAAGTGCGTTGTTGAAGGCTAGATCAACGTCCCCACTTCGCACACCATGAATTGTGTTCAAGTATTTATATTCTTTCATATCATTTCAAATTTGGCATGAAATATTATTCAATCATTGTTTCAATATCGCGTTCGTGTTTAGTAGTCACACATAAGAATGTAAACCAGTTTAAGTTCTTATGTGCGACTACTAAACACGATGAACGCGATATTGAAACAATGATTGAATAAAGTATTTCATGCAAAATTTGAAATCATATGAAAGAGTATAAATACTTGAACACAATTCATGGTGTGCGAAGTGGGGACGTTGATCTAGCCTTCGACAACGCACTTTGTGGACATTTTCTGTAGGCAGTAGGGGCTGCAAGGTGAACCTTTATAGAAGAGAATTGCAAGCCACATTTTGCCAAATGGAGTAAGTATGGAAGAATGACATCTTCCTGGCAAGATGTAGGGTCCACATTGTAGGAAGCTGGCACTGTATATACTATACCAAAGTGAGGTATAGTGTGCACAGAGTCCAGTGGAACCCCAAAGGTAGGCAGAGGTAAAGTTAGATAGCACCTCACTCTCTATTTGTGGTAGTGTGGTCGAGCAGTAAGGCAGTATCAGAGGACAGTGTTAAGCATTTGTTGTACACACCCAGTCAGCAAATGAATTCACACACTCAAAGACTGAATTTCAGACCAATTGTTTTTGTATAAAAATATTCTTTTAGTTATTTTATTTTCTAGAACCAAGCAAGCCTGGCACAGGTAAGCAATAAATACTTTACAGTAGTGATGCAGTTTGTAAACAGTTTGAATTGTAATCGTATATGCACTTTGTTTTGACTTGCAGTATGGTTGCAGAGAAATGCAATACTTTGTAAATACAGTACATAGACTTGAATGGGCTTTTCAGTAAAATTACAGGTAAGTTACTTTTGAGATTACTTTTCTTACTCAGAGTAGTATACCTGGATACTACTCTGGGACATTTCCTGTAAACCGGTAAGTAAAATCGTTTTTGTTAGTTAGTGCAATTTTAAAGAATTTCTTTAGGTTTTCAAAATCCACACTTAGAAACTTTTCCAAGAAAAACAGTCAATGTTATCCTATGGAGGAAAATAGTGTTATCGGTTTTGGAGGTAAGTATTTGGTAGTGGGAGTTGAGGTTCTGGGGGTAGACTCAGGGGTCCCCCAGGGTCAAGGATGCACTCTAGTTACACCCTCAGCGGCACTAGGGCGGCCGGGTGCAGAGTGCTGAGGCCCAATGTTATTCAATGGGGGATAGGGGGCCTCCGGTTGGTGGCTGCTGACGAGCAGGCCACAAGATTGTGGGAGCCCATCTCCTGGTGTTAGGCTCAGGGCAAAAGGGGATCCTGTTTAGCACAAAAAGTGCACCAGCAGCAGCGCTGGGTCGGCTGGGTGCAGGGTGCTGTTTTGGCGTCGGGTGCCCTGTTGTTTTCAATGGGTATTTTCGGTTTTAGTTTTCAGCTACAGGCTCGGACCAGGAAGACTTCTGGGAGGAACCAACAGCTGGGCAGGTAAGTTGGAGGGCTCGGGGACGTAGGTGCACCTCGGGTTCTCTTCTCCAGGGCGCCGGGTGGCTGGATGCAGGGGTGTCTTTTGAGGTCAGATTTCACCTTACCGGGCTACTCGCGGTTGGGGGGGGGGGGTCTCCGTGCAGAGGCTGCAGGTGACGTCGGAGAGTCCTGGAGGGGTCAACCCACGGTGGACTCAGACTCTGGAGCTCTGGGGGACCTCGCTGGGACCGGTGGGCCACTCGAACTCGGGCTGTAGGCGACGGGTGCAGTGGTGGTTCCAGGCGTCAGGTTTCTTTTTCCGCAGCAGACTCAGAGTCTTTCTTTGGTGTTTCTTCTGAACAGAGCTGCTGTTCACAGGAGATCCGGTCTTTGTTGAAGGCAGTCCGTCCTCCCAGGGGTTCTGGAGGTCGCTGGCTGCAGGACAAGACGATTTTTGGCGCAGGATCTCTGGAAACTGCAGACGGGCCGGTAGGGCTGGGGCCAAGTCAGTTGTTCTCTGCAGTCTCCTCTGCTGGGCGTCTTCTTTCGTCCTTTTTCTTCTTAGGTTGCGTGAATCTGCTTTCTTGGTTCAGGGCTACCCCTAAATACTGTATTTAGGGGGCGTTTTAGGGGTCTCGAGGTAAGTAGCCAATGGGCTACTGACCTTAGGGTGACTACACCCTTGGTGTGCTCACCCCACGTGGGGGAGTGAGCACAATCCCTAATCCTGATTTGGGAGTGCCTGCCATCTGCAAGATGGCGGGCACTGAAGAGTGGGCTTCACCTCGCCTCCCCCACCTGAGGGGTGGAGTTGGCAGAGGTGGGCACACCTTCTGGGCTGTCTAGTTTTTCCCGCCTGTCTTCCTGCCGAAAAGGAGGGGAGACAGGAAGGGGGCCTGCTCCTGATAGCAGGGGAGGCTGGGGGTCGCATTACAAAGACTGCCAGGCCTTTGAAGCTCCCCTGCCACAGATGGCTCTTCCTGGCTTGGGGGAGGTGTGAACACCTTCGCCCAGGAAAGGCTTTGTTTCTGGGCTCAGGGAGCAAAGGCTCCCACCCTAGGGGTCCAGAAACATGTCTCGTGGTGACAGGCTGGTGTGTACCAGTCAGGGAACCCACCAGAGGCTGGTCGTTTTTCAGGGGGCATCTCTAAGATGCCATCTGTGTGCATTTTTCATTAAATCTCACACTGGCATCAGTGTGGGTTTAATGTGCTGATTAGTTTGATACCAAACTTCTCAGTTTTCAGTGTAGCCATTATGGTGCTGTGGAGTTCGTAATGACAAGCTCCCAGCACCATATACTCTTAAAGGCAGCACTGCACTTACAATGTCTAAGAATGGACTTAGACACTGTAGGGGTACAGGGCTCATTCACCTGAACCCTCACCACTGGCGTAGGGCACCCAGCTAGAGGGGTGACTGATCTATGCCAGGGCAGTGGGTTGTAGGCACGGCACACAGGGATGTGTGCCTTGTCGACTCTTCACTTTGTTCTGCACAAAAACACGCAGCCTGCAAAGGCAGTGTGTGTGTGTAAAGGTACAGGGCCTCTAAGTGTGGCACAATAAGTGCTGCAGCCCTTAGAGCTCTTCCCTGGTCACAGTGCCCTGGGTACATGTGGTACCATTTACCAGGGGCTGACCTGTGGCCAGAGATGCCAATTGGGTTAGTTTTGGGGAAAGAACACAGGCCCTGGGAACCTGATTGGCAGGGACCAGGGGCACACCAAGTGAAAGTGCATCAGCAGTCTGGCAAAAAGTGGGGGGGTTACTGCAACAGAAGGAAAATGCTACTTACCCAGTATGCATCTGTTCTTGGCATATAGAGCTGTAGAGTCATATGCTTTTGCATATATCGCCATCTAGGGTTGGGTCCGGATGTTTGCACTTTGTTTTTCTTCGAAGAAGTCTTTTCCAGTCACGAGGTAGGTGACTCCTCCTTTCGGTGATAGTGCGCATGGGCATCGACTCCATTGTTAGATTGTTTTCCCGCAGAGGGTGATAATGGAGATAGTAGGAGTAGTAAAAGGAGATGTCCATGAATGCATGTATCTAAGTAAGATATTACTACAACAGATATAGGTACCCGGGGAGGTGGTGGGCGCATATGACTCTACAGCTCTATATGCCAAGAACAGATGCATACTGGGTAAGTAGCATTTTCCGTTCGAGGCATATGAGCTGTAGATCATATGCTTTTGCATAGACTATACAGCAGTTATCTCCCAAAGTGGTGGCTAACCTGTATCTGTTGTAGTGGTTTGAAATAGTGTACGTAAAACTGCCTGGCCCACTCTAGCTTGTTGTCTTGCTAACACATCTACACAATAGTGTTTTGTAAATGTGTGAGGTGTAGACCATGTTGCAGCTTTGCATGTCATCTATGGGTATATTTCCTAAGAATGCCATAGAAGCCCCCAGTTTGCGTGTAGAGTGTGCTCTAGGGGGAACTGTTAATGTTCTTTTTGCTGTTGCAAAACAGATTTGAATGCACTTGACTATCCACCTAGCAATTCCTGATTTTGATATGGGATTGCCCTTGTGTGGTGGAGCAAAAGCGACAAAAAGTTGATTTGTGTTACGTAAAGGTTTTGTCCTTTCTATGTAATACAGCAATGCTCTTTTTGCATCTAATGTGTGTAGAGCACGTTCTGCTACTGAATCTGGTTGAGGGAAGAACACTGGTAACTCAACCGATTGATTGATGTGAAAAGCAGAAATGACTTTAGGAAGGAATTTAGGATTAGTCCAAAGAACTACTTTATTTTGATGCATTTGTAAGAAAGGTTCTTCTATAGTTAATGCCTGGAGTTCACTTACTCTCCTGTGTGATGTGATAGCCACAAGGAAAGCAGTTTTCCATGTGAGAAATTGTAGTTTACATTTGTGCAATGGCTCAAAAGGTGGGCCCATTAGTCTGGTGAGGACAATGTTGAGATTCCATACTGGAGCAGGTGGACGTTTAGGGGGAATAACTCTTTTGAGTCCTTCCATAAATGCTTTAATGACAGGCACTCTAAAAAGAGATAGATGTCTATTCTGTAGGTATGCAGTTATTGCAGCTAGATGTAGACGTATGGACGTGTATGCTAAATTGGAACGTTGTAGATGTAACAAATAGCATATAATATTTTGGACAGAAGCATCAAGCGGGTTGATGTGGTTGTTAATGCAGTAAATTACAAACCGCTTCCACTTTGCTGCATAGCAGGCTCTTGTGGTAGGTCGTCTAGCTTCCTTGATGATATTCATACAGTCTGGCGGTAGATTAAGATAGCCAAACTCTAAGACTTCAGGTGCCAGATCGCCAGATTGAGTTGACTGGGATCTGGGTGTCTTATGTCTCCACGGCTCTGTGTGAGGAGATTGGGTGTAAGACGTAGTTTTTGATGAGGAACTACAGAGAGCTCCAACAGGGATGTGAACCATGGTTGACGTGCCCATGTGGGAGCAACTAGGATTAGTGTCAGGGATGCTTGTTTGAGTTACCGAACCACTGATGGAATGAGTGGGAGAGGTGGAAAAGTGTAAGCAAATATCCCTGACCAGTTCATCCATAGTGCATTGCCTTTGGACAATGGGTGTGGAGACCTGGACGCGAAGTTTGGGCATTTTGCGTTTAGATGCGTGGCGAACAGGTCTATGTCTGGAAAGCCCCACATTTGGAAGAATGGGAGGAGAACTTGAGGATGTACTTCCCATACGTGGACTTGCTGTGTCTGACAACTTAGCAGGTCTGCCATCTGATTGTTTACTCCTGGGAGATGTTCTGCTAGGCGATAGATCTTGTGATGAATGGCCAACCTCCAGCTGTCCTGGGCTAAGTGGGACAATTGTGGGGGGGGGGGAGGGGGAGTGTGTTGCCCCCTGTTTCTGTATGTAATACATGGCTGTCATGTTGTCGGTACGAACTAGGACAGTTTTCCCTTTCAGCTGGGTCTGAAAAGCTTTGAGGGCTAGAAATATTGCCATGAGCTCTAAATGGTTTATATGAAGCAACTTTTGTTGGTGGCTCCACAGTCCTTGTACTATGTGTTGATGTAGATGGGCACCTATGCCAGTTAGAGACACGTCCGCTGTTAGTACTGTCTGTGGAACCGGGTCTATGAAGGGCCGTCCTTTTGACAGATTTTGTGTGTTCCACCACTGCAGAGAGCGATGAGTACGGCCGCTTACCAACACTAGATCGGTTAATAGACCGTTTGACTGGTTCCACTGACTGGCTAAGCATTCCTGGAGCGGACGCATGTGAAGTCTGGCATGCGGCACGATCATTATGCAGGATGCCATCATCCCCAGCAGTGGCATGTAAGCCTGAGCTGGCAAAGTTTGATTGGGTTGAACCCGACGAACCAAAGCCTGAATGTTGAGAATTCTGGCTGCGTTGGGAAACGCTAGAGCCTTTTGAGTATCTAAAGTGGCTCCTAGGTAGTTCTGAATATTGGTTAGTTGAAGATGTGACTTTGGCACATTGACTGTGAACCCTAGTTGATGTAGTAACTTGATGGTTACAGAGGTGTTTTTGAGACACTGTTGGTAGGTGCTGGCTTTGATGAGCCAGTCGTCCAAGTATGGGAAGACATGGATGCTTTGCCTCCTGAGATGAGCAGCTACTACTGCCAGACATTTTGTGAAGACTCTGGGGGCAGTCGTGACCCCGAATGGGAGTACTTTGCACTGGTAGTGTTGGCCCGCTAGCACAAACCTGAGAAATTTGCGATGAGCAGGGTGGATTGGGATGTAAAACTATGCGTCCTTTAAGTCTAGGGTGGACAGGAAGTCGCCTTTTTGCAACAGAGGTAGTACCTGTTGAAGTGTGACCATGTGAAAATGGTCTGACTGTATGTAAAAATTGAGTTCTCGGAGATCTAAGATTGGTCTGAGAGACCCGTCCTTTTTTGGAATTGGGAAGTAAAATGAGTACACGTTGACGCTTGGTGTTGCAGTGGTACGGGTTCTATAGCTCCTTTTAAGAGTAGAGACTGTACCTCTTGTTTGAGGAGGTGTAGATGGTCCAAGGAGAGTTTGTGTGACTTTGGGGAATGTTTGCAGGAGTATTGATGAACTCCAGGCAGTAACCAGAACGGATAATTTGTAGAACCCACTTGTCTGTTGTTATTGACTGCCAAGCTGGTAAGAAATTTGACAGTCTTCCCCCGACAGGTGTTAGGTGGTCGGGGGGAAGGAGAGGTGAGTCACTGTTTTGTATTGGAGGGGGAGGTGCGTGTGTTTGAACCTCTACCTCTTCCCTTACCGTTATTTCCTCTGTAACCCCCTCTGAAGTAAGTCTTGGAGCCAGAGGGTTGATTATTACCCTTATAGGTGGAGGTATTTTCTGAGGAAGAATTCTTGGACCCCGCTCGATAGAAAGAGCGTCGAAAGGAACCACGTCCTTGTGGTGACTGAAGAGCCCCCATGGATTTGGCCACTTTGGTGTCTTTCTTCATCTTTTCTAGTGAAGAGTCCACCACCGGTCCAAAAAGGTGTTCTTATCAAAAGGTGTGTTTAAGATAGAGGTTTGAACCTCTGGTTTGAATCCAGAGATATGTAGCCAGGCATGTGTTCTTAAAAGGACACTGGTATTTACTGCTCTGGCAGCTGTGTCTGCAGCATCGAGGGAGCACCTGATTTGATTATTGGAAATAAGTTGTCCCTCCCTTATTAGGTCTTCAGCTTTAGATTTGTGTTCTTGGGGTAGATATTGGATTAACTGTTCCATCTCGTCCCAGTGCGCACGGTCGTATCTAGCTAGCAATGCTTGCGTGTTGGATATGCGCCAGAAGTTTGCTGCCTGAGATGCGACTCTTTTCCCCGAAGCATCAAGAAGCTTAGATTCTTTATCTGGGGGTGGAGCATCTCCTGTGGTTTGGGAGTTAGCCCTTTTGCGTGCGTTAGATACTACTAGCGAGTCGAACAGTAATTGTCCCTTAATGTACGCTGGGTCAGATGGTGCAGACTTATATTTTTTGTCTACCCTAGGTGTAATGATACGGGCCCTGACAAGATCATTAAAGATATCATTTACATGTCTGATCATACCCTTGAGCATTGGTAAAGTGTGTGATGACTTTTGAGTAGTGCTAAGGGTCTCGAAAAGGAAATCTTCTTCGAGGGAATCTTTGTGGAGCTGCACCCCATGATAATTAGCAGCCCTACCGAGCAATTCAATGTATCCTACACTATCGTCTGGAGGAGAGGGTTTGGTAGGATATAAGTCAGGATCATTGCCTGTGGGCGAGTTAACATTATAATCGTCCCATGTGTCTGCAGGTATTGGTTGGCCATCATCATCCCCGTCCCCATTATCATCCCCATCATCCTGCTTATCAGGTGTATGTGGTGAGTGCTGAGGTGAAGTAAGCACAGTTATAGACTCTGGAGAAGGGGGAGATGGGATAGGAGGAGGAAGAGAAGGAGGAGAAGGATTAGTTCTGACAGTTCTCTTCTTCAAAGGAATGTGATATTCCTCTTAAGCATCAGTTCTTCTTTTTAGAGTCACTGTGGTGGTAATATGTCCAGTTTTTGGATGAATGTAGAGCATTTTCTGTTTCGGGTCCGGTTTATCGAGCGGATCGTCGAAACGGTGTTTTTTTGGGTGATTTCAGTGCCTGTGGTTGTTTCGGCGCCGAAGGTTTCGGTGTCGAAGGTTTAGGGGGCCGGTGTTTTCGGATCCGAAGTGTGTTTCGGCACCGAATGTTCTGGATTGGAGCCAGACTTAGGTTTCGATCCCGAAGGTTTCGGCTCGGTGCTCGATTTGGCGTGGGGTTTTTCGGAGCCGGAAGGCTTTTTCGTAGGCTTCGGTGCCGGGCCAGAAGGCGGGGCTTCAGAAGCGTGATCTCGGTGCCGACTGGAGCCCGAGGGCGCGGGTTGGTCCCTAGCCTTTTTTGTTTGTGGTGGATTAGGGGGCGAGGGAGGGTCTGTACTTACAGTACGCTGTCCCTGTGGGATGTCTTCAACCTGGTCGGAGCCGTACTCGGAAACGGAGATCGGTTCCTGTTCTTCCTCAGCCCCGATAGCATCGCCGGCTTCTTCCTCCGATTCAGTCCCGAAGAGGTCAGGAATGGAGCCTGTATGTTGACTCTGCATGTCGCGACGTCGAGCCAGACGGTCACGAAGCGTCTTCTTGGAGCGGAAGGCTTTGCACGCGTCGCAGTCCTGTTCACTATGCTCAGGGGACAAGCACAGGTTACACACCTCGTGTGAGTCGGTGCGCGGGTACTTCGCGTGGCACCGAGGGCAGAATTTAAATGGAGTTCGTTCCATCGACTGCGAGTCGAACCGACGCGGGTAGGCTCGACGGCCTACCTCGAGCTCTCCAATCGAAAGAGGGTTTTTTGTCAGCAAACACGAAACGCGAATAATGGAATACGCGATCGGAAACAATACCGTCGAGGTAGTATGTCTTGCGCACCGAGGGAAACTGAAGAAACGGTGTCGAACCGGAGCGTATCGACTAACATCCGAGCCCGATGACGGAAAAAAACAATCTAACAATTGAGTCGATGCCCATGCGCACTATCACTGAAAGGAGGAGTCACTTACCTCGTGACTGGAAAAGACTTCTTCGAAGAAAAACAAAGTGAAAACATCCGGACCCAACACTAGATGGCGTAATATATGCAAAAGCATATGATCTACAGCTCATATGCCTCGAACACCCACTTTCCTACACACATTCTTAAGAGGAACACAAAATGCGAAATCTCTTCCACTTGAAGGCTTATGCGGAACGGGTGGAAGTCCGTTTAGCCTCTTTGAGGACGTCCATGCAGTCCTGCGGCAGATTCAAGTGTCCGTACTGCACTTGCTCAGGAGCCATGCCGCCAACTTCAAAGAGGAGAGATTGGGGTGTACCATGGGGCCCCCGAACTTCGCTAGCAGGTCTGGCCTGCATGGCAGCTTGATATGTGGACGGACCAGTGAAGGAGGTCCGTGAACCAACCTTGACGTGGCTACTCCGGAGCTTTTAGGATCATCTTGGCTCTCGAGTGGGACAGCTTGATGAGGACTGATGTAATCAGGGGAATCGGAGGAAAAGCGTAAAAAAATCTGCCAGACGAGTTGATCCATAGAGCATTTCCCAGTGCCCCTGGCTGGAAGTACCTCGAGGCAAAGCTTTAGCATTTTTTGTTTTCTGTGGTGGCGAACAAGTGGGGCCCCACAGTTGAAAGATGTTTTGCATGACGTTGTTGTGTAAGACCCACTCGTAGTTTTCTTGTAGAAGCCTGCTGAGAGTGTCTACCTGAGCATTTTTGCGGTGATCCTAAAGTCCCTGGCTATGAGCCATTTCCAGAATGTTTGGGCCTTGTGTGACAAGGGCCTGGACCTCGTCCCTCCCTGCTTGTTGAGGTAGTACAAGGTGGTTGTATTGTTCGTCTGAACATGCAGGGAATGGTATTTAAACGACAGGTGTAACGCCTTCAGCGCTAGATGGACTGCCCGTAGCTCGAGGAGATTGATACGATATGTCGCTCTCTGTGACCACTTGCCTTAAATTTGGAGGAAGATCCATGTGGGCTTCCCATCCCAGCAGTGAGGCATCCTTCACTATTGTTTGAGGAGGGGCCTCCCGATGAAAAGGCATCCCTCAAAGCAGGTTTGTTGGAGTGCACCACCATTTCAGGGACAGCTTTGTATGACAGGATAGTTCTACCCTGTCTTCCCATTTGCCTGTACGTTGGCCCCACTAATCCTCTAGACGTTCCTGTAGAGGTCGCATGTGGAGACGGGCATTTGGTGTGAGGAACATGCAGGCCATCGAGCTGAGGAGAGAGGATACGGTTTTCACCGTTGGATGGGAAGCTGTCATGAAACAGCGACACTTCTGAAGGATCTATAACGCCTCTCCTCCGAAGGAAACATTCTTGCCTGTATTATGTCGATGGAAGTTCCCAGATTATGTAAGGTTTGAACTGGGACAGACGTCGACTTTGTGAGGTTGACATGAAGGCCTAACCTTTGAAAGAGACTGCAAGTCCAGTTGTAGTGAAGCTGAGTTTCCTGAGACATTGACGACTTGACTACGCAATCGTCTAGGTATGGCAAGACAAATATTTTGTGCTTCCTGAGATGGGCAGCTACCACTGCCATGCACTTGGAGTGTTCTGCGTGCTGACTTGAGACCAAATGGAAATACCTGGTGCTGATAATGGTCTTGCCCCACTAAGAACCTCAAGAACTTTCAATGCTTTCGGGCGATTGGAATATGAAAGTATGCATCTTGAAGGTCGATGGAACAGAGCCACCTGGTGTAACTGAGGATAGATTTGGTGTAATGCCAGCATCTGGTACTTCTCTTGCCAAATCTACTTGTTGACTTTTTTTTTAAATTCTTTTTATTGAGTATTTTGCAAAATTAGACCATACAAATGGACATGACCCCTCCTTCATAGCCCCCCTTCAGCATACCAATATCTGCTAGTGAAAATTACAGCTCCCCACAGTGTAAGGAGGATACAATAACAGTAGTGACTCATCAGTTCCGGGTGGTGGTCCTTGTCGATAGCTGTATTGAGGCTTCTCAGTCTTCTTAGTATATCCTTTCCCCTCCCCCTTCCCTGTATGTTTAACCCTCCCTTACTTAAAAAAAAAAAATACCCCAGAACATTAAGGAAGAAGTAAAGAGGGGAATAGAAACAAAGATATAAAACCAAAACGTAAACGTAGTAAACCGCTACTGCTGAGTAACACCTCGTCTTGTCCACCATGTCTTATCTCTACTTGTTATCATGGACGGACTTTGGATTAGCATTGTGGCCGCTAAGTTGGATCATCCTGTGTTGGAAGAAACAATACTCTAAAATTGAAATAAGTGTAGTGCTCTCGTCCTTGGGGAACATGTTGTGAGTGGTAAGCCCTAAGAGAGAAATGACACCAAGGGACCCCATGCGTATTCATTAGGTTCATTTTGGTGGGGGACAGTAGGGTTGCTTTCTCATTGTGGTTATTGTCCATTCCATTACCAGCTGGGCATTCTATAGAGGACCTGATGGATACTGAGGTTGAAGGCCCTGAAGGGGCCATGGTGGAAGCCCGCCGACTCTACGAACAATAGTACCTCGATAGGCAGAGTGGTAAAGCGTGATCGAAAGCAATACTGTTGCGAGTTAGAGTGTATTAAGAACCCAAAAGAGATCTGTAACTGTCTTGACCCAGAGCACAGGCACATACGTCCGAACAGGAAGACGGAAAGAAAATAATCTAACAATGGAGTCGATACCCATGTGCATTATCACCAAGAGGAGGAGTCACTCGAACTTGTGACTCGAAAGACTTCTTCGAAGAACAACAAATTGCACATATCCGTATCCAACAGTAGATGGCAGGAGTATGAAAAGCATGTGTATCTACAGCTACACATGCCTCAAACCGGCAATAATACAGATCAACAACACAACGGACCTAACACACACACCACCTACTCACTCTTTACCTGCAAAAATGTAAAGGATCGTCGGTGCCTTGAAAAAGTCCCATAAAGGGACAAAACATGTGTTGACTGTACTATTGTACAGAATATTGCTGTATAACAACCTGTGGAGTTAAAAAAAAGTCCATTTTCTAGACAAAATAAGACACTTTCATGGACAAGCGACTTGCAAATATAGTGGTGTGTTCCATTACTTAATTGTAAATGAAGAAAAACCCTCTGTTTTACTGGCAAAAAGGACAAGTTTTCATTAAAAAGCACGAAAAACCATGTAAGGAAGGGAAGGTTACTTAAGTGTACTCTCAGTTCTCCTTCAAGTAATCCGCCATTGAAATCATAAGCACTGAAAAGTCCTGCAATCATGCGGGAGCCAGAAGCATTTTTATTAATTACTAACAGGGAGTACTTTTGTTTAAAAACATATTTTGAAATCAAAATTCTATTTTGGAGCTTATTAGAAGACTATTATGGCAGATGTTAGTTATTTTCTTTAAAAAAAAAATCTAATTACACTTTAAAGTAGTCGCTAGACTATGAAAAGTACCAAGAAAAACATGCACACACTGTCTTTTGATGTTTGAAAATCATTCAAATTCAAGCGCTAGGGTCTCGGATATAGAGTGTCATCACGGCAAAGCAGCTCTCTATGGCAAACAAGTCATAACATTACCTTTACTTGAAGCAATGGAAGTGGAGCACAAGTTACTAACTTGTGTAACGATATATCTGTAAGAGACAGTAGTTAGTGACAGATTCCTTACCTTAGAATATCCCCAGGTGTCAGGCTGGATCCGGGAAAGTTTTTGCGTAGCAGTACCCTTGCGCGTCGGTAGGCGGCGTCGTGCGGCTCCGCGTCCGTCGTCGGCGTCGTGATCGCCGGGATGACGTCGCGGGCAGTACTTAGACGCCGCCCCTGCGCGCTGACGTCAGTTCTATACACGACTTTCCGCGCCAGGAACGCAGAGCCATGCAAGAAGCTGACATAGGTGTCTGAAAAATACTAGGGCCCTGAAAGGGATGTCCTTAACCCTAGAAATCAGTTCGCAGAACGGGGAGGATGGGTGGGCGGTAGGTATCTGTCACTAACTACTGTCTCTTACAGATATATCGTTACACAAGTTAGTAACTTGTGCATCTGAAAGAGACACGTTAGTGACAGATTTCTTACCTTAGAATAGATACCCCAGCAATACCAACCCCGGTGGTGGGTCTGCGAACAAAGATCAGACAAGGAAGTCCCGGAGGACAGAACGGCCAAAGAAGCCGTCCCTCCGGACCTGACTGTCAAGGCAGTAATGCTTGGTAAACGTTGCAGCGAGGCCCACGTAGCTGCCTGACAGATATCCTGCAGCGGAACACCGCGGCCTAAGGCCGTGGTAGCAGCCGTTGCCCTGGTGGAATGGGCACGCAGCCCAACAGGAGGCTCCTTCTTAGCCAAAGAATAGCAGGCTTTGATACACAAGGTTACCCAGCGGGAAATGGTTCTCTTGTGCACCGCCCGACCTTTTTTTTTGGCGCCCACGTAGCCAACAAAGAGCTGGTCATCCACCCGGAAGTGTTGTGTGCGGTTGATATAAAAGGAAAGCGCACGTTTTGGGTCCAGATGGTGGAGCCTCTCTTCCTCTCTGGAAGGATGCGGAGGCGGAAAGAAGGTGGGCAAAGTGATGGTCTGCCCAATGTGGAAGGCAGTAACTTTGGCAAGAAGGACGGACGCGTCCGAAGAACAACCTTGTCTGGATGGACAGACAGAAAGGGAGGTTTGCATGATAGAGCCTGGAGCTCACTCACCCGCCGAGCGGAGGTGCTGGCCACCAGAAAGGCTGTCTTCAGAGTCAGAAGACGAAGAGGACAGTTATGTAGAGGCTCAAAGGGAGCGCACATGAGAAAGGTAAGAACCAAGTTCAAGTCCCACTGAGGCATCACAAACGGAACAGGAGGGAAGAGGTGTGTAATGCCTTTTAGGAACCTGTTAACAACAGGGGACTTGAAAAGGGAGGGCTGATCAGGAAGCCTGAGGAAGGCCGAGATAGCACAAAGATAGCCCTTGATGGTACCCAGGGCAGAACCCTGTTGGGCCAGAAAAAGAAGGAACAGAAGAACCTCAGAAAGAGGGGCAGAGAGGGGATTCACAGCCTTTGCTGTGCACCATGCCACAAACTTGTTCCACCTGCAGGCGTATACCACCTTAGTGGAGGGACGCCTGGCTGCCAAAATCACATCACAAACTTCGGGAGGCAAGTCGAAAGGAATCAACTGCCGCTGCTCAATCTCCACGCAAGCAGGTGGAGACTGGACAGGTTCGGGTGGAGGACCGTCCCCTGCTGCTGCGACAGAAGATCCTCCCGAAGAGGCAGACGGATCGGGGGATCGACGCTCATACTGAGTAGCTCGGGATACCAAACTCTTCGAGCCTAGTCCGGAGCCACAAGGATGACTTGGGCCCGGTCGCGCCGAATCTTCTTCAACACTCTGGGTAGAAGTGGTATAGGCGGAAAGGCGTACAACAGACCTCAACTCCACTCGCGGCTGAAGCGTCGCGGCGAGAGCCGCCTTGGAAATTCCAACGCGCAGAACTGCTGACATTGCGCGTTCTCTTCGGTGGCGAACAGATCTAACCAAGGCTCTCCCCACTGCTGAAAGAGACCTTGCGCCACCTCCAGTGAAAGACGCCATTCGTGATCCATCATGCACCTGCGGCTGAGTTCGTCCGCCCCTGGCCTTCAGGGAACCTGCCAGGTGTTGAACCATCAGGAATATGCCCTGATGTTCCAGCCATGTCCAGAGGCGCAGAGCCTCCTGACATACGGTCCACGACCCCACCCCGCCCTGTTTGTTGCAATACCACATGGCGGTGGTGTTGTCTGTGAACACCTGCACTACCGTCCCTTTGACAGAGGGAAGGAATGCCTTGAGTGCAAGTCGGATCGCCCGGAGCTCCAGAAGGTTGATATGGAGCCGGGACTCCGCCCGGAGACCAGAGGCCTCTGATCTCCGCCTCTCCCATGTGACCGCCCCATCCCAGAAGGGACGCGTCCGTCACAACTGTGTGCTCTGGCTGGGGAAGGGAGAGGGATCTGCCCATGACCCATTGCCGGTTCGAGAGCCACCACTGCAACTGTTTTGCAGTCCCCTCCGAGATCTGGACGTGATCGGACAGGTTGCCCTGGTGCTGCGCCCACTGGAACTTCAGGTCCCACTGCAGAGCCCGCATATGCTATCTGACATGATCGACCAGCAGGATGCAGGAGGCCATGAGGCCCAGCAGCCTCAGGGTCATCCGTACCGAAACCCAGGATAGAGGCTGAAAGATCGGAATCATAGCCTGAATATCCCGGACTCGCCGTTCGGGAGGATAGGCCCGAAACTGCGTCGTGTCCAGAACTGCCCCGATGAAAAGGAGCTGTGGAGAAGGAATCAGATGCGACTTCGGCACATTGATGGAGAGACCCCAGCGAGTGCAGGAGTTCGGCCGTAGTCTGGAGGTGGGAGACGACTGCCTGGGACAGAGCCCGCCTTCAGCAGCCAGTCGTCGAGGTAGGGAAGACTGGAACCCCTGCCCGGCGCAGATGAGCTGCGACCACCGCCATCACTTTCGTGAACACCCGAGGGGCACTTGTAAGGCCAAAGGGGAGCACGGTGAACTGAAAATGCTCGAGGCCTACCGTGAACCGCAGGTAACGCCGGTGGGCCGGCAGGACGAGGATGTGGAAATAAGAGTCCTGTAAGTCCAACGCTAGCAACCAGTCTCCAGGGTCGAGGGCAGTCAAGACCTGAGCTAGGGTGAGCATCTTGAACTTCTCCTTCCGGAGGAAGCGATTGACGTTCCGGAGGTCCAAGATAGGACGCATGTCCTCCTTGTCCTTCTGGGGCACCAGAAAGTAGTGGGAGTAGCAACCACGTCCTACTTCTGGGGTCGGAACATGCTCGATGGCCCTCTTGGCCAAGAGTGCCGTGACTTCCTTCTGCAGAAGCACCAAGTGATCCCCTGACATGCGGTGGAATTGAGGTGGCATGGCTGGGGGGGTGGTCTCGAAGGGGAGGGAGTAGCCCCTTCGGACAATGTCCAAAACCCACCTGTCCGAGGTGATGGCACGCCAGTGGTGAAGGTGATGGCGGACCCTGCCCCCTACTGGCGTGCTGTGCAACTGAAAGGAGGCCGCGGACGGGGCGCGGTTGGTGGCCTGACCCGCACGCTGGTTGCCTGACCCGCCACGGCGGGAGCCACGTCCTCGGCCACGCGAAGACGCTTGCTGCGCGGGCCGGTGGCTGGGCAGCGGACGTGACTGGGCGCCCCTTCCGTGGCCACGAAAGGGGCGAAAAGCAGAGGTTAGCGGAGGGCGCACAGCAGAAAGGCCCAGGGACTTGGCAGTAGACCGTGAGTCCTTAAAACGCTCCAGCGCATGGTCTGCTTTGGTACCAAAAAGACCAACTCCATCAAAGGGCATGTCCATGAGTGTGTTTTGGACATCACCCGAGAAACCAGTTGTCCTCAGCCAGGCGTGGCGGCCGCAGCGCCACTGTCGTTGCAAGCGATCTGCCCAGCGAGTCGGCGGTATCAAGGCCACAACGGATGGTGTACTTTGCCGCATCCCTTCCTTCCGCAATGGTGCGGGAAAGCAGTGTCTGGACCTCCTCAGGACACTGGGGCAAAGCAGCGCCACCGAATCCCACAGAGAGTGGGAGTATCGGCCCAAAAGGCAAGCGGTGTTGACGGACCGCAAGCCAGCACTGGAGGAAGAAAAGGCCTTCTTCCCAAATTGATCCAGGCGTTTGGATTCCCTATCCGGAGGGGCGGTAGGGAAGGCGGTTTGGGAGGCAGAGGCTTGGACAACCAAGCTCTCGGGGGTGGGATGTTGAGAGATAAACAAGGGGTCGCCCGGAGCAGGGCGATGGCGTCGGGCCACGTTCCTATCCACAGGAGCCCGTGTGGCGGGCTTGGACCAGGTGCCCAAAAGAACGTCAGAAAGTGCATCATTAAACGGCAGCAATGGCTCCGAGGAGGTAGCTGCCGGCTGAAGCACTTCCGTCAGGAGGTTAGTCCTGACAGCCACTGTAGGCAATTGGAGGTGTAAGGCTCCAGCTGCTCTACGCAACACCGTTGCGAAATTTGCTCCCTCCTCCGTAGCCACGGAAGGAGGAGACAGCATGCCAGTGTCAGGGAAGTGTCCAGACCACTGGCATCCCCAAGATTCCTCTGCCCAGTCCTGATCATAGTCACACTGCTGTGTGAGAGGGTCATCCGACCCCTCCCAGCTCTCCTGGTCCTCCTCCCGGTTGAAAATAAGGAGGAGGAGGGACGTCCGGGACCCAAGGTCTCATGGGCGCCGGAGCCGGCGTCGGGCGACGTCGGTCCGACGCCGCGTCCGGATCCGGAGAGAACCGGGGAACGACGCCGCCCGGAGCCCCGGGCGGCGTCAGGAACGGCACCGGGGACATCGGCGTCGGCGTGGTTAGGTCAACCGGCGTCGATGGGGGTTGCGGTACCACCGGAGCCGGGATCGAGGCCGGGGGCGAGGCTGGTGGGACAGGCGGTGCCGGGACCGGAGTTGTCGGCGGCGCCGGGGCAATCCCATTAGGGCCCGCGGGGTCCGAAGGGGCAGGCCATGGCCGACAGGAATTCCTGTATCTCGGCCGGAGTCGCCCCCGAACCCGGGAAGGACGGGTAATGCGGGGGCGGCGCCACAGGCACATCGGAGCCGCGGGGACGGTGCCGACAGGGGCCTCAGCCGAGTCGCGAGACCGGCGAGGCGAAGTCTTAGAGCGATGGTGCTTCTTAGACTTCTTGTGCTTCGACTTACCCGAGGAGTGCGAAGACTTGGACTCCGATGACCGGCGAGGACTCCGCGACCGGCCCCTCGACCTCTCGCGTGACCGGGGCTTGGTGCGGCGCGGAGCCGACTGCCGGACCTCGAGGAGCTTTCGAGACCGCTCTCGCAAAGCCTTCGGGTGCAAGGCCCAGCAGTCGGAGCACGACTTCGTGTCGTGGTCGCGGCCGAGACAGTAGAGACACTCCAAGTGCGGGTCTGTGATCGACATCATTCGACCACAGGCGTCGCATGGCTTGAAGCCGGGCATCCCTACCGACACTGTGGAGCCGAGATGACTCGAAGAAAACAGTGAAAAATCACCAAAAAGTTAGTCAAAAAATGACTAGGGCACTGCTCTTCCCGGATCTGCGCTTACTGGCGCGGAAAAAAGAAGAACTGACGTCAGCGCGCATGGGCGGCGTCTAAGTACTGCCCGCGACGTCATCCCAGCGGTCCCGACGCCGACGACGGACGCGGAGCCGCACGACGCCGCCTACCGACGCGCAAGGGTACTGCTACGCAAAAACTTTCCAGATCCAGCCTGACGCCTGGGGATATTCTAAGGTAAGGAATCTGTCACTAACGTGTCTCTTTCAGATACTGGTATACATGCTTGGGGTGGTGAAAGCTGTTCCTGATTTCCCTCTGGGACAGACTGCACAGATAGAAGTAGGAGGCAAGACAGAAGGAGCCCCTTCTTTTCCAAATACCTTAGAATTGCTAGAGCAACTCTTGGCACTTTGTCTTTCTGCGAACCATGAATTCTGATACATTCAATGTCCCTCATATTTCTTCTGCATATTTTTACATACAAGCTCAAAATCTGCAAGAAGATGCAAGCCAGGAAAGAAAATGATGTATAAACGGAGGGGGTCTTTCTCCACCTTCTTTCTTCCATGGTCCATGCTTATGAGAAGAGATCAGAAGAGATCATTTTTGCCAAAATGGAAAAGACTTAGTTACAAGAGATGTGGAGTAGAGTCACCAAGATTTGAGAAGTTTCTCGGAAGACAACACCAAAAAAAAGGCAGAGCTGAGTTCTTAGGGAACCTGATTGCAGGAGCCAGAATAAAAACCTGCCAAGTGCAACTAACTGTAGGGCATAAGGGGATACCAGTGGAATGTGCTTCCTTAAAAGAGCAGTGGCAATTTTCAAACCACTGTGGAAAGCAGCCTATCTGGCTACATTGTCCTCTTCTCTCATTTTACTTTAATAAGATCTGATTGCCTTGCTATTTTTCTTAAACTAGTGACTATTTAAAAGTGCCTTTGCCTTTTTTCTTTAAAAAAAAAAAAAAAAAGTGAAATTGAGAGAATATAGCCTTATAAAAGATAAAAATAGAATTTTGATTTCAAAGTGTCACTTCACTAAAGAAAAATACCTTTTGTAAATATTTCAGTAAAATGCTACGGGATCCAGTGCAATGGTGGGACCGTTGTATGCCTATGATAATCAATGAACATCTCCTGAAGGAGAACCTAACCATCTCTGAGCTGGTAAAGGAACCAGAGAAAAACAACTGATCCCATAAAGTTTGAAATATGCACCTGAAGAAGCGGAAGCACTTACGAAATCACTGCATCGCAGGACAAACAATAAAAAAAGAGCAATATAAGTTTAAATAGTTTTTAATACTCTCGGGATTATTCAAGGGATAGAATTCTATCTGGGACTGAAGGAGAGGCTCCCACATCGAAATCGTGCCACTTTTGCTGCATTGTTGGGGTGGATGTTAAAACGTTATCTCTATCATCCAATAAACTGTCACTTGGCGTGTCTCAAAGTTTCTCATCACATGGTAATCACAGAGCATGCAAACCCCCAGCGACTACTGATCCGCGACTGAACAATGGTTTCAAAATGAATACCTTTCTACATGTACTCAACTATTAGACATTGCCAGTTGGCCTAAGGTAATCTTACCTTCTTCTGCTCACGGCTGGAATGCCCCTTCTTCTTAAGTTTTGGTGCCATTTCTGCAAAGACGACAAGATAGGTTCAGACAAACTAATCCACTGCAAATTGAAAACCTTACTCACTCAACCTGCCAAAGGATGAATTGAATATGCTTCCCCCCCAACTAATGCATTAATTAGCTAATGACTGGCAAGTGCTACGCTCATGACTTCTTTTACAGAGATGTTAAATTAACCCAAGAGTAAATATGAATGACTCTTTAATATAAGATAGAACAACGTAATTGCAAAGCGCAGAGGAAGGTCTGCTTGAAATTTCTTGAAATCCAACAATCAAAACGTAGTAACACATCAAAGTACACTTTCCTCTTTAACTCGTCTCATCTGCAATTCACAGATCTGCATTCTTATTTGCTTTGTTTACATAAAATTCCAAGACAGGGATAACACCCAGCAAGGAAAATGTTACTCTGTAAGTATCTGTCTGTAGCTTGTAGCTGTAGATTCACATGCTTTGCATACTCCTGCCATCTAGTGTGGGGTCTGGACATTGCAATGTCTTTTTACTCAAAGAACTCCAGACTCACAACACCAGTTATGACTCTTATAGTCCACAATGCACGAGGACACAGGCTCTACCTCAGATTATTCTCTGCTCAACTGGTAAGTAGTATAAGTTGAGTTAAGTGTCAAGGACAACCATAATGTGTGCAATGTATTGTGGATGTTAAAAGAAAAGGCCGTTTAGATATCTGAGCACTGCCTGGTTTCGGGAGGTGGGAGGACGCATGTGAATCTACACACAATATGTTACAAACAGATGCTTACAGGATAAGTAAAATTTGCCTTTTGTAGCATGTGTGGCAGTAGATTGAAAAAGTGTACGGAGTACTGACTGGCCAACACTGGCTTTTTGGCAGACTAGCACATCCACACAATGTTTTTTAAAAGTATGTGGTGTGGGCCAGGTGGCTACTTTACAAATTCCAGCTATAAGAATGTTCCTCAGGAAGGCCACAGAGTTAAAGTTTGTAGATTTATATAGCGCGGCTGATCACCCATGACGGTATCCAGGCGCTATCCATGGGCATTGGGAGATTAAGTGATTTGCCCAGAATCACAGGATGTTGTACTGACGCCCACACTCGAACCAGGATCCCCAGCTCCCGAGTCAGTAGCTCTGGCTGCTGGCTCTTTTTCCAAAGTGGAGTGGGCTCTAGGAGGAATGGGCAAGGTCCTTTTAGGTTTAGCCTAGCATGTCTGGATGCACCTTACAATCCATCTTGCAATACTTGATTTGGATAGGGCCTTCCCTTTGTGAAGTTCGGAAGAAGCAAGAAAGAGCGGTTGTGTCTTTCTTAATGGTTTAGTCCGGTCAAAATATGGAGAGCCCGGTGTGCTATTGAGTCAGGTTTAGGGAAAAAGACAGGGAGTTCAATGGATTAAGTTGTAAATGTGAGGCCAACTTTGGGTGGTATCTGGGGTTGGTGTGGAGGACGACCCTATCCCTGTGTATCTGGAAGAAAGGTTCATCTAAGGTTAGTGCCAGAAGTTTACTGACCGGAGTTGGAAATGGGATTTTTGGTAGGCTAGGGCTTGTGCCAAAGCCAGGCAGAAACCAACACTCAAGTCAGGATAAGGGAGTTACACTCCTAAAATAACACCTGCTCACCCCCTTGGTAGCTTGGCACGAGCAGTCAGGCTTATCTTAGAGGCAGTGTGTAAAGCATTTGCACATAACCAACAGTAATACAGTGTAAGCACTACAAAAGGACACCACACCAGTTTAGAAAAATAGCCAATATTTTTATATACTTAAGACAAGACCAAAAACGATAAAAATCCACAATACAGTACTTAAAAATCTCCAGTTATCAAAATATGCTTGAAAAACAGTTCCTTGATGTCGATAGCTCCGTCTGGGGCTATCACGGCGTCGTGAGCAAACAAATCCAAACAGTTCTGGCTGACCGCGGCGTCACGGGCCAACTACGGTGTCGGGAAGACCCGCAAACAGTACCTTTTAGAAATGCAGGGCGTTGGCGACCTCACGCTGAGCTTCCGAAAGCACGGCGTCCGCAGGCGTCGGTTCCGGAGGTTGGTGCAGGAGTCGTCGGGGCCCTCGAAGTCGCACGCGTTGCAGATCAAACTCCTCTCTGTTGAAGTCAGGAGCGCTGGCGTCGGCAGGCGTTGGGTGCTGCGGTGCGAAGTGCAGTGGTGCGGTGCCCTCAGGTCGCGGTGCGAGCAGCGGCTCGGTGGCGGCGTCAGATGGCGTCGTCGGTGAGACCAGGGCCGCGGTGCGAAGTGAATGCGGTGCTCGTTGCGGTGCTGGCACGTCACGGTGCTTGTTTCCGGTCCAGGGAAGACATGGCTTGGCAGTTCGGGCTGGACTGTTCCCATGAGGCACAGGGTCAGACTGATTTGCATATGGCCATGTCTGAACTGGGGTGGCGGAGTGAGCTAAAGAATGATGATGGATTAAACCCAGATCAGTTGACTGGGGGTGAGTGTTTGCAATGTTCAACACTCCGTCCATCATCCCCTTTGGTTTTGCTACCTCTTGGAGTTCCCAAAGGAGGAAGTATTGGAGGAGGACTTGCAAGTGGATTTCCCACTCGTTAACCTGCTGCCCACTCCCAGAAGGTACTCCGCTAGCAGATTGATCTTGTGTCAGAAAGCCAACCACCAAATGCTCTGGGCTAGATGAGAGTGCTGGGGACATCGCTTACTGCCTTGCTTCTGAAGATAATACATGGCTTTCATGTTGTCTGTGTTGATAAGGACTGCCTTGCCAGTCAAGTGGGGAAGAAAAGCTTTCAACACAAGGTGAACCGCTAGCAGTTCCAGGAAATTGATAAGAAGACCCTGATGACTGGGTTCCCACTAGCTTTGGACAGTCCGGTCCTATAAAAGCGCACCCCATCCTGTAAGGGAGGCCTCCTTTGTAATTGCCCTCTGCAGAACTGGATCGACAAACGGCTGCCCTTACAACAGGTTGTTGGTGTTCCACCACTGCAGAAAGCGACAAGTGCGGTGGCTGATCAACACTAGGTCGTCCCAAAGACCGTCCGCTTGGGACCACTGGTGCGCCAAGTACTCCTGCACAGACATATGTGTAATCTGGAATGGGGCACTATGGCAATACAAGAGGCCATCATGCTAATCAGGCGAATGACTGTCCTGACCATAACTTGGTGGCCTGGTTGAAACTGAGGGATTAGGGCCAGGTTAGACTATAACCTGGCAATGTTTGGATGAGCCATGCCAACTTCTGAGTTGAGGATTACCCCCAGGTAGAGCTGTATCCAGAGGGGTTGGAGGTGGGATTTTATAGCACTGATGGTAAACCCTGGTGGAGGAGGTTTATTGTGACCTGAGTCATTGTGTTCGAAGCAGTTCTGATGGGTGGCACTCTTGACGAGTCGTACAGATAGGGGAATACATGGACACACTGTCTGCGCAAATTATCGGATACTCCCGCAAGGCACTTGGGGAACACCCTGGGTGCAGTTGTGAATCCGAAGAGGAGCACCCTGAGCTTGTAATGCTTTCCGCTGACAACAAACCTGAGATACCAGTGATGTGCCAAGTGGATTGGTATGAGGAAATAAGCGTCCTTCAGGTCGAGAGCGGCCATATAGTAGCGGGATGACATCCTGAAGAGTAACCATGTGGAAGTGCTCTGAAAGAATGTAATCCTTTAGGGGCCTGAGGTCCAGAATAGGTCAGAGAGAACGGTCTTGTTTGGGGATCAGGAAGTATAGAGTATACTCCCGTGCCCTAGTGATGGTGGGGGACGGGTTCTATGGCCCCTTTGAGAAGGAGCGCTTGGACCTCTTCCCCGAGTAGCCGTTGGTTCTGGGGAGAGCTTGTGTTTGCGAGCTGGAATGGTGGGAGGAGAGCTCCAGGCAATAACCATGTTGGATATTATCACTGATCGGAGGTAATGTTCTACCAAGTGGGAAAGAACCTTTGGAGGCACCCCCAACAGATGTGGTGTGATCGGGGGAAAGAGTGGGAAGTCAAAGTGGTAGCTTCTTTGGAGGAGCCACATTTCCCCTGCCTTTTGAGTTGTTGCCTCTGTAGGTCCCTCTAAAGAAAGCCCCTGGGAGAGGACTGCTGGGCTTGTGGACGCTGGTAAATTGTGGAGGCCTTAGGGGAGGTGGTCTTTGCACCTCCACGATAGGCCATACACCAAAAAGAGCTGCGAAGAGCAGGTGTCTACAGTGCTTCCATTGTTTCGCCGTCTCTATATCTTTTTTTTCATCTGGTCAAGCAGTGGCCGAACAGATGTTGGCTATCAAACAGCAGGTAGAGCACGTTTTGCTGGACTTCTGGTTAGAAGCCGGAGATACAGAGCCAGGCATGCCTGCGCAGGAGGACACTGGAGTTGATCCCTCTAGCTGCAGTGTCCGTAGCCTCTAAAGTGCAGCGGATGGTGGTGGTGATCTGCTTTCCCTCAGAGTTGATCTCATAGCCCCTTCCTGTGCTCCTATGGGAGAAGTTGGAGGAGCTCCTCCATCTCATCCCAATGGGCATGGTTATATCGGGAGAGCAGCCCAATGGAATGGCAATCCGCCAATGGATGCCCGATTTTGCAGCTACCCTCTTGCCCGCAGCATCGGTCAATTTTCACTCTTTATCTGGTGGAATGGCATCACCAGTAGTCTGAGAGTTAGCTCTCTTACGGGCAGTCATGACAACTAGAGTTGGGTGGGAGCTGGCCACGTATGTACAGGGGTCAGTAGGGGAAGCTTTGTATTTCTTGTCCATCCTAGGTGTGATGACCCTGGCGTGGACGAGGTCGTGAAAGATGTCCGGGGTGTGACGCAGCATGCCCCTGAGCATGGGGAGGTCCTAGGTGCAGCGGTGGGTGGATGACAGGGTCTCAAAAAGGAAGTCCTCCGCCAAAGGCCCCGTGTGTAGATCTACCTTGTGGAAGGAGGAAGTCCTACCAATCAATTCATGGTAGGACGTGGAGTCGTCAGCAGGGGAGGGATGGGCAGGGTACAGGTCGGGATCTTTGTCCAATGGGTGGAACCTGTGTAGATCAAAAAAGAGCACCACAATGTAGTTGAACCGGAAAACACGTTCGAAATCGGTGGCAGAAAGAAAACTATCTAACAATGGAGTTGATTACCAGGCACATTACTGCCAAGAGGTTGAGTCAAAGTACCTCTTGACCTTGACTCAATGACTTCTCTGGAGAAAAACAACTTGAACACATACAGATTCAACACTAGATGGCAGGATTTTGCACAGCATGTGTATCTCTACAGCCACACAAGCCTCAAAGTTCTGACGCTGTGCATTTGTGGGGGTTGTAAAGTCGTCGATGATTGGGGTGCACCGCCACAGAAAGTACCTATGGAGAACTTGTGGATGGAGATCCCACTCATAGATGTGTTGATGTATTCTGATGAGCAGATCCACAATTTACCTGTCCATCCCCGGGCAAATGCTCTACTACAGGTGAACCCTACTGCAGATTGTCCAATGCCGGATATCCTGAGCGAGAGCAGACAGCAGTGGGGAGTGAGTGCTTGCTGCTTCTGAATAAGTAAATGGCAGACATGTTTCTTTATGAGATCTGTTTCCCCCAAAAGAGCTTGAGGAAATCTTTCAGGGCTAGATGGACAGCCAGCAATTCGAGGTAGTCGACTGCCAGTAACTATTACGGTGGTATTCAAAGTAATATGATGTAACATATGAACAAATGATCCAGGGCGCATTTAAAATGTTATGGTTGTCTATGTAAAGGCTGCGTATATAAGACTTAAGAACTCTACCAGGAGTATATTTTGCTACCTACAGTTGTGGTTGGAGTGGTTGTTCAAACAATCATTCCTTGTACGTGAATAATCTGATGGAAGCACTCCCATAAGTTAATTGACATATAGCACCATGTAAGTTTGCACCAAGGTATATTAGTAAGTTGTTTTTAATGCTAAATAGTTATGATTCACAATAAAGTTTTAATTCAAAGGATAGTTAAATAAATTAAAATGTTATACAGTTCATATCGCAGTTTCATAAAGTAATGAGCCGATGTTGTAATGTGCAATTCAGACTCATTGGAAACAAAATCTATAGTTTAGAACATGATTTCATTGAACATTGTATCATTGGGAGAGAGAACACTTCATTGATGCAATATCCAAGATTCACAATGGGACGGGACGCTGTTGAAGTGTGTTGTCACTGGAAGTGTGTTGGACAGAAAGTACAGGGCACCAAAGGTTGCGGACTGCGAGCCAATGAGGTTGTGCGAGTCAATGCACTGGATGAGCAGAGCAGGTTCACATGTTGTCTTACAAAGCGTTGTTCCCTAAGTGTCAAAGAGCTGGGTCCAAAACGTCACCAAAGTGAGTCAGTCTAGGAGCTTGTACTCTAAATGTTAGAAACCAATGGTGGAAGAAAACAATTTGAGGTAGAGCCTGTGTCCTTGTGGACTATGGAAGGAGTTGCAAGAGGTCTTACAACTGAGTTGGTCAACAAAACGAAGTTCCAATGTCCATTACCAATACTAGGTGGCAGGAGTATGCAGATATGTATCTACAGGCACATATCCCATAGAGACAACATTTCATTTCTTGTGAATCTGGTAACAAATCAAGCAATGGCATAACTGAAGCATAGTGGACCAACGAAGATCGAACAAATAAAACAAACTGTTTTAACTCTTTTTCAACTCTACTATCAGGAGTAAAATGCCACACCCTACTGTGGTCAGCAGAGAAAGCCAACCGTAAAAACAGGATGCCTCTGCTACATGGAGTGCTGGGTCAACAAGGGAGGGCACAAGTGTGTTTGGGTCAACGAATAAAACAACTTTAAACATCACCTGTTGCCAACAGGAAGGAAAGAATGGAGTTAAAACACCAATTCACTGTGCATGACCTGAACAGCATGACATCTAGACGCAGCTCTTCAAGAAATGGTAGGGAAGTTGGCAGGGAGAAAGGGTTAAGTCTTTGAATATGGCGGGAAGTTCACTATGCAGAGCCAGCTTTATACTAATTTCTTACCTTATCCATTCTAACTGCTAACAGCACCTCAATGTTGAATGCAGGGTCAAAAGAAAGGATGTTACTTACCCTATAAGCATCTGTTCCTGGCATGTAGAGCTGTACATTCACATGCTTTCCATACTCCTGCCATCTAGTGTAGAGTCTGGGTGGTTGCAAGTTGTTTTTCTTCGAAGAAGTGTTTCGAGTCATCAGGTAAGGTGACGCCTCCTCTCGGTGATAATGTGCAGGGGCATTGCCGCCACTGTTCTATTGTATTCCCGCAAGAAGGTGAGAATGGAGTAAGTAAGTGTAAGTACAGAGATGTCCATGCGTGTGGAATGTAAATAGTTACTGCTTGTGATTTTACAGCGTTACATGAGATAAGGTAGAAATGCTCTGAGCACTAGGTCAATAGCTTGCAGCTCTAGGTAGTTGATGTGGAGACTTTTGTGTTTGATGTCCTATAGTCCCGGAACTGTTAGGTGTTGTAAGTGGGCACTACGAGGGATGCGTCCACTGTTTAGCACGATCTGTCGTACAGGGTAAAGGGCCACCCCTTCGAAAAGTTGTGTGTGTTCCACCACTGCAGAGAGCGGTGGGTGCGGCTGTCTACCAACACTAGATCTTGTAGTTGACCCTCTGATTGATTCCACTGACTTGCTAAACATTCCTGTAGAGGACGCATATTCAATCTTGCATGAGGCACTATGGCAATGCATGAAGCCATCATCCCTAGTAGTTGCATGAAGCACAAGTTACTAACTTCTTGTGTATCCAGGTCCGTTACTCGGCAACACTTCGGATGTTTTTTTCTGATGTCACCGTTAAGAGGATAAACTGCCTAAAGAGCCCGGCCGAGCAAAATCTAAAGGGGACACTTTAAAGACTACAGTTAACATTTGGCAAACCAGATAGGTATCAAGGCCAGTCTACACCGACGGCGCCCGAAGGAACAAAGGCCTGCCCTGACTGAATAGAATTGCGCCTAAATCAAGGATACCGGCTGCTAATTTATAATTTTCGTTGGAACACAATTGCTGGGAATGACACATTGTGTGTATTAGATTTTGTTGCATATGTGTCAGGACTTCCTGGTTCCAAATTATTCCATTTCTGAATATATTTCTATTCCGATTGCGGATATTTTGTACTTCATACTGTTATATGAGCCCTGACGAAGTTCCCTCAGTGGAGCGAAGCGCGTTGGCTGATTGCCGTATTTTACTATCAAGATCAATAAAAGGACATCATTTGGATATATTTGAAGGACAGTGACTCGTTTCTTGGTGCACCTTCCTATTTGTATAAAGAATTTGCTTCTGGTTTCCAGTAGAAGCTTAACTGCGGCAAGCTCTGGAAGTGGTTACTAGGACTCTTATTATTTATGAGAACTGGGGATTTGATGTGCTGAACCTATGGTCAGCCGTTGTTGGTGCTTTTTTGTTTATACAAGTTACTAACTTGTGTAACGATATATCTGTAAGAGACAGTAGTTAGTGACAGATTCCTTACCTTAGAATATCCCCAGGCTGGATCCGGAAAGTTTTTGCTTAGCAGTACCCTTGCGCGTCGGTAGGCGGCGTCGTGCGGCTCCGCGTCCGTCGTCGTGGTCGCCGGGATGACGTCGCGGGGAGTACTTAGACGCCGCCCCTGCGCGCCGACGTCAGTTCTGTACACGACTTTCCGCGCCAGGAACGCAGAGCCATGCAAGAAGCTGACATAGGTGTCTGAAAAATACTAGGGCCCTGAAAGGGATGTCCTTAACCCTAGAAATCAGTTCGCAGAACGGGGAGGATGGGTGGGGCGGTAAGGAATCTGTCACTAACTACTGTCTCTTACAGATATATCGTTACACAAGTTAGTAACTTGTGCATCTGAAAAGAGACACGTTAGTGACAGATTCCTTACCTTGGAATAGATACCCCAGCAATACCAACCCCAGTGGTGGGTCTGCGAACAAAGATCAGACAAGGAAGTCCCGGAGGACAGAACGGCCAAAGAAGCCGTCCCTCCGGACCCGACTGTCAAGGCAGTAATGCTTGATAAACGTGTGCAGCGAGGCCCACGTAGCTGCCTGACAGATATCCTGCAGCGGAACACCGCGGCCTAAGGCCGTGGTAGCAGCCGTTGCCCTGGTGGAATGGGCACGCAGCCCAACAGAGGCTCCTTCTTAGCCAAAGAATAGCAGGCTTTGATACACAAGGTTACCCAGCGGGAGATGGTTCTCTTGTGCACCGCCCGACCTTTTTTGGCGCCCACGTAGCCAACAAAGAGCTGGTCATCCACCCGGAAGTGTTGTGTGTGGTTGATATAAAAAGAAAGCGCACGTTTTGGGTCCAGACGGTGGAGCCTCTCTTCATCTCTGGAAGGTTGCGGAGGCGGAAAGAAGGTGGGCAAAGTGATGGTCTGCCCAATGTGGAAGGCAGTAACCACCTTTGGCAAGAAGGACGGACGCGTCCTAAGAACAACCTTGTCTGGATGGACAGACAGAAAGGGAGGTTTGCATGAAAGAGCCTGGAGCTCACTCACCCGCCGAGCGGAGGTGATGGCCACCAGAAAGGCTGTCTTCAGAGTCAGAAGACGAAGAGGACAGTTATGTAGAAGGCTCAAAGGGAGCGCACATAAGAAAGGTAAGAACCAAGTTCAAGTCCCACTGAGGCATCACAAATGGAACAGGAGGGAAGAGGTGTGTAATGCCTTTTAGAAACCTGTTAACAACAGGGGACTTGAAAAGGGAGGGCTGATCAGGAGGGCTGATCAGGAAGCCTGAGGAAGGCCGAGATGGCACAAAGATAGCCCTTGATGGTACCCAGGGCAGAACCCTGTTGGGCCAGGGAAAGAAGGAACAGAAGAACCTCAGAAAGAGGGGCAGAAAGGGGATTCACAGCCTTTGCTGTGCACCATGCCACAAACTTGTTCCACCTGCAGGCGTATACCACCTTAGTGGAGGGACGCCTGGCTGCCAGAATTACATCACAAACTTCGGGAGGCAAGTCGAAAGGAATCAACTGCCGCCGCTCAATCTCCACGCAAGCAGGTGGAGGCTGGACAGGTTCGGGTGGAGGACCGTCCCCTGCTGCTGCGACAGAAGATCCTCCCGAAGAGGCAGACGGATCGGGGGATCGACGCTCATACCGAGTAGCTCGGGATACCTAACTCTTCGAGCCCAGTCCCGGAGCCACAAGAATGACTTGGGCCCGGTCGTGCCGAATCTTCTTCAACACTCTGGGTAGAAGTGGTATAGGCGGAAAGGCGTACAACAGACCGCAACTCCACTCGCGACGAAAAGCGTCGCCGAGCGAGTGCCGCCTTGGAAATTCCAACGCGCAGAACTGATGACATTGCGCGTTCTCTTCGGTGGCGAATAGATCCTAACCAAGGCTCTCCCCACTGTAGAAAGAGTCCTTGCGCCACTTCCGAGTGAAGACGCCATTCGTGATCCATCATGCACCTGCGGCTGAGTTCGTCCGCCCTGGCGTTCAGGGAACCTGCCAGGTGTTCATGCCTTGATGTTCCAGCCATGTCCAGAGGCGCAGAGCCTCCTGACAAAGGGTCCACGACCCCACCCCGCCTTGTTTGTTGCAATACCACATGGCGGTGGTGTTGTCTGTGAACACCTGCACTACCTTCCCTTTGACAGAGGGAAGGAATGCCTTGAGTGCAAGTCGGATCGCCCGGAGCTCCAGAAGGTTGATATGGAGCCGGGACTCCGCCGGAGACCAGAGGCCTCTGATCTCCGCCTCTCCCATGTGACCGCCCCATCCCAGAAGGGACGCGTCCGTCACAACTGTGTGCTCTGGCTGGGGAAGGGAGAGGGATCTGCCCATGACCCATTGCCGGTTCGAGAGCCACCACTGCAACTGTTTTGCAGTCCCCTCCGAGATCTGGACGTGATCGGACAGGTTGCCCTGGTGCTGCGCCCACTGGAACTTCAGGTCCCACTGCAGAGCCCGCATATGCCATCTGGCATGAGTGACCAGCAGGATGCAGGAGGACATGAGGCCCAGCAGCCTCAGGGTCATCCGTACCAAAACCCAGGATAAAGGCTGAAAGATCGGAATCATAGCCTGAATATCCCGGACTCGCCGTTCGGGAGGATAGGCCCGAAACTGCGTCGTGTCCAGAACTGCTCCGATGAAAAGGAGCTGTGGAGAAGGAATCAGATGCGACTTCGGCACATTGATGGAGAACCCCAGCGAGTGCAGGAGTTCGGCCGTAGTCTGGAGGTGGGAGAGCGACTGCCTGGGACGAGCCCGCCTTCAGCAGCCAGTCGTCGAGGTAGGGGAAGACTGGAACCCCTGCCCGGCGCAGATGAGCTGCGACCACCGCCATCACTTTCGTGAACACCCGAGGGGCACTTGTAAGGCCAAAGGGAGCACGGTGAACTGAAAATGCTCGAGGCCTACCGTGAACCGCAGGTAACGCCGGTGGGCCGACAGGACGAGGATGTGAAAATAAGCGTCCTGCAAGTCCAACGCTACCAACCAGTCTCCAGGGTCGAGGGCAGTCAAGACCTGAGCTAGGGTGAGCATCTTGAACTTCTCCTTCCGGAGGAAGCGATTGACGTTCCGGAGGTCCAAGATAGGACGCATGTCCTCCTTGTCCTTTTTGGGCACCAGGAAGTAGTGGGAGTAGCAACCACGTCCTACTTCTGGGGTCGGAACATGCTCGATGGCCCTCTTGGCCAAGAGGGCCGTGACTTCCTGCTGCAGAATTACCAAGTGATCCCCTGACATGCGGTGGAATTGAGGTGGCATGGCTGGGGGGGGTGGTCTCGAAGGGGAGGGAGTAGCCCCTTCGGACAATGTCCAAGACCCACCTGTCCGAGGTGATGGGACGCCAGTGGTGAAGGTGATGGCGGACCCTGCCCCCTACTGGCGTGCTGTGCACCGGAAAGGAGGGACTAGGAGGGCTTGGAGGCCGCGGACGGGTTGGAGGTGGTGGCCTGACCCACACGCTGGTTGCCCGAACCGCCACGGCGGTATCCACGTCCTCGGCCACGCGAAGACGCTTGCTGCGCGGGCCGGTGGCTGGGCAGCTGATGTGACTGGGCGCCCCTTCCGTGGCCACGAAAGGGCGAAAAGCAGAGGTGAGCGGAGGGCGTACAACAGAAAGGCCCAGGGACTTGGCAGTAGCCCGTGAGTCCTTAAACCGCTCCAGCGCATGGTCTGCCTTTGAACCAAAAAGACCGACTCCATCAAAGGGCATGTCCATGAGTGTATTCTGGACATCACCCGAGAAACCAGTTGTTCTCAACCAGGCGTGGCGACGTAGCGCCACCGTCGTCGCAAGCGATCTGCCCAGCGAGTCGGCGGTATCAAGGCCACAACGTATGGTGTATTTAGCCGCATCTCGCCCTTCCGCAATGGCGCGGGTAAGCAGTGTCTGGACCTCCTCAGAACACTGCGGCAAAACAGCCACCACCGAATCCCACAGGGAGTGGGTATATCGGCCCAAAAGGCAAGCGGTGTTGACGGACCGCAAGCCAGCACTGGAGGAAGAAAAGGCCTTCTTCCCAAATTGGTCCAGGCGTTTGGATTCCCTATCCGGAGGGCGGTAGGGAAGGCGGTTTGGGAGGCAGAGTCTTGGACAACCAAGCTCTCGGGGTGGGATGTTGGGAGAGAAACAAGGGGTCGCCCGGAGCAGGGCGATGGCGTTGAGCCACGTTCCTATCCACAGGAGCCCCTGTGGTGGGTTTGGACCAGGCACCCAAAGAACGTCAGTGAGTGCATCATTAAACGGCAGCACAGTCTCCGAGGAGGAAGCCGCCGGCTGAAGCACTTCTGTCAGGAGGTTAGTCCTGACGGCCACAGTAGGCAACTGGAGATGTAAGGCTCCAGCTGCTCTACGCAACACCGTTGCAAAATTAGCTCCCTCCTCCGTAGCCACGGGAGGAGACAGCATGCCAGTGTCAGGGGAGGTGTGTAGACCACTGGCATCCCCAAGTTCCTCAGCCCAGTCCGGATCATACTCACACTGTTGTGTGAGAGGGTCCTCAGACCCCTCCCAGCTCTCCTGGTCCTCCTCTTGTTCAAAATATGGAGGAGGAGGGACATTTGGGACCCAAGGTGTCATCGGCGCCGGAGCCGGCGTCGAGCGACGTCGGTCCGGCTCCATGTCCGGAGCCAGAGAGAGCCGGGGACCGACGCCGTCCGGAGCCCCGGATGGCGTCAGGAACGGCACCGGGGACATCGGCATCGGCGGAGGCGTGGTTAGGTCAACCGGCGTCGATGGGGGTTGCGGCACCACCGGAGCCGGGATCGGAGCCGAGGCCGGGATGAAGGCTGGTGGGACAGGCGACGCTGGGACCGGAGTCGACGGCGGCGCCGGGGCAACCCCATCAGGGCCGTCGGGGCCCGAAGGCGCACCGGAGGGACCTGAAGGCCCGAAGAGGCGGGCCATGGCCGACAGGAATTCCTGTATTTCGGCCGGAGTCGCCCCCGAACCCGGAAAGGACGGGTAATGCGGGGGCGGCTCTACAGGCATGTCCGGGGCCGCGGGGACGGTGCCGACTGGGGCCTCAGCAGAGTCGCGGGACCCGCGAGGCGAAGTCTTAGAGCGATGATGCTTCTTAGACTTTTTGTGCTTCGACTTACCCGAGGAGCGCGAAGACTTGGACTCCGACGACCGGCGGGGACTCCGCGACCGGCCCCTCGACCTCTCCCGGGACCGGGGCTTGGTGCGGCGCGGAGCCGACTGCCGGACCTCGAGTAGCTTTCGAGACCGCTCTAGCAAAGCCTTCGGATGAAGTTTCCGGCAGTCAGGGCACGACTCGTGTCGTGGTCTCGGCCGAGACAGAAGAGACACTCGAGATGCGGGTCCGTGATCGACATCATGCGACCACAGGCTCCGCATGGCTTGAAGCCGGGCATCCCTACGACACCTAGGAGTCGTGAAGACTCAATGAAGAAACAATGAAAAAATTCACAAAAAAAGTTAGTCAAAAATTGACTAGGGCACTGCTCTTCCCGGATCTGCGCTTACTGGCGCGGAAAAAGAAGAACTGACGTCAGCGCGCAGGGGCGGCATCTAAGTACTGCCCGCGACGTCATCCCGGCTACCACGACGCCGACGACGGACGCGGAGCCGCACGACTCCGCCTACCGACGCGCAAGGGTACTGCTACGCAAAAACTTTCCGGATCCAGCCTGACGCCTGGGGATATTCTAAGGTAAGGAATCTGTCACTAACGTGTCTCTTTCAGATAGGTCTGACTGTTAGATATTGATTAGTTTGGAATTGTGTCAGCAGGGTTTAACATTTTCAAATCCTGGCTGCATCTGGATAGGCTAGACCTGTTTGAGTGTTCAGAATAGCTCATAGATATGGCTGCAGCTGTGAAGGTTGGAGATGGGATTTTTGGGCATTGACTGTGAATCCCAGTTGATGTAGAAGATTTATGGTAATCCGAGTGTGTCGTTGACACCTGTGTGATGTGTTGGCTTTGATAAGTCAATCGTCTAGATATGGGAAGACATGAATCTGTTGTCTTTTTAGATGAACTGCTACCACTGCTAGGCATTTGTTGAATACTCTGGGTGCAGTAGTAACTCCGAATGGGAGTGCTTTGAATTGGTAATGCTTTTCTGTTATCACAAATTTGAGATATTTGCTATGTGCTGAATGAATAGGAATGTGAAAAACCTTTATTTCTAATGCTGACAATTTTGGCTTGCTGTAAGAGTGGAAGCACTAGTTGAAGTGTCACCACATGGAAGTGGCTCTGATAGTCTGTATAGGTTTTAAAGGCGTGAGATCTAAAATTGGCCGCAGAGAACCATCCTTTCTGGGGATAAGGAAGTAAAGAGAGTAAACCCCTGACCCTTGATGTTGTATTGGAACTGGTTCTATAGCTCCTTTTGTTAAAAGAGCTCGTACTTCCTGTTTGAGCAGTTGTGGGCCTGTATGAAGAAGAGGCGGCATCTGTGGAGGTAGTTTTTGAACCTTCCCTATAGAATGAGCGCCGAAAGGAACCTCTATTAGAGGGTATCTGAAGTGTTCACATACATTTAGCCACTACAGTGTCCTTTTTCATCTTTTCTAATGTTTTGTCCCCTTGTGGTCCAAAAAGATGTTCTTTGTCAAAAGGAGCATTTAATATTGTCAGTTAGATTTCTGGTTAAAAAGCCAGAGATACGAAGCGTGTCTTCTGAGGAGGATGCGGGTGTTACCGCAGCCAGAGGAGTTATCAGCAGCATATAGTGTACACCGTATAGAGGAACTTGAGATTAATTTCCGCCCCTGCACTAATTCCTGTCCTTTTTTTCTTATGTTCCTCTGGGAGGTATTGGATTAATTCTTCGATTTTGTCCCAGTGGGCTCTATCATACCTAGCAAGCAGACCCTGTGTGTTGGATATACGCCAGTGGTTTGCTGATTGTACAGCCAGACTTTTGCCTGAGGCATCTATTAATTTTGATTCTTTGTCTGGAAGTGGTGCATCGGCTGATGTTTGTGAATTAGCTCTTTGGGCCAGATGGTGGGAGTTTGTACTTTTTGTCAACCCTCGGTGCTGTAATGCGTGCACGAACAGGGTCTTTAAAAATATCCTCTGCATTTCGCATCATACCTTTTAACATTGGGAGAGACTGTGATGTTTTATGTGGAGCCCCTAATGTTTCAAATAGAAAGTCCTCCTCCAAGGCTGCTCTATGTAAGGTGACCCCTATGATATGTAGCTATTAACTCCTGATATGAGGTGTTGTCATCAGGAGGTGAGAATTTTGCAGGATAAAGATCAGGATCTGTGTCTCCTGGAGGGTCTACATTGTAGTCATGCCATGGGTCTGGTGGTGCTTCATAAGTGTCATCCCCTGTATCTGTATCTAGGTCTGTGTGAGGAGACCCCTGAGGTGTGATGTTTAAAAGGTTTCCTGGTGAATAAGGTTCTAAAGGCAACAGGTGAAGATGGTGGTGGAGGGGAATGAGGAATAGGGTGGAACAGACTGGTAGCAATGTCTTTTTTTCTTCTTTAGATGAATTTTATATCCAGTGTCCTCTATAAAAGGAATCCTCATTTTGGAGGATGGTGATAGCACAGGCTTTGTTATAATTCGCCCAGTCTCTGGATGACTATTTATTTTTTTCTAGATGTTCGTGGAGCGGTGCACCACCAGGCCGCCTTTCCTGATAACAAAAGACTGACCAGTTCCTTTATAAGAAGAATTTCTTTATTTCAATGACTTCAAACAATGTAGGCTCCAGCCAACGCGTTTCGTTCAATAGAGATTGAACTTCATCAGGGCTTAATCGAGAGTCTGCAGCATCACGGACCTGGATCCATGGTAAGAGCCTCTTTTTTCTATTTTGGATCCAGTCTTTGTTGCATTGTTTCAAGAATTGGCTCCGGAAGCGTTGGAGGAGTAGATTTGTGTTTCGTGCAAAAAGTTTCGAAGCCGAACCAGGCTTCTCTTTCTTGTCCTTCGGAACAGAAGGTTTAGGAGCCGATGGGGTGGTATTTCGGCTATAGCCGGAAGGCTCCGCTTGTGCTTTCGGTGCCGAGCCGGAGGGCGGGACGTTCGCATCAGAATCTCAAAGCCTACTATGGCCGAAAGGCAGTGGTGGCCCAGAAGTCTTTTGTTTGGTGGAAGCGGACTTTGTGTGTGCAAAGGGGCTTGGGTACTCACGGCACCCAGACCAGCTGGTACATCATGGGTCTCTAGTTCGATTTCGGAATCTGAGTCTTGAACAGAGAAATTCTCTTCCTCTTCAGCTGCTGATGCCTCCATGTCTTCCGGCTCGATACCTTTTTCTCCAAAGATATCAGAAGAGTCTTCAATACTCTGCCTCTCTCTGCGTCGAGACGGACTGTCCGGCAAGGTCTTCTTGGATCAAAATGACCGACAGGCGTCACAATCCTCTTCTCTATGCTTCGGGGAGAGGCACAGATTATAGACTTTGTGAAGGTCGGTGCACGGGTATTTAGAGTGGCACAGAGGGCAGAATTGAAACTGAGTCCTTTCCATCAGCGGATTACTCGATGTAGTTGTTGTCGAGTAGAAGATAACACGAACGGGGTAGGCCCGAAGGCCGCGGGTGCAGTGTTTCGACCCGACTAGGGAATGTTCTCTGATTTTCAATATGCAAGGAATGGGAAATGCGTTCAAAACAATACCGACAAGGGTCGAGTGGATTGTGCACTGAAGCGATTCTGAAAAACGGTCTCGAACCGGAGCACCTCAATACACGTTCGAACCAGATGGCAGAACGAAAACAATCTAACAAAGGAGTCTTTGCCCATGCGCATTATCCCCAGAGGAGTCACCTTACCTCGTGACTAGAAACACTTCTTCGAAGAAAAACAACTTGCAAACATCTGGACCCAAAACTAGATGGCAAGAGTATGCAAAGCATGTGTATCTACAGTACACATGCCTCGAGCATGCGTTTTCATGTAGGAGTGTAAAAAAAAAAAAATTTTAAATAAAGATTTAAGCTGGTTTTGTCCAATATTTAATTCCTGCATCCAAGGCTCCATTGGCAGCATGGACATGGCTGCCTGTGCGGCTAAAAGGTTGCAGAGTCGAAAGCTCTCCTTAAGGAAAATACTACATACCTTGTATGTATCTGTTTGTAGTGTGTAGTGCTACAGATTCATGTGTTTTACATAGTCCTGCCATCTAGTGATGGGCGCTGACATTACAATGATTTTCTATGAAGAAGCTTCACGTCACAGAATGCTGTGCCTCTCCTCCCTTAGTCCACAATTTTGCATCATCACCGACTCCAAGACTGTTTTTCTCTCAGCGGGTGAGTGGGGTGTAGAATTGGAGTAAGTATACGTGATCTGTGATTTATTTGGTAATTAATGTGTACTTAGTTAAAAAAAAAAAATTATAACTGCCAGCTTCTGGGGGGAGTGTAGGTGCATGTAAATCTACAGCATTACATGCTACAAACTGACACTTACAGGTTAAGTAACATTTTCCATTCGTCACGTGTGGCGGTGATACATGCTTTGCATCAACTGTAAAGATGTTTCCTCCCAGTGATGGCTAGAGGGCAGATGATGCAGATGTTTGAAAAAAGTCCTTACTACAGTTTAGCCAACCATACATAGCTTCTTAATCAGCTAGTATGTCCGCCCATCAGTGCTTTGTGAACATTCGGTGTGTTGACCATGGAGCTGCTTTGCAAAAATCATTTAATGGGATGTTGCCTATGAAAGCCTTGGAGGCTGCCCCTTCATATGTAGAGTTTGACATAGGAGGTGTGGGGAGTACACAGTTAGCCGTGACGTAGCAAGTTTGAATGCATTTGACAATCCACATTGTGATACCTGCTTTAAAGAGACTGAGACCGTTGTCGGGCTTAGCAAAAGCAAGCACTTGTAACTCACTCATGTCCTTTAGTGAAGGCTTAGCTACAAGAAAGGCAATCTTCCAGGAAAGGAACAGTAATTTGTATGAGTGTGAGAGGCTGAAAAGGTGGCCCCATGAACCTTGTGAGAACCACATTAAGGTTTCAGATGGGTATTGTTCGTGGAAATGTGGAGAGGGTGGGTGGGGGGTAGTGCTTCATCACCCTTTTGAGATCCTCCGCTAAAGCTTTGACTACAGGATCCTAAAAAGGGATGCATGTATGTACTTTTGCGGTCCTCTGGAAAGGATAAGGCTGGCGTGGCTGGAAGCCCCCTCCATAGCCACCAAAGGAGCGAAAGGCAGATGCGGTACGAGATGTTACAGAAAGGCCCAAGGACTTGGCCTTAGCCCGAGACTCCTTGAAGCGCTCTTGCGCTGGGTTCGTCCTATCTCCGAAGAGACGAGAGACATTAAATGGCATGTCCATAAGGTTAGGTTGGACATTCCCAGAGAAGCCAGACGTTCTCAGCCAGACGTGGTGCTTAACGGTCACTGTTGAGGAAATCGCCCTGCCCAGCGAGTATGTTGTGTCGAGGCCACAGCGGATGGTAAACTTCGCTGCATCTCTCCTGTAGTCTGCAACAGCCTGGGAGAGGACAGCCCGGGCCTCCTCCGAGACTTGTGGCAGCACGTGCACAACAGTCTCCCATAACGAATGGGAGTAACGGCCCAAGAGGCATCGATTAAGGCCTCATTAAATGGCAGCAAGGGTTCCGTAGTGGAGACGCCAGGCTGCAGGACCTCCGTCAAGATATTGGTCTTGACAGCCACAGTAGGAAGTTGCAGGTCCAAGACCTCTGCATTCCTACGTACCACCATGGCAAAAGAAGCACCCTCCTCCGTAGCCAGGTTAGGAGCGGTGAGCATGCCAGGCTCTGGAGAGGTATCCAAGCCACTGGCATCTCACAGTTCCTCTTACCAGTCTACTTCTTCGGTGTAAGGCAGGACTTCTAAGGGGTCCTGTATCCCCTTCCAATCTTCCTCCAATCCTAGCCCCTCATAATAAGGCTAAGGATGCAACATACAGTCTGAAGGCTCTCTCGGTGCCGGGTTCGGCGGACACCCAGCCAGCTCCGCTTCGTCGGAGATAAGAATGGGGCCGACGCGGCCAGTGGGCGCTGGGAGTCTTGGCGTCAGGGAAGGTCAAGGAGGTGCAACCGGCGCCGGTCCGGACCCATGAGGAGCTAAAGGCGCTGGGAGGGGGGGTGAGGGAGCCGTTGGCGCGGAACCAAATGGAACTCCCTCCGCTGAGCCTGCGGGGCCCGAAGGCGCGTCGGCAGTATCAGGCCGCCCAGAAATGGCACACATGGCATCATAAAATTCCTTCAATTGGGCGGGGGGAAACGCAGAGCTGAACCAGGCACAGGCTCCACGGAGAGAGGCCTCTAATGACGAGACCCCTCCGTCGCGTCAGGTGATGGACTGGGTGAAGTCGAAGCACGCATGCTTTTTGTGATGCTTCTTACCTGACCCCTTTAAGGACTTCAAATGGGAGGACGAAGACTTGGAGCCCCTGGAGGAGTGCTCGGAGCTTCCTCTCGACCGAGATTGGGAGCGGGTACAAGACCTCCAAGGAGACAGAGGAGGCGCCGGACACCGGGCCGCAAGCAGTTTAGGGTACCGTTCCCTCAAAGCCTTAGGCTCCATGGCCTGGCAGTCAAAGCACAACTTCGGGTCTTGGTCGCAGCTCCAGACACACGAGGTAGGGATCCGTAACCGACATGGCGCTTTGACAGGCATGGCATGGTTTGAACCCCAAAGTCTTTTTAGACATGATGGAAACCCTACACACCAACGAAAAAATGTCGACAAAAAGTCAAATAAAATCTGTCAAAAAATAACAGGGGGTAGCTTTCTTTCTTCGACAGATCTGCGCTGGCTGACGCAGAAAGAAAAGACGGAGTAGGCAGGATGGGAATATGGAAATAGCCATCCTGCAAGTCCAACACTACCATCCAGTCTTCCAGGTCCAGGGCAGACAGGACCTGAGCCAATGTGAGCATCGTGAACTTTTCTTTTTTGATTAAGTAGTTGAGAGCTCAAATCTATGATAGGATGAAGGCCCTTGTCCTTTTTCGGGACCAGAAAGTAGCAGGATAACAACCACAGCCTACTTCTGGAACCAGAACCCTCTCTATGGCTCTCTTGGTCTAGAGAGCCATGACTTTTTCTTGAAGCAAAGTAAGATGATACTCCATCAGCCTGTCGTATGATGGAGGGGGGCATGAAATGAGGGAGTAGCCCCTTCGGACTATCTGGAGGACCCACCTGTCCGACCTGACGGATGGCGGATCCTCCAACCAACTGGCCGCCCATGATCTTGACGGGCAAGACTAGGAGGGTTTGGAGGCTGAGACTGCAGGGGGGTGGCGGGGAGGGGGTGGACTGACCCGACCTCTGGCTGCCCGACCGATGGGGTTGGATCGAGCCGTGTCCTCAGCCGCGCTGAGGTTGCTGAACCTGTATGGTCTTGCGGCTGGGATAGGGCTGGCGCAGCTGAAAGCCCCTTCCATAGAAACGAAAGGCAGACTGGGGACAAGTGGCCACTGAGAGGACCAAGGACTTGGCCATAGCCTGTGAGTCCTTAAAGTGCTTCAGCGCCAGGTCTGCCTCGTCTCCGAAGGGACAGGTGCCATCAAAGGGCATGTCCATGAAAGAGGCCTGGACATCCCCATAAAAGTCAGAAGACCTCAACCAGGTGTGACGTCGAACAGCCACTGTCAATGAAATCGCTCTGCCCAGTGAGTCGGTCGTGTCAAGACCACATTAGATGGCGAACTTTGCTGCATCTCTCCCGTCGGATACCGCTTGGGAAAGGATGGCCCGGGCCTCCTCTGAGACACATGGCAGCACTTGCGCAACCGTTTCCCACAGGGAGTAGGAATAACAGCCCAATAAGAATGCGGTGTTCACCAACCACAATGCAAGGCTGGTGGAAGGAAACACTTTCTTACCCCAACTATCCAGCATCTCGGATTCCCTGTCCAGGGGAGCGGAAGGGACTGCCAAATTCTCTGGGGTAGGGTGGGTGGTGAGGAAGCGTGGGTCTCCTGGTGCAGGGCGATGGAGGGCAATTATCCTATTCACAGGAGCCCCTGTGCTGGGGTTTGACCAGGTACCAAGCAGGACATGTGTAAGGGCCTCATTAAAGGGTAGCAAGGGCTCTGAAGAGGAGACACCTGGCTGTAAGTCCACTATCAAAATATTAGTCTACCCCACCACCAAAGGGAGCTGATGGTCCAGGACCTCAGCCGCCATTCGCGCCACCATAGCAAATGACGCTCCCTCCTCCGTAGCCGTGGTAGGGGAAGAAAGCATGCCAGAATCTGGAGAGATGTCAAGTCCACTGGCCTCACCCAACTCCTCACACCAGTCCATCTGATAAGGCTGGCCTTCTAAAAGGTCCAGCGACTCCTCCCAATCTTCTTCTACTCCTTGCCCTTCAGAATAGGGCTCAGGAAATGATCTAGGACATTGAGGGTCTGTCGACGCGGTACCGGCCGTCTGGAATCAGAATGGGGCTAGCACCGGGAGCGTCGGGGCCAGCGCTGGGGAAGGTCACAATGGCACGCCCGGTGCCGGACCGATTCCCGGAACCATGGGGTGGGACATAGGCGTCGGAGCCACTGAGAACAAGACCTCCAAGGAGTCGTACGACGTGATGCTGAGTGCTGGGCCACCAGTAGCTATAGTGACCGCTCCCTTAAAGCTTTCAGGGCCATGGCCCGGCAGTCGGAGCATGACTTAGAGTTGTTGTCGCGATCCAGGCCCCAGAGGTAAACAAGGTGTGGATCTGTCACCGACATGGCGCAGTGACAGGCGCCACACGGTTCGAATTTAGAATGCTTCCCGGGCATTAAAGAAAAAAGCTACACCCAAAAAGGGGCTCGACAAAACATCAAAAAAAGCCTGTCAAAAAATGACAAAGGGTAGCTCTCTTCATGGATCAGCGCTTGACTAGAGCGGAAAGCAAAGAACTGACGTCTGCGCGCTGAGATGGTGCCTATATAGTTGAGCCTAGTGGGATTAGCTGTTGAAGTACAGAGTTTTGCAGGGGCTCCTTCCTCCCTGTATCCCATAACTCTGTATATGACCACACTAATGCCTCATAAGTTAGAAACTGGCCGCTGGGTAGCGCATGTTGTTCCAATAGCTCCTCTAAAGGCACAAGGGCTCCCATCTCGAAGCAATCTCCCACTGTTGTCACTCCAGCCGCAGTCCAGGCCTGAAGCTGGGTCGCGGTGAAACAACAGACTGCAGCGGTATGGCTGGTGCGTACAGGGGTGCCCTTCGTGTCCTCACCACGCTACAGCTAAGCCATACAGGGCTACTTGTAACAGACTCATTTGTGGAATTGGTACCTCAGGGCGTAAAAGCTGAGCTCCCTGATGAGGTGCCAGTCCCAGGAGGTCCAAATCGCTACTGCAGGTTCCATCAGCCGTGTGGCCACCCATTGCAGCTATGCTGCTAGAAAGTATAGCTCAATTCTGGGACACCAAGACCACCCCGTAAGGGCGGACGCCGCAACACCTCCAATGAAACTATGGGGTCATCTATCCCATATCAGCTCCCGAAGCAGGACATTAAGGCGTCCGAACCATGCCCCTGAGATCTTAACTGGGATGTTTGCAAAGAAATACAACTGCGGAAGCATCAAAATTTTGGAGATCGATACACAAGCCATAAGTGATGAGCACAAAGATCTCCAAAAGGCAGCACAGGCTCGAAGGGAGTGCAGTGCTCTACCCAGGTTTTCCTCACTCATATCCCCCAGTTGGTGAAACATCTGGATACCCAAGCATTTGAAGGTCTCTGGGGGCCAAGTAAGTCCCACTGGGAGGTCTGGTGTTGAAGGAGTACCATGATTACAGGGGAACAGGCATGTTTTGGTTCTGTTGACTTACAATCCCGATAGCACCCCAAATCCGTCAAGGTGTTGGATCGCATCCTGGGCCCCTGCTGTGCCGCCTGTTAAAGATGGATGTCATCCACATAGTGAGAAATAATATGCTTGTGACTGTTCACCAGTATACTACTACCCCTCCCTTCTCTTGGGAACAATTCTACTAGTGGCTCAGTGGCCAGCGCAAATAGCAGGGGGGATAGTAGTAAACAGCTCTGCCTCGGGAAATATCATAAGCAGCAGAAATAGTGGCGCCAGTCTTAACCCTTGCAGACGGTCCCGTATATAGCAGGGTAAACCACTCAATCCAGGGCTCGCCCATTTCCAACTTGCGAAAACCTTAGTCAAGTAATCTCAATGAACGGGATCAAAGGCCTTCTCAATGTCTACTCGCAAACATTGCTTCTGGCAGATTTTGGGCCTTGGGTGTTAAAGGATGTGGTCAAGTCGCCTGAGAGATGCGCTACAGTGTGGGATGAAATGAGTCTGGTCTCCATACATCAGGACACAATGTAAAGAGGGGGGACGGGGAGCTAGTTTTGAAGGAAATAGGTCCAGTACCAGTGCTCCCAAAGATATACGTTATATTCACTAATAGGTAACTGTTCCTGTAAAAAAATATCCGGTCGTCAACCTATTATGGTTGAGAGCCAGTGTCAATGTGGTCTCCAAATAAAGGTTAGGTTGGGTCTAGGTGAAGGTGGGGGAATTCCTCCTTTTGGAATTAGTGCCCTCACACACCCTTGCGAGTGTCATGCTTCATCATCGGGCTTTGCTCCTCGTGGGGGTGGCGCTGCTGTCCCCCACGGGCCCCGCAAGAGGGCTCTTTGTCGGAGATCTTTTGAAGGAGGTGCAGCAGTTGTGCATGCGGGTGTGGGGGCCTGTGAAAAAGTGTGTGTGAGTGGATAAAATTACCTTACGGTACCCGAAAACAATTTTAATTCGAGGGTCCGGAAGGTAAGGTTAAAAAAGCTATGGATAGGAGCCTCTCCTTAAAGCAAATGTTGCGGAGGGACAAGTATGTACCCGCTGCTCTCAATCCGTGGAACCGTGGGTACCGTCAGGTAATTTTATCCACTCACGCACACTTTTTCACAGGCCCACACACCCGCATGCACAACTGCGGCACCTCCTTCAAAAGATCTCCAACAAAGAGCCCTCAACCTAACCTTTATTTGGAGACCATATTGACACTGGCTCTCAACCATAATAGGTTGACGACCGGATATTTTTTTACAGGAGCAGTTACCTTTTAGTGAATATAACGTATATCTTTGGGAGCACTGGTACTGGACCTATTTCCTTCAAAACTAGCTCCCTGTCCCCCCTCTTTAAATTGTGTTACGATTTAGTACGGCAGCCAGCCGTGGGACATTGTCTATCACTATTTTTCTTCTTTATTTCCTTCTTTTATTAGTACTTTTCACCAGCTACACCCCTACATACTTTCTAGCGGGTATCACCCAGGCACACTTCTGTATCAAAAAATGGACAACCCAGGTCTCAGTTTCGACGACGAGACAGTGGCAGAAATTTTGAGGGCACCCTCACTCCTATCAGGGGACGGTAGCGCAGCTACAGGCAGCAAAAACAATGACTGGAAAGCCCTACAAGCCCTTAGAAAGCAGCAGATTAAAACAGCCCTACATGGAATAATCATGACAGAGTATCTTAGGGCCAATATAGCCCCCAACCTCTTGGTTACACTGACCCCGAGAATCTTTTTAGAAGACCTGACCTTCCGTAAGGAATGGTCTAAGATAGCATGGAAATGCACACGAGATTGGCTCGTATTAATTATCAACACTGTCAAACGTTTATCAGATGAACTTCTGATCCAGATCACCCTTGCCGAAAGTGGGCTCAAAGCAGGCATCTCTATCTCTGCATTCAAGTCACGACTAGCAGAAATAAATGAGGAAATGAATGACCACAAGGAGTTCCTCACTAAACAGAAGATCACAAAACTCCAAAAAGATGTAAAACGCTTTGACCTAGAAAAAAATCTATCCATACATCAAAGACGACTACGTCTTTCAGAACTACGAGACGACATATGATGAGGGCAGTAGCAACCATTCTAAAAAGTCAGGGTCGACAAGCAGCGACTCTAGCTATGAGGGCAGGAATTTCACTCCACAGTCCAGAGGAGGTCAGAGACAACAACCGCCACCTCTGTTTCAAAACTTCCCATCCCATCCATTCCAACCACCAATGTACCCAGGACAGTGGATGGGACCCCACCCAATGTGGAATGTACCACCAGGACACCCCCTTCAGACACCTCAATACCAACAATTTCCGAACCCCCCTTTTTTCAACAGAGGGAGGGGCAGAGGAAGAGGCAGAAGAAGAGGAGGACCCAAGAACGTCCATTGGCAAGACCCGGAACCGATGACCCTAAGGAGCAAGACATCAAAACACCAGTAGTGTATTTATTGTCCAGACCCCTGGTCGAGGGCGAATCCAAACTCTTGGAGAAGGGCTTGGGTTTCGTCCCGACCCCCACTGAGGATTCCTTCAGACTTCATCAAGAACTCCACCAATTTTTCCGGAAGGTGAGATTGAAGACCTACTTTCAAGACAAACCAGAGACCCCCCCCCCATCACTGGGACTGGTCTCAGGAAAAAAATCCAAGTTCACACCTACGGCTGCCATGACACCCAACGAGGTACTCACCTTTGAACAAGTCATCGTGAAGGATGTCATGGATATCACGAGCAAGCGCCCTTTTGACAATATGTCCAGAGAAGAAAGGAATTTACTGAAAACCATCACAGAGGATCCAACCATAATTCTCAAACCAGCCGATAAAGGCGGTGCCATTGTCATCCAGGACGTGGGCACATATGATGCGGAATGTCTCCGCCAACTGTCGGACACCAAATACTACCGGCCTATAGACGCAGACCCCACAGCTTGTCTGACCATCAGGATCAAGAGTATGGTGTCTGAGGCAGAGACAGAAGGATGGATCTCTGCCCAAGAAGCAGTTTTTCTGACCAAGGATGACCCCCGGACCCCTTATTTCTACACATTACCAAAGATCCATAAGGGGACCACCCCACCACCAGGACGTCCCATCGTGTCCGGCATCGACTCGCTGCTGGAACCACTGAGTACATTTTGTGACTTCTTCCTCCGTCCTCTAGTCACAAGGACACCAACTTATCTCAGGGACACCACAGCGGTCCTGAATCTCATTGAGAACTTTCCGGAACCAGAATCAATCAATTTCCTAGTGACCTTGGACGTAGAGGCGCTCTATACGAACATCCCGCAGGACTCCACACTGGGAGTATTGGAAACCGTACTACAAAGTATCGATCCATGGCCCTATGAAACACCCATCTCGTTCATTTGTGATTGTGCCTCCATAGCCCTAAAAGAAAACTTCTTTGCCTTTCAAAAGCAGCTGTACCACCAGTTACAAGGCACCAGCATGGGGAGCACCTTCGCGCCGAGCCTGGCCTGCTTGTACATGGCCAATTTCGAGGAAAATTCATCTTAGGAACAAACAATCCACATAGGACCAGCATCCTGATGTGGCGACGATACATCGATGATATCCTCCTTTTCTGGCGAGGGGACGAAGAGCAGTGCAAGACCTTCTGTGAGTGGATTAACACCTTAGACCCCTTTCTGAAGTTCACGGGCACCAGATCACAGCAAAGCATCCCTTTCCTTGATCTCCTCATCTCCCTACAGGATGGAGTGCTATTAACTACAAACTACAGAAAACCCACAGAGAGGAATAGCCTGCTGATGTATGAAAGCAACCACCCAAAAGCACTAAAGAACAATCTCCCGGTGGGCCAGTTTCTGCGTCTCCGCAGAAACTGCAACACACTCAACGAGTTTGAGGCTCAATCCAGAACACTGTCCGATAATTTGTCAGAGCGACATTATCCGAAGAAGATCATACGGCAAGCACACAAAAGGGCAAGAAACAATCATAGGTAGGCCCTCCTGGAGTTAAGAGAGTCATTGACATGCGTCACCACGTTCACTCCCAACTCCAACAAGATTAAAAAAATTATCAAAAAACACTGGAGGATTCTTGATACAGGGAGTTTCACCCCAGGCCCACCTCCCATTTTCGCGTTCAAACGCACTCAGAACTTAAAAGATATTTTGGTTCACACACGTCCAAAACTAACGATCCAGAGACAACCCACTCTATGGGCCTTACCACCCGTAGGACACTACCCTTGTGGGACATGTTCCGTCTGTCCCCTGACTATAACATCAAAACAAATAGACCTAGGTCTGGCCAGACCTTGGCATCAGAAACGCCACACAAACTGCAACCCAAAAAACTGCATATACCTCATCACATGTCCCTGCGAGATGAGGTATGTGGGGATGACTACCAGACCGTTAAAAATCTGCATAGGAGAACATAAGAGCACGATTCGCTGCAAAAAAACGAGTACCAGATTACAGAATCATTTTCTGGAGAAAAACCATCCCCCAGATAGACTCAGGTGGACAATCATAGAATCCAACCCACACTGGGCAAACAATACACTATTCGGGCAATAACAATGATAGGTTTTTCAATTGAAAAGTAACATAGGGGGCCTGAATGACGACATACCATGGGCAGAATTGATGTCTTAAATTATACGACTGGACCAAGCACAGTAAGAGACAGCACCATCACAGCTGCCAGTTAAACAGTACATTTACCCTAGCACCATTCCTGTACCATTAGTACCCACCCCTACACAATTATATCTGCGGGGTCAGGATAGAAGATCTAGTGTCAGGGCCACCACTTGACAGGTCTAGTACAGCTAAGGGTGTTTTCGCGGACCTCCGCACACCACATAGACACATTTTGGCCCACCAGTGTCCTGGAATAACTTAGAGGGGCATGACACATCCTCGCTGTGTTCAACATATGGCACTATCTTGTAAGTGTCCACCCACTCTTGGAAGTCTAACACTGATATACATAAACCCGAGTCCTCCTTCCAACGGGTTGAATTTTAGCATCAGGGACCATTTAGATATAATTTGGCCCACCATTATACTGGAACTATTTAGAGGGGCCTAAAATATCTTCGCTGTGCTCAGCACTTGGCACCACCTCGCAAGTATCCACCCACTCAAGGAAGTCTAACACTGACATACACCAACGGGTTGTATTCCAGCATCAGGGACCCCGTGAAGTTTACTTTCACCTATGCTGGTCACACACCTTTTAAGACTCATTCGGGATCCTACTGCTCTTTATACTAATTTGCTGTCAGTACAGGGATCGACTTCACGTTGCTTTAGCTGACCTAATATACACACACATCTTTACGACCCCTCTCCAAGATGGCCGCCACGGCAGCGCAACCTTGTTTGGACGTACTGCCGTGTCATGGTAAATGCCCACACCGGCCCTTCCGATTCCAGGAAGTAAACGGCCTATAACTAGGCGGGCTTGGTCTCCACACGCCACCGGCGATCCTGATCGGCAGGTAACGGCCTGTCAACGGAGAGGGACACTAAGAATGCTCCGGCTGCTCTCCACTATGGACCCAGGTATCATTTTTTTTACTGCACTATGGGCTCGAGACAACATGAGCTGACGTAGCCTTTACCCACTTTCTCGCACTTACAGTTTTCTCTCTTCGCGACCGCAGTATTCGCCGGCGAGGCCAATCCTTACGATTAGAGGGGTAGGCGGCCACTGTTGCTTTGCGATTTTTTTGCTATGTATATAATGAGCGGCGCACTGTGTTGCACTACTAGCATCTTCACCGATTAGACACTAAATGAGCGGCGCACTATGTGGCACTGTGATCATATTTACCTGATAGACACATCAGCCTCATTTCGCTCTATGACAGCTATTGCTAACGGACTGCCACGAGCACATAGGCATCCATGCCTATTTTTACTTGATCGTCACTTGACATATGACTCTTACCCTGGGTATTCATTACGGATGCATGCATGTAATAACGAGTCACCTCTGACTGTGCCAGATGATGGTGACAAACTGCCTGTGGGAATGTTTATTTTACACTGGCCGCAATTGCGTGCAGGCTTCTGCCACGCATACATATGCTAAATCATGATTACTAAGGCATGTTACGCCGAGCATGCTATGTAATCAATGTGGAATGTGAACCACCATGACAGCATTCTACCTTCAGCGGATGCTCATATACTTTATATGTTTTACATATCTGTTTTGTACCTTGTAAATCTCATTTTTGTGTCTCCATCAGGTTGGGATTAAGGAATACGACCTTTACGTTCCTTCCAGCGCTAAGACGCACTTGACCTCATTGTAGGTAGGATGGGATTATAGGGTGTCTTTCCCTGATTCCCACAGTTCTTTTTTCTCTTTTCACGGTCCTGATGAAGCGCACTGGGATCCACTAGGGACCCGCCCGATGCGCGAAACATGTTGACCAAATTGCACTTTTTTATCACTTCCACGGATTGAGAGCAGCGGGAACATACTTGTCCCTCCGCAACATTTGCTTTACGGAGAGGCTCCTATCCATAGCTTTTTTAACCTTACCTTCCGGACCCTCGAATTTAAATTGTTTTCGGGTACAGTAAGGTAATTTTATCCACTCACACACACTTTTTCACAGGCCCACACACCCGCATGCACAACTGCGGCACCTCCTTCAAAAGATCTCCGACAAAGAGCCCTCTTGCGGGGCCCGTGGGGGGACAGCAGCGCCACCCCCACGAGGAGCAAAGCCCGATGATGAAGCATGACACTCGCAAGGGTGTGTGAGGGCACTAATTCCAAAAGGAGGAATTCCCCCACCTTCACCTTGACCCAACCTAACCTTTATTTGGAGACCACATTGACACTGGCTCGCAACCATAATAGGTTGACGACCGGATATTTTTTTACAGGAACAGTTACCTATTAGTGAATATAACTCCATACATCAGGGCCTGCATATGAGGGAGTAATCTGGTCGCTAGGGCTTTACACAAGTTTTGAAATCCATGTTGAGCATAGATAGCGGGTGAAATGCGGGAACGGGCGCCCTGGGGATCTCAGTTTTGGAGAGGGGGATGACAGTCCCCTTCTGTGTAGTGTGTGGTAGGCAGCCCTCCATCAAGGCCTCTGCGTAGTGTGTCTCTAGCCTACGGGCCAGCAGGCCTGCATAAGTTGCATAGAACTCCGCTGGTTGTCCGTCGGGCCAGGGGTCTTGCCAGTGGCCATTTCCTTGATGGCCTGCCTTATCTCTTGGACTGTCACTGGGCATCCTAGTCTCTCTCACGCCTCAGGCATCAGTGTTGGGAGAGGGCGTTAGGCCAGAAACTCATCTAGCAGGGTGTCTGGGAGGGCATCTGGTTTGCCAAACAGTGTCTCATAGTATTGTCGTAACTCATCATTTATGCCGACTGCGGAGTGAATAGGTGTCCCTGTGGCAAATGTCAGGTGTGTGATAGGGGTGCCTCGCGTTTCATGGCGAATAAGTCAAGCTAATAGCCTCCCCCACTTGCCTTCCTTGTCGTTTGTTTCGCTATGTAGGTTTTGTAGTCATGGCATTTCAATCTTTCTAATATGGAATTATAATGTTCTTTTGTGTCCATCAAGAGCTGGCGATTGATTGGGTCTGGTCCTAAGGTGCTGTCAAGTGCGTGAAGTGTGGTGTCAAGGGTGTGTAGTTCTGCATTAAGTTCTTTACTGGTATCTACGGATTGTCCCATGCAGTGGCATCGGACTACAACTTTAAAGGATTCCCATTCCAGTAGGGTGGATGGCGCCGCACCCTGTTTATTATCGAAATATTCTGCAATGGCTATTTGTAACGTTTCCTATAGTACGGGTCTTCTAGGGCTGTCGACAGAAGGCGCCATGTCGGGATCGCTGGTCTATTCTGTATCAGTCGGAGCCCCAGGAGCAAGGAGCTGTGGTCAGATAGGCTACACCCTAGGTCAGTGGTATTCAAGCTTTTTAATGCCGTGCCCCTCAGGGGAGGGGAAGAAAAAAAAAAACACCCCCTCTTCAATTTTTTCACAGCCATTCTATTAAACTGCCAATGTTTAAATATGTATCGATTTATTTAAACATTGCAGTTAAGTTCTCTTACCGTTTTACAAATGCAATCAAATACATGTTTGCCAAACATACTATTCTGATCAAGCAGGCCTTTCTACCGTGTAAAAGTATCCACAGTGAGATTATTAGAAATGGTGGTTGGGGATTTGAAGAATAGTTGGAGTCCCTTTTCTTTGGACACCTTCTCCTAGCCAGAATGTAAATCACAAAAGCTGTTAGTGATAGCCCATTACAGAGCGGCTTGTTGCCGCTCATTTGTTTCTGCTGAAAACAAAGGACTGTTATCAGCATAATGCTTCTTTTGGCCACAGTCTGGCGCAGCCCCTGGGATCACTTGAGGCCCCCCTAGGGGGGCCCGCCCCCCAGTTTGAAGACCCCTGCCCTAGGTTCTCTGTGAATGTGGTGTATTGACTCAGTCTCCTCGAGCAGAGGAACATACCCAGCTATGTGTGTAGGGAGTATATGGGAGAGTATAAAGATTAGTCTGGCTTCATGCCATGTTGTGTACGCCAGACATCTGTCTGTCAGCTCCCCACGCCGGAGCCACTCCTGTTGCTAACGTATGGGCTGTGCCCCTGACAGAGGGGGGCAGAGAGAGGTCTAGAATCACGTCTGTGATACAGTTATAATCCCCATCCGCCAGCAGGTCTCCATCTACTAATTGTCCCAATGGGGCCGACAGGGATTGGAAGAATGACAACTGATCATGGTTAGGTGTGTATATACTTCCCAGAGTCATTTCTTTCCCCTTGTGACGTGCTCTTCACAAGCACATATCGTTCCTCCAAACCACATCAACCAGCGTTTGAAGGGGTTCAAAAAGGGCCCAGGCTCTCACGGATATCAGTACACCCCAGGCATAAGCAGATTGTGAGGAGGCATATAGCGAGCCCTGCCATCTACGTAGTAGTCGCTTCACCTCTACCCCCGCCAGGTGGGTCTTTTGCAGCATGGAAATGTGTACCCCCTTGCACCTCAAATAGCTAATGATGGTTTGGCATTTAGTTGCACGTCCCATACCACTCAAATTCCAGGACATGCCAAGTAGCCCTGTGTTCTTGTTGGCCATATGGATATGAGCATTGTTGGTAGCCCCCCACCTTCCTTCTCCCCAACCAGATCCACCTCCCTCCCTCCCCACCATAGCATCCCAGAGACAAAGAAAAGCAACATATACCCCAACAACAAACTCCCTATTCCCAGGGCTGCGTGGCAACAGCCGTCTACCCAAACTTATTGTTACCAGAAAACAGAGTCATAAGCTAGGCTTCACTGGAGTCCTATGAGGGGCCAAGTGGGAGGGTGCAGAAAGGGATAAGGCAAAGTTTGTAGGTCCGCTCCGGCCCAGATATGGCAGACCCACCAGTGGCCAGTCTAGGCTCTTATCTCATCAGGTTGTTGATCCGCAACATAATTGTTCCACAGAATTGAACCCTGCCAGTCACCTCAACTGTCATTTGGGCCAGCTTCAGCAAATTGCAAGTGTGCTGGGATTTCCCCCAGCGGAGGCAATGTGGCTCTCAACAGCGTTATCTGCGAGCTGGAGAGCCTTGGATACAGATCAGTACCTCAGCTAACTGCGGGGTCACCACCGGCAGCTCCCCGGCCGCCAGAACTGATCGCTCTGATTCAGAAGCCGCTGACTGTTTGTCCAACAGGATTCTACCTCCGATTCGGATCCGCCTTGAACCATCGTTTGAGATAGGCTACCATGTCACTGCCTTTCGGATCCATCTGCAAGGCCTACTATGTGGCTGTTGTTCTGTCGTTTTAGACCTTCGGCATCCTCAGCCCTACGCTCCTACGTGCGCATGCTGTCAATGCCACCACTTGCTGTGTTAAGTCCCCGGGCGTATCTCCTCAAGCCCCGACTCCACATCTTTCGCCCTATCTGTCAGCTTGTGATGAGTCTGTTCTCAGGAAGCCCAATCCCACTGAGACCGTGCCAATGCCCTGCTGGAGTGTGGCTTTCGTATCTGCAATGGCGGCCAATATCCTGTCAAACTGGAGTTCTAGTGAAGAAGCAATACTCTCGGCATCCTCTGTTTCTTCCTGTGTGGTTAGTTCGGGTTCTGACGCCCCTGCCAGGCCCCCTGGTTGTTTAGCCATGGGTTTCGCCATATCGGTCCTACAGATCTCTAAACCAGTAGCAGAGCCTCCAGTTATTCGGACTAGTGGGAGCAGAGAAAGGGGCAGGCCCGGTGGTGTATTATCAAAAGTGGCTCATATGCGGCTATGTCCGAGCCAGGCACTCTGCTGCTATATAGGCCTCGCTAGGTCCCGAGATGTGAACTGTTCAGTGTCTTTCCTCTATGACTGCAGGGGGGGCCTGTCTGCTTTTCTTTTGGCAGGCTGCGCAATCTAGCCCCAGTCTCTCTCCAGATGCAGAGGCTACCTAACGTCCTCCAGCCCAGCAGATGATCCCTCTATCCGTGGCCGTCGGGCAGCAGCCAGACAAGCCCAGGTCTCAACCAATTCAGGCCTCAGACACCCCCACCTCTCCACGATCAGGGCCCCCTCAGGTATGTGAGGTTGCATGACATCAGTGTGTGGTCCCGAGGTCACCCCTCCAAGCGCAAGGTCACATCAGCTCCTCCTGCGCCACCAGGGCCTTGTGTTAGAATGAGGGGAACAGCGCAGTTTGCCCCATGTGCCAGGCCGGGGGCCTCACAAATGAAGTTCAGAGCAATCGAACAGTACCCTTTCTTACCGGGGCTGGGACACCGCGTTGCTGTCGGCCTGGTAATAAAGTGGGGGAGTGTGCCTGTTCACAATGCTCTCATCTTTCCAATATAGCCTCAAGTTCAAGCGCTGCACCTCGGCGCACCCTGCTGGCCCCCCACAGCAGAGCGAGGTGGCACCGTGCGCCAACAGTCGTAGAGCTCACGTGTCGCCACCCCTTCAACCAGACCTCTCTCCTGCACAGTCCAAGTAATTGGCACTGGTTCCAGGCTAGGATGTGGGCTGAAACTGCAGTCTTGGTCTTCTGTACGTTGCCAGGAGGCCCGCAAAAAAAAAAAAAAAAAAAAAAAGGCAGCTGTGCCGAATAGGCAAGTCTACTCTGTCCCCAGGCCCCTCCAAAGGCCCCCCATGCGAGCAGGCCAGCAGCTTCGCACCTCAAAGCCTTTCCGTTCCAATCGCCTCAGTGCTGTCCCACTGTACTCTTCACTCTGGTGCGCTCCTCTGCAAGCAGCCGCCGAACACAAGGGGATCTCCCCGTACAGTGGTGTTCAATGGCGGCCGCTGCGTAGGCCAGCAAGCGCTACCCTCCCTGCCTCCACGCCGCGGGCCATCCAGTGACACTTGGCCAGTCAACACCCCCACGTACATGGCCCTCACAGTGACCGCATGCAGCCTCCAGCCAGAGGATTGCCCAGGACGGAAATCTCAGCCCAGCATTCGCCATCAGGGGCTCCCAGAAAACAGGCAGCTGCAGCAAGCAGGCAGGCCGGGTCAAGTCTCAACTCCTGCGAGTGGCTCGCACAGGGCCCTGCAGAGCCCTCAATCAGCCTCCAGCCTGAGAGCTGCCCAGGGCAGTAATTACAGGCTTTCGTATGCCGCAAACAGACAGCCCGGGCTAACAGGCGCGCCGCCCAGGCCAAAAATGCGAGCACCTCCAGCCATGAACACACCAAGGGCCTCTCCCCCACATTGTCTCCGCTCGGTTCACCGCCGCTCAGGCCACCGGGCCCGATCCTTGGCTCACAGTGCGCCGCAGTTGGGCATCAGTATTCGCTTCCAATAACAGGGGAGACTTCCCAACCCCACGATGCAGGTTCAATGGCGGCCGCTGTGCGGGCCGTCCAGCAGGGACTCCTCCGCTCTCCTTGGGGCCGTCCAGAGACACTCTGCCAAGCAGCCCAACTCAACGCCATTGCACAGAGTGCTGTTACTGGATGAGCCCCCGGTGCAATGATTATGCAGGAGAATTATCTAGGCTGGAGTGGTGCAGTTACGAGTCCCTCATTAAGGCTGGCTAGCAAAAGCCCCCCCCACCTGCATGCACAGTCAATAAATGATACACACTCAAGGAGATCCCCTCCAATTTCGAAAAATAACACGTTTATATTTTTGTCAACACCAAGAACTTTGTAATTGGGTAAGTACTTTTAAGTTATCACTTTTACGATTTTTAGCAATGTTAGACTACAGTGCATTTTTATGTGTTAATGCTTTTCTGTGGAGAGAACAACATTTACTGCATACAGGTATTTGCAATAGGATTTCAAGGGTCCCCTTTAGGTCGTAGGGTATTGGAGGGCAAAGGTCCCAAGTTCCATCAGCAGTTCGGTTTTACCTGCCCTGGTGTGTCCGGATGCAGAAGTGCTGGACGGGTTAGCAGCCTTGCATGCTACACTGTAGGCAAAGAGGGGGGACACCTAGAAACAGGCTGCAAAGGGGGAATTGGGGACAAGTTTGGGAACTCCCAACAGAGTGCTCAGTTTGTGAGGACATGGGAGCAAGGGGGAGCAGTCTGTGTTCGTGGACCCGGGCCAGGAAGCTTGGGTGCAGAGGGTTTTGGTCGACTGGTCCTCATGCATCCTAGCTGGGCCACTCCCGGTGCTGGCATCTGCGGAGCGGACGTCTCTATTTTGCTGGTCGGTTTTCGGATTGTTGGAGTCTGGATTGGACTCTAAACAAGCGTTGGTCGTGGCAAGGGGTCCGGTACTCTGGGTATTGGTGCAGGGAGGCTCGTAGGTGTCCTGCCATCTCCAAACATGGTAAGGAGACACATCTGACCTCTGAATACACTGACCTCCACCTGGGCGGCTACTGCGTCAGTGGACAAGGTAGTCAGCAGCGTCTTAGAACCGGATGTCACAGTCGGTGCCTGCAGGAAAGTGGCTCCTCCACTCCAAGGGAGATGCTTGGTGGTTTTTTAAATACTGGCAACCCTCCGATGCTTTTGGAAGATGCACAGCTGCAGGACGAGTTGGGGCTTTGTAATTGTCGAGTCTGGAGCAGGCAAACAGGGTTTGGTTCCAAAAATCCACAGCAATCTTTAGTTCTTGTGGGGATTGGCTCTTCAGTGTCCTCTTCTTCTTTAGTCAGGTGAATCTAAAGTTCTGGTATCAAGGGGCCACAAATACTCAATTTAGGGGTGTTAAGGGAGTGTAGAGTAGTAGCCAATGGGTTCTTACCCTTGGGGTTCATTACGCCCCCTATATGATTACTTCCTGCTGGAAGCGAGCATAACCCTGTCCCAGTGTTCCTAATTCTGCCATCACCAACATGGTGAAATTGTCCTAGAGCGGGGCAAAGCAGGCAGCTCACTTTAGGGTTGTGTCTGTGCTCCATGCCTCCTCGCATAACTAATTTCCCACCTGTCCTGGTGCCGAATGGGCCTCAGGGCAGGGGGTGGGATCTCCCAGGTCTGGGGGATGCCGGGGTCGCATATCACAGGACGAGGAGAAAGTATCCATTCTAATTAATTGATTAGAACGTTGTTAGACACTGCACAATTGCACTTTAATTATTGCTGCTAAATGTAAGACTTTGCACAAGTGCTTCTTAACCATTGCTGCTAGCTGTAAGATATTGCACAGGTACACTTTATCTATTACATCTTAATTTTGGTACTCTTACGTATGTATTTCAAATTTGGGGGTAGGGCAGGTAGTTCTCTTGAGAAGGTTTTTATCATCCATTTGGAGAAATGGTTTTTGTGATAGGTGCGAAATATGAAACAATTTTAAAATGTGCCCTGATATTACTCGCATCAAATTGAATTATATGTGTTTTTGTTTTTTATAGTTGCGATATTAGACCGATCGAATTGGTATAATTAAGTGCACTCATTACTGCTGCTAGATGTAAGACACTGCACAAGTGCACTTTACCTACTGCACTTTAACTATGGTATTTTGAAATGTGAATTCAAAAATTGGGGGTAGTGTGGGCGTTTCATTGTGAACATTTTAGCTTTAATTTGAAGGGATATCTTCTGTGACTGGTGCGAAATATGGTATGGATTCCCAACGTACCATGATATTTCTTAACACAATGTAGTATATGTGCTCTGTCGGCTAAAGATGTGATACTAGTCAGATGTAATTGGTATAATAATGCTCCTGTCACAAACCAAAGTGTTTTTATTCTTGTTTGTAATGATTTTTATTAATCAACAAATAAAGCATTTCTCGCATATCACAGGCGGCCGAGGCTTTGAAGCCTCTAGCCTTGGTATGCTGATTTACTATCTGAAAAACAAGAAACTGAGGTGGAGAGGTCCTTTCCAACTTAAGAAAGGAGAGAGGGGATACGTCCTTCCAAAGCTAAACTATCTGCAAATGAACTCAAAAAGAATAATACAGATACATTGGAGCATTCCGACGTCAAACTGCTTGACATTCAAGAAACATTTGTTTTCATTCAAATGCAACAGGAGCATAACGGACAGATTAGTACATAGCAATACATGAAAACATCGAACTGAAAGACAGACCACTCTGTGGGATTTAACCCCGGTTGTAGGGCATTTCCCTTGTGGTAACTGTTCAGACTGCCCTTTAACGACACATACCAAACAGATCTGGGTCTCCCCACATTATGGGAATGGAGATGACATATAAACTGCAATAGCAGTAATATGATATATATCATCACTTGACCCTGTGATCTCCACTACGTGGGGATGGCTACAAGAAATGTTAAGATCTGAATAGGCAAACACAGGAGCACAATCAGATGAAAGAAAGCATCAGCCAGGTTAACGGAACACTACTTGAAAAAGGCACACACCCACTGTGACATAAGAAGGTCCTTCATTAAAAAACTAAAACCAGGAACTGGGGTATCTGAAAGACTATTCGAGAAAGAACAAAGGTGGGTGTATAAATTGAAAACCGACAAAAGGGAACTCAACAATAACATTCCATGGAACCAGCAGAGTCTAAGTTAACCCTGTCTAGGGAACATAACTTCAGTTTTTTTCTCAAAATATGAATAACTCTTAATAACCAAGACAAAAACACCTATGTGCCACCCTAAGTACTATGGCACGTCAAAAAGGAAAGTACATCGTGTTCGTAATTGGAAAATATAATCAAACTAACACCTGTACTAAACCACCAAATAGCAACACTAGGGGTAGTTGTACCACCTGTAATTGATACCCCTATAAATCCACAAAGAGATACTAACTCGTGCGCAGAATTTGGTCATGACTAAAGCTCCAATGAGGACTTAGAAAATGAAACCAATCGGATTTCGATACAGTATGATTGCAAGTTTCCAACAGCACCACCTAAAATGATACCCCTATACAACTACAGAGAAAGGTAAACTAGTGCGCACAGTACCTTAATGACTATTACTAAACTCAGAGAAACAACACTTAGTCATCCTTATCAAGGAAGGGACAAAAAGGTAACCCGAATGGCCTTCTGGAACTTCCCCTTGCATCCTCTTTGAACAGGGGTTTGTTCCATCCACCAGTAAACACAAGAATAAACGTCGTTCTTTTTAAATGCAATAGTACAGGGAACTACATTTCCCATCAATATCCTGATGACTAGTAGTTCCTACCTTGAGGAAAAAACGACTTAATTTTTTCAAGATAGTATTGTAAGGGAACGACATTTCCCATCAATACCCGGACGGCTTGTAGTCCTTTTTTGATCAGACCACCCCGTCATGACAGCGTGACACGTGTCTCTCGCGCCCCCCCTAGGTTCTCGAAAAGTGGCGTGCTGTGAGAACATCCCACCTCCCAGCTGGCCGGCATGAGGAGAATCGCAATCAGGGAAACAGCCACCTCTGGGAGATAAAATCGGCTCACAACCCAGTTAGGATGCTACATGCCGGGGATAGCTAGAACCAAGTAGGTGAAGATGTGGGGAGGGACCCTTAACGAAGTAAGTTGAATCTGTTTTTCTTCTAGGAACTGACAAAAATTCAGCATTACAGGCAGTTAGCAGCAAACAGTGATTTGATGTATTCCGCTGTTTGCCTGTATTATTCTTTATATTTCTTAATACAGGGTTTGACTACAGGGACAACCCAAAATCCTAGAGTCAACATAAACCATGAGACTGAGTGGTGGATGTGTTTATCACAATAAGAGTAAACACAACCTGCGTGTATGCCTGTATTCTATGTATGCAATTGAGAACCCTACCTCTCACATGACTGATATTTTGGACAATATACACCTGGAGCACTAAATGTAATTAAATGAGATGTAGCATAGTATGCTATCACATATGAATCTACCTCTTGAATTTGAGGAGGTGAATGACCATGCACCAGTTCGGAACACACTGCATCCAGTGAAATGATTGCCCACAGTAAATTTGCTTTGAAAAATAGAGACACGATCACTTAATCACAATAAGAGACCGTGCACGAGAAGTTGGGCATGCCACACTGTAAGAAAGTGCCCTCTTTTTGCATGATTGCCCGCACTTTTTGCCAAACTGTTGATCTACTTTGACTGAGTGTGCCCTGGGTTCCTGCCAACCAGGTAACCAGGGCCTATATTCTTTCCCTAAACTGCATTAAGACAAAACCCAATTGTCACTCTTTGGCCACATGTCAGTCCCTTGTAAAAGGTACCACAGGTACCAAGGGCACTGTGACCAGGGATGGCTTCTAAGGGCTGCAGCACTTATTGTGCCACCCTTAGAGGCCCTGTACCTCTACACACACATATTGCCATTGCAGGCTGCGTGTTTTGGTGCAGAACAAAGTGAAGAGTCAACGTGGCACACATCCCAGCGTGCCATACCTACAACCCACTGCCCTGGCATAGGTCAGCCACCCCTTTAGCTGGGTGCACTGTACCAGTGGTGAGGGTACAGGTGCATGAGCCCTGTACCCCTACAGTGTCTAAACCAATTCTTAGACATTGTAACTGCCGTAATGCCATTAAGAGTATATGGTGCTGGGAGTTTGTCATTACAAACACCACAGCACCATAATGGCTTTACTGAAAACTGGAAAGTTTGGTATCAAACTTCTCAGCACATTAAACCCACACTGATGCCAGTGTGGGATTTAATGAAAAATGCACTCAGAGAGCATCTTAGAGATGCCCCCTGAAAAACAACCTAACTCTAGTGTCTTGGCTGAGTGGCTGCTCGCCAGCTGCCACTACTAGACATGTTTCTGGTCTCCTGGGTCGAGAGCCTGCTGCTCATGCAGTAACCTAAAAAATGTACTCGACCTAACTGAAATGCACTTGACCTCAGTTTCTGGAAGCGGAGCAAATGTGACAAGTTAACAAGATTTGAAGGCATTTTTATAGCTCATTCACTTTGTGAGTAATAAAGATGCCTTTAAATCTTGCTATCTTGTCACATTTCCTCTGCTTTAGGAGACAAAAGTCAAAAGTCAGTTTGTCTTCCTATTCGCCAGAAAGGGCGAGTAGGACCTAAAAATAGCTCGCCCTAATTGAATCTGGCTCGCAAATGCCAGCGGGCAAGTGGATTTTTCGAGCCCTGCCATGGACAGCAGGTCATAAGAGACTGGCAGTCTTTGTATGTTGTTCTGTACCTTCTCTATTAGGTCTGAAAGCCCCATTTGGCTCGGCCACTGGGTGGCAATCAGGATTAGTGTCATGTGCAACTGTTAGCACTTGCTTACTACTAACGGTATTAGTGGGATCGGTGGCAAAGCGTATGCAAATTTTCTTGACCAGTCTCCAGAGAGTGGTGGTGTGGGGGCCTGGATGCAAAGTTTTGGTATTTTGTGTTCTGCGATACTGCAAACACGTCCAACGCTGGTATCCCCCACGATTGAAACACTCTTTTGACAACTCTTTTAGTTCCCATTAGAGGTAGATGATTGCTTGCCTGCTGTGCTTGTCCACTTCCATGTTGTCCACTCCTAGAAGGTGAATTGCTGTTAGTGTTATTTTTCTTTGGATGGCCCAGCTCCAGGTTTCATGTGCAGTTTTCATAGAGCCATGGATTTCATACCTCCCTGTTTGTTGAGGTAAAACATTGTCGTTGTATTATAAGTCTGTATTTGTATTGACTTTCAGCATACTTGTGTCTGAAATGCTTTTAGGGCTAGTAAGACAGCCTTTAGTTCCAGTACATTTATGTGCTGGGCCACTTCCTCCAGTTTCCAGACCCCCTCTGATGTGTAGTTTTCCCATGAGTGCTCCACATCATGTGAGCCAGGCGTCCATGATGATGTCACTGTTGGAGTTGGTGGTGCAAACGGTCTGCTCACTTCGATGTCCTCTTTGTTCCACCATGCCATTTCCTCTTGTACTTTCTGCGTAACAACCACTAGATCCTCCCAACTCCCTGTTAATTGTGACCATTGGCTCTGAATTAATTCTTGGATTGGTCTCATGTGTAGCCTTGCATATGGAGTTAGTGGGATGGAGCAAGCCATTAAGTCTAGCATCTTCCCTTTTGTCCTCTGTGTCAGAAACGTACCCTTGTGGTATTGGTGAGTTTGCTCTGTTATCTTTTGGATTCTCTTGTCACTGGGGAATGCTTTGGCTTCCAATGTACTTATTCTTGCTCCTAAAAAGACTAACTCCTTCTCCGGTACTAGTGACAATTTTTCTATGTTTATTGTGAAACCTAGTCTGTGAAATGTTTCTAGTCCCGTTTTGAAGCTGCTTGCACACCTGAAGAACCAGTTTACCTTTAATAGTCAGTCATCCACGTCGGGATACACGTGTATCCCCCGAGTCCTCAAGTATGCTGCTATGGCAGCCAAGAATTTTGTAAACACCATGGGTGCAGATTTTATTCCAGAGTAGTAGTCTGAATTGGTAGTGTGCTTTGTCCACTACAAAACATAGGAATTTCTCGTGTCTGCGTTTCATGGGTACATGCAAGTAAGCATCTTTTAGGTTTATCGTTGCCATGCAGTCTCCCTCTTGTAGTAGCAGGATGACCTCCAGTGATGTTGTCATTTTGGATTTCTGTCTCTATGAATTTGTTTATCAAACAGATCTAACGCAGAGACTTGTCCTGTTTTGGAACTAGAAAGTATGTGGAGTAGTTTCCCTGATTGATCTCTTATTGTGGCACCCTTTCTATTGCCTGTTTCTGTAACATCTCTTTCTCCTCCTGTCATAGACATGATCGTTACGCTTTCCTATGTGGTTTTTCCACATGTTTCCATTGGCAGGATTTGTCCTGTATCCGCACTCATTCCATTTCAGTCAGATCAATTCTACTAACGAGTGCGCAAAGCATTCCTCTACTTTCATTCCAACTCCCCTAGATCGTTGTCCATTTTTGTTGGCACCCTGTGTCCTCATATACCACCCTTTCGGCCTGCGTGCACCAGTCCATATCCACCTTCCAGGCTTTCAATGTTGGTGTGGATTCAGCTCTCCACTTCCTGGCGATACTACGTTTGGCCACCATGAGGCCGGGCGTCACCCAGAGTCGTTCCCCTGATGTCAAATCTGCTGCCTCCCTAACATTCAGTAAGCACCACTGAGGTGACGCCACTATAGTTTCTTTACACAATGCCATCATACAGTATATCACTGCCGTCCAGTATTCCTGGATTACCGGGCAGTATTTGTATTTTTGGGTATTTGTAGAGCGCAACATTCATCCCGAGGGACATCACGGCGCTAGCTCTGAAAGAAATGCAGTGCAGGTTATTCTAAGATTAATATTTGGTAGGGTCAGTATCTAGGGAACAGGAAGGTTTTCAACTTCTTTCTGAACAACAGATAGTCATCTGTCAGGCGTAGGTCGAGTGGGAGGTTGTTCCAGAGGACCGCCGCTGATTTAGAGAAGGATCGGTCACCCATCCTGACTTTGGTCGTACGTTTGACTGTTGCCAAGGCCTGACGACGCGCTCTCAGGATGCGCGATGGGACATGGAATTCTATTTTGCCTCGCAAAATGTGTGGACCTTTCTTATGTAAGGTTCTGTGTGCGTAGCACATGAGCTTGAAACTGGCTCTTTGGCGTACTGGTAGCCAGTGTAGCTCATTCATGAAGAGAGATGCTGAGCTATATTTACTTTTATTACAGATCAGTTTAGCAGCGGCGTTTTGGACCACCTGGAGTCGAGTGAAAAGATAATCGGCCATGCCAACTTAAAGTGTATTGCCATAGTCCAGCCTGCTCAGAAAAAGTGCCTGTGTCACCGTTTTTCTACAATTCAGAGGGATCCAAGGAAAGAGTCTTCTAAAGAGTTTGTGTGGCGAAACCTTTTCCGCACAGTGTGCGTACTTGATCCTGCATGGATAAGGTATCATCAAAGATGATGCCCAAATTCTTTGCAGCCCGCTTTGGTTCAGGGGGGGTGCCTAACGCCTGGGGCCACCAGCTACTGTCCCAAATTGCATGTGCACCACCGAAAAGCAAGATCTCAGATTTTCCGGCATTTCATTTTAGGCAGTGCCCGGACATCCAGCCTGCAATTTCAGTGAGGAAGTTGATTAGGTTGCTCTTAGTATCCGCATTGGTCAGCCTGTCAGACAGGGGGATCATTAACTGTGTATCGTCGGCGTATGAGCAGATGTCAAAACCCCATTTCTTGCTGATGTCCGCCAGGGAGGAGACATATACATTAACAAGCACTTGTAATGCAATAGGTCTCGCATTTACGCGAGTTTGAGCTATTGACATTGCAAATAACAATGCCTTTTATTTTTGTTTTCGTTTTAAAAACATAAATAAAAGGCATTGTCATTTACAATGCCAATAGCTTAAACTTGTTTAACTGCGAGACCTATTGCATTGCAAATGCTTGTTAAAGTGACACGGAGCAGGACGAGTATTGCGAGTCGCAGTAAACGATCCAGTCCGGATGGGCGGTCCCAAAAGGAGACAGGGCGGTAACAAGGAGGGACTAAGAGAAAGACGCGGGGAAGTATCACTACACCCCCTCCCGCCAACTATAAACAGATGCCCAGGATGTCTGGGTTATCACAGGAGGGGGGGGGGTATCTTTTCATTTACCCCCCGCCAAGTTTCCACTACACATACCCAGGCTGCCTGGGTTATCAGAGGGGCGGGGGCGTATCACTACACACCCACACACACAGTTTACCCTACTCCACTCTCGCAGGAGCCAGTTCCGTGCATTGTCACCACAACAATAAACCTGGAAAGTGAGACCACGCCCATCCCTGGTGCACCGGCCCGGGTGCATGAGTTCAGGGTGTGCGCTGTACAACAATTAACTTGCTTCTTAGTTCACTGATGATATTGTCGTCACTCAGGGCGGGAGGGGGGTATGAATTTTTCTAAGTTTATGTTTGGTGAAGGTGAAACTTTTCCGCTTGTTAAAGAAGTAAATTTTTTTGGAGAGACTATCGTAGTTAATCATGATCTTTCTTGGACGACTTACACGGCAAAATAGTTTCAGTGCTCGGGCGCTAAGAACAAGCCAGACTCTTGGCTCAGCTGTGACATCAGAGGCCGGCCCCTGGCTCGGCCCTTGCTTGGCTCTCTGTATTAATTTGTTGGCTAGCCCATTTCTAGCTGCTGTACTAGAACAACCGGAACCAGGGCTTACGTACAACGCTGTAACAGTACAACCACAGATGTGAAGAGATATAGTGGGGGGCTTCTGTTTGTAGTGTAAACAATCTACAACCTTTGTAGGCCAGTGTTCAAGAATGGAGAGAAAAACCGTGCGACCGGCTGAGAAAGGAGGTCGCTGTTTTTTGCCAGTAGTTGCATCACTGTACGTGAACACCCAAAAAGTGCTCACTTAAACAAGAGCCCGATTGTAACAATCTTGCTAATGAGCACACACAGTAACCGTGTGCCAGCCGCGCGTGTAAATCAGGCACTCAGCGGTGTTCGTGCCCGTAGGCACTTCTCAGCAGACGGGCAGATGACTTAATAAGGAACTGCTCTAAATGAGTCGTTGTTAAATGCTACTTTTATTCCTGCGCATTACATGATAGCTAAAAATCCGAGATCGGGGGTAATTTATGTCCGCCCTTTCCTGCTTTCCTATTGCCAACGCAGTTTTAGGACACCGCAGGACACGTTTTTAAAGTGACATGGAGCAGGACGAGTATTGCGAGTTATGCGCAGGGCGGTAAAAAATGTTGGCACCCTCCTTCCTTTTGCTCCTCCCCCTTGTCCATGGCGGGGCTGCAAGCCTGAAAGTGACGAAGGCGGGTATTGGGCTGGAGCACTGGCTGCAACCGGAGTTGAGGTAGTGCCGTGTGTGCTGAGGCAGAGGTTGTGAGAGCTGCCCCAATATAGGAGAGAAAAAAACGCAAACACTATAAAGCGGATACTGCATCCGGTGGAAATTAAACAAGGCATACGAAGGGCATTGATGGAGGGGGGAGGGAGGGGGAACAATGGCGCCCGCAGATTTCTTAAACGCGAGGAGTACGTGTAGCGAGGGGGGCGGGGAGGAGCATATTTAAGTGAAAGCGCGGCATGGGGCGCTTTATATATAAAAAAAAAATTAAAGTAAATACGGCGAGCCGCATATAAATAAAGCTGTGCTCGCCATGAAACTGAAAGCGCAGGTTAAATAAAAATAAGCATTTCACACCGTAATTGAAACAAGCAGGAGGGGGAGGCAGCTATAGCACAGGAAGCGAGCGTTCTGCAGTTGTCCATGAAGCAAGTAATCGAGCAGCGAGGGACGGAAACTGGTGGTCGGGAGACAACACGGGACTGACTGAAAAAACATAGTGCGTACGGAGTTATAAAGGACACCGTGTAACGCCTCCAGTACACGATCGAGTCCGGATGGGCCGTCCCAAAAGGAGACAGGGCAGTAACAAAGAAGCCTCATTTTAAATCGGAGGCCAGCTTTTAGCATAAAGGATGACGCCAGCCAATGAAAATAATGGGCGGGGCTTCCACTCCACTTCGGAAATCTGCTCGATTACAAAAAGCCTTGCAGAGCGAGCAGGGCATGCGCACTGCAACGCAGGTCTGCGAGACCTAAAAAGAGTGGGGCTCAGAGTAGCTCCCTGTGGAACTCCATATTTAATGCTTTTTGCGGTGGAGGAGCAAGATCCCATTTGGATTGTTTGGGTTCGATCTTTCAGGAAAGATGCGAACCATGATAGGGCTTTTGAGCAGAGCCCTTTTTCGTGGAGGATTCGTAGTAGGTTATTGTGAGATACGGTGTCGAAAGCCGCAGTAAGGTCCAAAAGGATCAGTGCTACGGCTCTACCTTGATCCACTAGTGATCTGATATTGTCAGACACAGCAAGTAAGGTGGCCTCGGTGCTGTTGTTGGCCCTAAAGCCAGTTTGTGAGGGGTCTAGTAAGTTATTAGTTTCAATGAAAGCGGTAAGTTGTCTATTGACCAATCTCTCCAGGACTTTGGACAAATATGGTAATTGAGAGATTGGCCGGTAGTTTGCTGGATCGTAGATTTCAAGGCCTGATTTCTTTAGTAGGGGAAAGACCACTGTTTTCTTCCATAAATCTGTGAAAGATGCTAGCTCTAAGGATTGGTTGAGGACTTTAGTGACATGGGGGCATAGAACTGACACTAGTCGAGAAAAAAATTAAATGTGGGCAGGGATCTAGTGGTGATCCTGCCTTGACCTCAGTCATAGCTTTGGCTACTCGTTCTTCTGAGAAAGGCGTCAAAGTGTCGAGGTGGACATGTGTTGAGGGATGGGGTGCCAAATTTTCCCTGTCTATATTATCATCGTCATTGGGGATATTAAAGGATGCGTAGATTTTTATCACCTTGTCTGTAAAGAAATTATTAAGTAGCTCACAATTCTCAGTCGTGGGTGCCATAGATTGAGATAGAATAGTGGGCTTGCAAAGTTCTCGAATTACTTTGTAAAGTTCTTTGGATGAACTGCCATTATCTTCAATCCTTTTTGTGTAGTAATTTGTTTTAGCATTTTTTAGGGCCCAGTGATAGGTTTTCAGTTCAGCTAGGTAGTTTTGTCTGTCTATGCTGTCTTTTGACAGTCTCCATTTATGCTCCTGGATTCAGCACTTCCTTTTCATTAGTTTTAATTCTACTGTGTACCACTTTTCAGATTGGTTTTTATTAGTAGAGTTACTATTAAGTTTGGGGGCGCACTGATCAAGTGTTTTTTCAATATCTTGTTGTAAATGTGCAGCTAATATATGTGCAGAGTTGGAGTAGGGTATGATGGAGTCGTGGGGGGAAAAAAGCAGTGAATGATTCCTGGTGATTTGGTTCCAGGCCCTTTTCCCTGACTGATATATTGTTTCAGCCTTAGATGGTTTATTGGGTAGGCTGAAAGAAAAAGAGATTAGGAAGTGGTCCGTCCAGGGTAGAGGTTTAATCTCATGTATATTCATAGTTTTTATATTGGAGAACAGTAGATCTAGAGTATGTCCAGCCGCATGGGTTGGTTCGGTAATCCGCTGGGTTAATTGCATTATAGCCATATCATTTTCCAGGTGTTTGACCCCTGGGTTTGTGGGGTTTTCATAGTGAAGATTAAAGTCCCCTATAACTAAGAACTGATTCTGTTTTAAGCAGAGGGGGAGAAGTTGTGGTAATAGGTTGGCACTTAGGCCAGGATGGTAGCCAGGGGGGTTGTAGATGACAGCCCCTCCAAATAATTTGTAGTCTCCCTTAGACACTGAGAATGCTAGAATCTCATGAGTGCCTCATTGAGTGACTGTAATAGGAATGCAGGTAAGGTGGTCTTTGTATAGGATAGCTGTCCCCCCTCCTATCTTGCCCTTTCTGTCTTGTTTTAATATTTTATAGCCGAGAGGTAGGGCAGTGACAATGTCTGGGGTGTTGTTGTTGTCTAGCCAGGTTTCGGTGACAAAAGCCAGGTCTGGGCTTAAATCATCCAATGTCTCCCAGATCTCAATACTGTGTTTGGGGAGTGATCTAGAGTTGAAATAGATGAAATTCAGTGCCAGGAGTTTGGGATTTATATCTTTCTCTAAGTGTTGGGCTTGAGTATCTTGGCTTCCCCATTTGCAGTGAAGGCATGTGAATGGGCCTTCCATCTCAGTAGGAGATGCTTTTACGCAGCCCATGATTTGTATTCGGCTATCTGCCAGGTCTAGAAGCTTATCTCTTGAGTCCGTATGGGGTGGGTTTTTGTTTGATATAAATGGGCCAGGGTTTCTGGCCCCTGGGCCCGTTCGGGCGCAGACGGGCTTGCCTTTGGCGCGTCAGCGGCGCCGTTTTTATAGTGCGGCGTGGCTAATCTTGTAGCTCCTCCCTCAGCACTGCTGCCGGTGACTTCCGGTTTCGCGCTGGAGCTACGTGGCCGTTTCCGTGTCCCCCGCCCTTCCGATGCTGGTAGGTACACTTCGCCCTTATCTATAATACAATTTTGCTTTTTCTACCCTCAATTCAAATTCAACAGTAAAATGCAGTTTGAGTAACAGTGCAATTCAAGTGTGCTAATCGGTGCAGTTAATAACTGATAAAATCAATTCACGACGGTGCAGTTTAAAAAGTTGTTTAAAAACTGTTTACAGTTTACATTTTATCTAAAAGTCTCTTGCAATTTAGCTTGTCAGGTCTAGCAGCTTAGGTAAAAGCAAAGGATTCGGTTGGGACCCTTCCCAACTACTGCCCCAGGGACACTGTAGTGACTCAAGCCTGCCCATCTTAACCAGTGTTGTACATGCGTAATAGGTTCTGTGTAAAATGTTTAATTGCACCAGTCTAAAACGGGAACGAATGGCTACTTCTCTACGGGACGCCATCGCATCCTGCCACTCCTCATCCTCCAATTGCCCCAGAAATCCCATCCACTTGTCGCGCAACTTCACCAGGCTATCAGGGGAGTTGAACAGGATTTTTCGATAGGTTAAGGAGATTGATTTTTTTCTGCATGAAATCATCTAGCAGCCAGTCTTCTAACATAGAGGATTCAAGGAGGTCCTCCCCTTTCGGAATTGCCCTCCCCAGCGTGCGCCTTATCTGGAGGTAGTGATATGTTTCTGTGGGTGCCAATTGGTATTCCCTTCGCAAGTCACTGAAGGACTTCACCGTCCCAGTTGCCCAGAGGTCCCCCACGCGTGAGAGGCCTATAAAGTCCCATTTATCAAATCCCTGGTGCTTCGCTAGGAGGCCCAACTGCACTGTGTCCCCAACGGTGTGGCTCGGGTGATCATGCCGTGCAAGTCCAGTGCCACTGTTGCAGTGTGCCAGATTTTGACAGTTGATGGCAACGGGGTAAGCGACGGAGTGCTGTGTTTCCCACCCAAAGATGGCCCTGAGATAGCCCCCTGCAATCATCTTTCGCCTGTCCATTCTGTAGGCCGATTCGTCCTGCAGGAGATGGACCCAGTGATTTACTAATGTGAGTTGGTCTGCCCAGTAATAGTACTGAAGGGCTGGGAGTGCCATCCCCCCCTCATACCAGTTCCTTGTCAGTATTTGTAGAGCTATTCTAGGGGCTCCCCCGTCCCATTGGAGTATCTGCACCACAGCCTCAACCGCTCGAAAATATGAAAGCAGGACTAAATATGGTGTATTATGAAGGATGTATAGAAACCGAGGTAATGCCATCATTTTATAGAGGGACACCTTTCTCAATAGAGACACGGGCAAGGATATTCAGTGCTGCACCTCTTCTCGCAGAGGGGGCTCTAAATTACGTTTGTGGAAAATATTCGGGTCTCTGGTAAAAAAAATACCCAAAATATTGAAATCTCTCGGCCACCACCCGAGCTCTACATGACCTAGTAAGTTGCAGCGCCTTGCCATGAAGAGTGTGTGTATGTATGTATGTATGTATGTATGTATATATGTGTATATATATATATATATATATATATATATATATATATGCTGAGGACTTCGCTGTTGAACTCCATGTGTGGCTGGAACAGACGAATGCAGACCCAGGTATAAGTGCAAAGTTTCTTTTATTTCAAGACGCCCAACACCTCCGCCATAACGCGTTTCGGCTTTCAAGAAGCCTTGATCACAGGCGTGAGCAAGGCGTAACTGCCGAAACGCGTAGCGTGGAAGCAAAATAAACTTCCTGAACTAGTAACATTGTTGAGTCCTGAGAGTGCATTATTTCGCGACGTGAAGTGGATTTGGAAATATATATATATATACACACACCAATGAAGCCGGTCTGGCTGGTAATTTGTATCGGCACTACCAGGACCAGACGGCCAGAGTGATGGCCCCGCCCACTGGGGCTGGCTCCTGGGAACAAAACTGTGCGCGATAAGCTGTTTGGTGCTGGCTGGCTGATGCCATTGAAGAAGGGAAACGAATTCCTGAAACGCATCTGGCGTGGCTGAACATTTGATGACTATTCACTGTTTTGTTGCCTGCATGTAAGCTGCCATCAATTGAAGATTGAAAATTATACACGTACCTGTTGGCCTTCTCCCATTGGGGCTACCCTTGTTTTGGATATGTAGCGGCTGAGCTCAGCCGCGGGAGAGGCCCACCGCCAGTGTGGGGGCCCGTGATGGAGCCAGACCGGCTTCATTGGTACAACGGGAGGCGGTGTTCAAGATGACAGCTGGTGAGCGCAGCAGGCATGCAAGCAGGATTTTCATTGACCCACTGGGGTAATAGTATTTTCACGATGCCTGCGCACCTTAACAGACTCACTGGAGGTAATTTGTATCTGCACTACCAGGACCAGAAGGCCAGAGTGATGGCCCCGCCCACTGGGGCTGGCTCCTGGGAACAAAACTGTGCGCGATAAGCTGTTTGGTGCTGGCTGGCTGATGCCATTGAAGAAGGGAAACGAATTCCCGAAACGCGTCTGGCGTGGCTGAACATTTGATGACTATTCACTGTTTTGTTGGCTGCATGTAAGATGCCATCAATTAAAGATTGAAAATTACACACGTACCTGTTGGCCTTCTCCCATTGGGGCTACCCTTGGAGAGATATATATATATATATATATATATATATCTGAAAGAGACACGTTAGTGATAGATTCCTTACCTTAGAATATCCCCAGGCGTCAGGCTGGATCCGGAAAGTTTTGCGTAGCAGTACCCTTGCGCGTCGGTAGGCGGCGTCGTGCGGCTCCGCGTCCGTCGTCGGCGTCGTGATCGCCGGGATGACGTCGCGGGCAGTACTTAGGCGCCGCCCCTGCGCGCTGACGTCAGTTCTTCTTTTCCGCGCCAGCAAGCGCAGATCCGGGAAGAGCAGTGCCTGGTCAATTTTTGACCATACTTTTTGGTGATTTTTCACTGTTTTTTCCAACTTTAAGGTGTCGTAGGGATGCCCGGCTTCCAGCGATGCGGCGCCTGTGCGCGGATGATGTCCGTCACCGACCCGCATTGGGAGTGTCTCTTCTGCCTCGGCCGAGGCCACGACACCGAGTCTTGTCCCGAATGCCAGGCCCTCAACCCGAAAGCTTTGCGAGAGCGGTCTCGAAAGCTCCTCGAGGCCCGGCATTCGGCTCCACGGAAGCCCCGGTCGCGTGAGAGGTCCAGGGGTCGCTCGCGGAGTGCACACCGGTCGTCGGCGTCGAAGTCTTCTTCGTCCGGTAAGTCTAAGCACAAGAAGTCCAAGAAGCATCGTCGCTCTCGGACTTCGCCTCGCCGGTCTCGCGACTCGGCTGAGGCCCCTCCCGGCACCGTCCCCGCCCCCGCGGCCCCGGACTTGCCTGTGGAGTCGCCCCGACATACCCGCCCTTCCCGGGTTCGGGGGCGGATCCGGCCAAGGTACAGGAGTTCCTGTCGGCCATGGCCCGCCTCTTCGGGCCTTCAGGCCCCTCCGGTGCGCCTTCGGGCCCCGCGGGCCCTGATGGGGTTGCTCCGGCGTCGCCGGCGGCTCCGGCCCCGGCGTCGCCCGTGCCTCCAGCCTCGATCCCGGCTTCGGCCCCGGCCTCGATCCCGGCTCCACAACCCCCATCGACGCCGGTCGACCTCACGACACCTCCGCCGGCGCCGATGTCTCCGGTGCCGTTCTCGACGCCGCCCTGGGCTCCGGGCGGCGTCGTCCCCAGTTCCTTCCGGCTCCGGACATGGACCCGGAGCGACGTCGCTCGACGCCGGCTCCGGCGCCCGATGGGACCTTGGGTCCCAAATGTCCCTCCTCCTCCTTATTTTGAACCAGAGGAGGACCAGGAGGACTGGGAGGGGTCTGATGACCCTCTGACGCGCAACTGTCAGTATGATGAGGACTGGACAGAGAGTCTAGGGGAGGCCAGTGGTCTGGATACTTCCCCTGACACTGGCATGCTGTCTCCTCCCGTGGCTACGGAGGAGGGGGCCAATTTTGGTACGGTGTTGCGTAGGGCTGCTGGGGCCTTACGTCTCCAGCTCCCTACTTTGACGGTCAAGCCTAACATCTTGACAGAGGTGCTTCAGCCGGCAGCCTCCTCTGCGGAGACTGTGCTGCCGTTTAACGACGCCCTCACTGACGTTCTTTTGGGCGCCTGGTCCAAGCCCAACACAGGGGCTCCTGTGGATCGGAACGTGTCAGGACGCCATCGCCCCGCTCCGGGCGACCCCTGTTTCTTTCTGTCCACCCCACTCCTGAGAGCTTGGTTGTCCAAGCCTCCGCTTCCCAAACCGCCTTCCCTACCGCTCCTCCGGATAGGGAATCCAAACGCCTGGATCAGTTTGGGAAGAAAGGTTTTTCTTCCTCCAGTGCTGGCTTGCGGTCCGTTAACACCGCTTGTCTTTTGGGCCGATATACCCACTCCCTGTGGGATTCGGTGGCGGATGTTTTGCCCCAGTGCCCTGAGGAGGTCCAGGCACTGCTTTCCCGCGCCATTGCGGAAGGAAGGGATGCGGCCAAATACACTATCCGTTGTGGCCTTGACACCGCCGACTCGCTGGGCAGGTCGATTGCAACGACGGTGGCGCTCCGGCGCCACGCCTGGCTGAGAACCACTGGTTTTTCAGGGGATGTCCAGAATACTCTCATGGACATGCCCTTTGATGGAGTCGGTCTTTTTGGGTCCAAAGCAGACCATGCGTTGGAGCGCTTTAAGGACTCACGGGCTACTGCCAAGTCCCTGGGCCTTTCTGCTACACGCCCTCCGCTGCCTTCTGCTTTTTGCCCCTATCGTGGCCACGGTAGGGGCGCCCCTTCACGTCAGCAGCCCAGCCACCGGCCCGCGCAGCAGGCGTCTTCGCGTGGCCGAGGACGTGGATTCCGCCGTGGCGGATCGGGCAACCAGCGTGCGGGTCAGGCCACCACCTCCAACCCGTCCGCGGCCTCCAAGCCCTCCTAGTCCCTCCTTTCAGGTGCACGGCACGCCAGTAGAGGGCAGGGTCCGCCATCACCTTCCCCACTGGCGCACCATCACCTCGGACAGGTGGGTCTTGGACATTGTCCGAAGGGCTACTCCCTCCCCTTCGAGACCACCCCCCAGCCATGCCACCTCAATTCCACCGCATGTCAGGGGATCACTTGGTGCTTCTACAGAAGGAAGTCACGGCCCTCTTGACCAAGAGGGCCATCGAGCATGTTCCGACCCCAGAAGTAGGGCGTGGTTGCTACTCCCACTACTTTCTGGTGCCCAAAAAGGACAAGGAGGACATGCGTCCTATCTTGGACCTCCGGAACGTCAATCGCTTCCTCCGGAAGGAGAAGTTCAAGATGCTCACCCTAGCTCAGGTCTTGACTGCCCTCGACCCTGGAGACTGGT